>CM043116.1:2603438-2973098 GCA_023701765.1 Hylyphantes graminicola
TTTAATTATCTACTTAAATTTCATTTAATTATCTACTTAAATTTCATTTAATTATCTACTGAATGCAACGTTTATTTACTTTTCATTAAAAATAATTCTATAAGTTTAGTTTTTATCTTAAAATGATCAGGATAATATTTAAAGTGTTTCTAACAAAAGCAAAGAAGATATATATTTCTTTTATATTGACTCGGTATTTATCGATATATTAGTTAAAATATTTCTTTTAAATATACCAAGGTTTTTTTAATGTTATGAAACTTAATAGCTACTGTACCATGCCTGTGACTACGTTTTTTTTAAAATAAGATACACTAAAAGAAATGCCAAATGTACTTTAGTCGAAACTAAATCTGAAATATGATAACAATAAACCTTTATTAGTTTAGAAAAAATTAAAACACTGAGAATAATTCATAATTCTTTTAAATCAAAGTTATTTTACAGTATTTTATAGATTTGTTATCAAATTGATAGGGAAGTTTTCAAAACCTTTTACTGAAGTTAGATATCGTTATTTAAAAAAAAAATATTGAGTCATTTTACTTCACACCATTCGTGAATGGTTAATAGTATGCTCTTGTTGAAAACCTCCATTAAATTTATTTCTCATTCCAAAATAATATGATTTCAAAATAATACATATTTTATTGTAAGATGTTGTAATTTTTAATAAAAAATCGTGCAACGTATTATTCCTTGCCTACTTTTAAAATTATTTAAACCGTTTTTTTTTTTTAAGTTTTAAATTTACAAATGAATTTTAGTACTGCTTCAGAATTACTATCTTTCTTGTCAGCAATATTCAGTTATTTATCATCGAATTTTCCATATTCTTAAATTATATTTTAAATGTTAAGTATAAAATAACACATTTAAAATAAAGTTTGCTTGGATCACAATGTAGTTTTCGTTATATTGCTTTGATGAAATATTCTTTTATACTGGAAAAGTTTTAATAATTTAAACTAATCAATGCATCTAAAGCGTTGAAAAAGGTAGGTAGGTCGAAAGGTATTGGTTATCTTTCATTAGTAAAAACGCCTTTTTTGGTATAGCAGTAACTTTTCAAGTAGCCAAATAAACATAAACCTTTGCTATCAAAACAATGTTCTTATGGTTGACACAAGAGTCTTACAAGTTTTTGAACAAAAAAATCCTAAGCGTTATTTACATTATAAATATCAAACTACACTTGTTGTGTCTTCATGGGAAAGTAATTAGTTTGTAAATGAATAAATTAGAATGTTAACTAGAAAATTACGAGAAAGCTTTATGGATTTGCTTGGTTTCAATAAACAAAAAAGTTTCAATATTTTTTTTTCAATAAAAATAGGTTTTAAAATTTGTTTTCTATTAAAAAAGTTTTAATAATCAAGATTTTCCAAGTTACAAAAGGTTTAGCTATTATTTAATTTCAAAGCAAAGTCTTGAAGACAATTTTAAATTTTATCAAAATGATTTCAGTTACAGTTTATTTCCAGTTCATTTTCTTATTTTATGAATATTTATCGACCATTAAGACAAAAAAATTAAATTTCTCATACAATTATAAGTACTCAAAGTTATACAACATGGAAGAATTTTTTATGTTGAAAATATTCGTCTTTATTTTAAAATATTAGTATATTTTAAAAGTTTAAAATTTATTAAAACTAGACTACCCCTATGCCTTGATAAAAGGCATTAAACTTTTACAAAGCTTTAATTTCCAATAATTTTTTTTATAGAATCAAATTTAAATGATTGTTATAAGTGTATATCCAAGTTATAATATAATTAGTTAAAAGTTATTTATGAACATTTATTTCATTGCTTGCTTTTTTAAAAAACTTTTTATAAATTTGATTGTTATCATTCAAGTATTTCACTTATTTTAAACAAATATTAACTAACATTTGAGAACACAAATTTCCACATTAAAAACATATTTTATTCTAAAATATTTATCTAAAAATGATTAGGAAAACTAACTATTCTAATTCAAAATTAAAGAAGAATGTGTATATAATTTTCACGATTAGAAATTTTGAAATAAAAATTTCTATGATAAGTGGAAAGAGAAATTTATCCTTTTAAAATATTTTTAATTTATCTAAAACTATAACAAATAATCCCTCAAGGGGTTCAGTACCCCAAAGTCGGCGAAAAAATCAAAAACAAAATTATTGGCTTAAAATACTATTACAACCTTTATTAATAATGTCACAAAGTATCAACACGACTGGGAAAATATTTCCTATCAAATATTACGAGGAAGCAAAAATCCTTCGTAAGGAAATGGATTAACAATAAAAACTTTAAACGCGTTTTTCTCAGAACTTGACTTTTTGAACTTCGATATACCTTTTCTCAAAAACTATGCCATGTTTTCTCGTAAACTATTTTTTATATGATGTAATACATAGTATAGATTAATCTGAGGTTATAAATTTTAATAAAACTAAGGTGAAAAAAATTTTATGGGGCAAAAAAATGAAAAATTTCATGATTTTTTGGGTACTTTAAAACTTATTTTATTTAAAAAAAATCTAACAGTTATTTTTTAAAAATTAATCTCAAATTAATATATAAGGTTTGTATAAAACACACAGAAAATTTTAAGATGATCTGATCAGTAGTTATTGTGAAAAGGTACATTGCAATTGGTCAATTTAACATTACCGATATACAACACACCGAACCCCCTTAAAAATTTTTAATGGAATATTTTAAATCAATTGAATTGTTTTGAGAAAAAACAGAAATACAAAATATTTTCTATGTACTTAAAAAGTTTGTAAATATCGTGCAAATTGCTTTTAAAAAAACATTTAAATATGCAGAAATGTGATGCAATCATAAAGTTAAATTTTGAATTTGAAGCTTGAGAAAGTGTTTTCTTATATAAATATTTGTAAAAGTTTTTTTTTAAAAGTCAATTTCCTTATTGGGGTTATTTTAGTATTTTACTTTACATTTTCTAAAGAATTTTGTATGCATTTTTAAATACACAAACGTTACTAATTTAAAATCTTTGTTTTCGTTTTATAGATATTGTAAAGTTGTCACGTTTTAAAGCATCAAAGAGGAATGTACACCTTAGTACAGGTATGTACTTTTTGTTTCAATTACATATTTGTAGTGTATATTGTGTTGTATTTCAAATTTAAAGTACTATATTTGGTCAATATTAAACATATTTTTACTTGTTTGACTCCTATGACTAATAGAGATAGTATTGTTGATACCCTTAAAAATTACTTACTTTAAAAATGGAAATTAACGTTTGTAGGAATGTGTGAAAATATATTATTCATTAATCCAATATTATTTCATGTCTGTTCAATGCATTTTAACATAAAATGCTTCAAAAAGTTTTGGGTAAATAATAATAATAATCGATTTAGCAAAAGGAAATTGAATTTAAAAGATTTTTTGGTGATGAATTTTTATTGCAATTGTTGAAATTACTGTTGTTAAACATTCATATTTTATTTGAATATATATGATGATTCTCTATACTAGAATTGTTTTCATAGAGCATACTTATTGTATTGTGTATGTAAATTTAACTTTTAGAATATGGTCTTGGATTTGAAGAATTTAGCTAATGCACGAAAGCAGAGATTTTTCTTAAAAATTTAATTACACAAATAATATTCTCAACTACAACGAAGATAAATAGCATTTATTAAACAATATAGTCATTGATAACAATTACCATCACAAATGAGTGACATAGTTTATCCCTTTTTAATGAAGTTTTGTGTGGGAAACACTCTGTTGACATGTAACTACTTACTTATGTTAAGAGTTAATCAAAAACGCAAAAATAAGTTTTTAAAAGGGGATAAAAATGTATTCAGAAATAAAAATTTTATTTTAGCAAACACATAGTAATTAATGTTTTAAAATAGTAATGCACACTTTTTTTTTTCTCGTGTACCTTTGTTTTTTGTAGTTAAGTTTTTTCAATGAATTTTCGTAAAATGAATTTTATAAAAATCAAAATTTCACAATGTTTATTTAATTGCTTCATGATGCATTTTCGGTTGTATACTTAAAATACGAGGCAATTGAATTGAGTAACTTTACCTACAATTTCATTTTTAATGATAGATGACATTTTTAATGACTTTACTAAAATTTTAAACCTTAATTTCTTGAAACAGTCATCCTACCATTGCAAGATATATTATTTATACAATAGAAAATTAAGTTTCTATATAAAAATCAAAATAATAGTATTTATGTAATAAATGATTGGCACACATTGTGTTTGTATTCTAAATGCTGATATATTTAAAATAAATTTTGTACTTTAGTAATGATAAAACAACTTATAAAAATTGAATAATAAAATAACTTGAATTTTAATTTTAAAAAATGGTTAGCTTTCGCATTTATTGTATGTTTTTTCATCAACGAATGCTACAATATTATTCTAAAGATAATTGTCCAAAAATATATTAATTAAACTTATTTTCGTTCCGATTAAAGTCAAACTTTGAAATAAATATAATATCCTATTAATATATCATTATTTCATACTTTTTAAATGGTAATTTATATCAAGCTTAAAGTTAAAATTTTATTTTCTTATTGTTACAAATAAGATTAATATAAAACTTATAATTAGTCAAGTTCAAGTTTTACTAAAGCTTCTTTTCAATAATTCGATAAAGAATTCATTTCTTTTTGTTTTGATAAAAGAACTTATTTGCTTGAGATAAAATCCTGTTTAAACCTATTGAATTTTCGAATCGTGCATTTACAAATAAAATTGTTTAATGTTGAGACTAGTGTATCACTCATGTTTGTTTTAATACCACTAATAAAAGCGGAATATTTATTATATTTCAATAGGTATTTATGTACTGTGAAGAATTTATTTTAATACATTATTTAAGTAAATCAAACATTCTTTAAATATTTGAATGTATGCGAGGTACGATCATTATTTAATAAGCTATAAATCAGTTATTGTTTAAGAATTATAGGAGATACATCAATTTCTGACTATTTTATATTAACATTTTACAAAAAATTATTCTATTAAAGGGATTAAAAGTTTATTCTGTTTTATAACTAGAACCTAATGAATTAAGAAAAGTGTAACAATTCTGATTTTGTGGTGGTTGAAGGAAGGATGAGGGGGAGGGGGGAAGAGGGGGGGGACGATTGTATACAACTCAATTCTAAAAATACTGGATGGAGAAGTAATTCAATTCAAAAGATATACATTATGATGATGTTACCTCATTGAATATACCTCCAGAACTCCGTTCGGAATGGTTTGGCGACAGAACAACAACCCAAGCAGATCTTGTCACACTAATCAACGCGAATTAGGCTTAGCACCCTTACTCGCCATCTACTCTGCTGCAATTAACTCGTCCATTTACAATCGATTTTCTTAAAATAAATAATAATCGATTATTTTTTCGCGGCAAAAAAGCCGAAAAAGGGTTCGCGCCTTTCGTCCGTGGATCCTAACAAGACACTACGGGTTGTTTCTGCCTTCCAAACCATTACCGTCGGAATTCGCCCAGCCCTCGGTTTTAAAGCATTTTGATGTGTTTCTTGTGCCATTAAATAAAAGACGATGTTCGGGTTCCGCAGTCGCCGGCGAGAGATAACCTGTTGTTTATGGGTCTTGGCTCCGGGCTCGCCATTGGCTGCTGCGACGTCAATCTTTTGAAATGCGCGAATCATAATAGATTTCTGGCCAATAGGAGGGCTTGTCTCTTGCGGTATGCGTCGGCGGTGGATAATTTATAAATTCTATGTGGGATTTCATGAATTGAAGAGCTTAGTGGAAGAACGTGCTAAGTGACAAAAAATGCAAAAACGAGAAAAAGAGCTTTAAAGTTTTTACTTTGCATTTAAATATTTAAAAACGATATATCCGATAAAAAACGATACTTGCAAATTTATACTTGAATTTAATTTTATAAAAAAGTGGAAACTTGTTATGCGTAATGGATTTAATAATATGCTCATTTACGCAAAAATCTCAATATTTCCGAAAATGTTACTTAGCACGTTATTCCACTAAGCTCTTCAATTAGATTCTGGTGTATGTTTCTGCGGGTATGACGTCAAAGGAGGGTTTTATTATGGGGGTCTGGGCTTCGAATGAGCGTTGTATACGACTTCGAAGTGTTTAATTGTACAAAGTAATTAGTCTAGAGAAACTTTTATAATTAGTTAGAAACCAAATGGTTCTTTTCTTGTTAAAATGTAGAAATTTAAAGAAAGAATTAAACATATTCACAATATGAAATCGCTAACAAAAAAAAGTCTCAAAAATTTTTGGTTGTTCAAGATATCAATATTTAGAAAAATGTAGTTATATTTGTATGCAGCATATCAATATACTATTCATCAGATTTTTTTAAATTTAAGTTTTATAAACTTGAAACAACTTTTGTACAAACAATAGCGCATACATGCTTGAAAAGTTAAGGATATATTTTTCAAATGCTATAATTCGAAATATTCCTTTGTTGGCAAATGTTATTTATCGGAAGAGTTGTAGACTTAATATCATTTCTTGGGCTATGATTTTGTAAAAATAAGCTTTATGCTGTGTTATAAATGTTAAACATTTAAACTTCGATATAACTTCCATTTCATTTCAAAGTATGCAATTGAAAGAAAATATCCATGTTTAGGATAATATGTATAAATAACACACAGCAACCATTTACATTTAACTGATGACTACAAAACAGTTTAAGGTATTCATATTTTTCCATCCATTTTTTAATATTTGAGATAGACTTTTAAAACTTTCTGAGAATGTCAGGCACATAAAAACTAACATAAAAATACTTTACCGCGATAAAAATATCTATTAATTAAAAACATTAGTTAGCAATTAATTAATTTACGTGTGCCAAACTATGAACAATCACATAACGACATTCCAAGCTAGTTGTTAACCAAACTTAGTTAACAATTTTTAAATATTTTAATTTTTTAAAAGTCTGTTAAAAATTAAAATATGTTTGCAATTGTTATAAAATGTATGGCCATATGCCCTAATTTATACTCTTTGAAGTACACGTTATTACTTTTTTTTTTAAATCGTGTGTTATTAATTTGAAATATCTAACTCGGAGTACAAGCATATTTTGAAAAATTCGTTCTTCAGAAAATAAGTTCAATTTTTTTTTCATTGTAAGATTGATGACATGCTCCTTTAAAAGACTGCCTGTAAATTGAAAACTATTTACAGTACAAGAAATCTACTTGTACTATTTGAAAGATAAAGAACTAGATAATATTTCAATGCAAAAGAATCAGAACACGTATTTTGATCAATTTTTACGTTTTCTAAGGTATCTGGATACCTTAAAAATAAATAATTTACAAGTTGTTGAAAATCATATGTCCAAACAGCTTTAAAAAAGTAAAAATTATTTTAGTGAACACAAAAATACATGACACGATTTCAATGAATCATGATAGAATTATTCACGAAATAACTCTTTCTTATGTTGATTTAAACAAGTCTATAATTGTGCATTTTCATCACAGTTCTTCCCTTAACAATGAATATAAATTTAATTTTACGTGGACTTTTATTTGAAGGTTTTGACGGTAGTTGATTTTAAGTTAAATACATTTTAAAATTTGGACAAAAAATATATGCGTTTGTTTGGCTTAAAAATACAGATAAAATAATTATTAAAGTTAATACAATTATTGTTGTTGCAAAAATATGAGGGTCTAGCTATTACGCTTTATTAACTACAAGGCTACACTATTAAGCTTATGTATCTATACTAAACTTATGAGTGCAAAATTTGATTGAGATATATATTTTAATATAGGTTCTTAATTGGCTCTTTAAATTTCCTGTCATCAAAACAAACATTCAAAAAACTGTTCAATAGTGAAACAGGTCAGTCAGACTGTAAAAATATACCAACACCTCCCTTATTTTTTTTCTGAAAAATAAAAATTAACCAAAAAATTCAATTTTGCAGTAGCATAATTCTGTGTAAATTTTACAAGCATTTTATTTCGTATCTTTAATAATTAAAATTACTTATAAATACATTCAGCAAATGGTTTTAAATATTCAACAAAAAGAAAGTTATTTTAAAACATCTTGATGTTAAATATTAGCTTAGTAATATGTTGAATTACAATTTGAATGTTATTGAAGCTTTTGTGACCAATATCTACAGTGGTGGAAATTGATTTATGAACTGGCAGTTTTTTAACAGCATTTCTTTATTAAATGCGTTTTTATCGATTTAAATTTCATGCACTATACAGGCTATGTATTATAAATTATACCCGTAAATAAAATTTTATATAATTTCGTAAACAATTTCTTTTATTGATATTTTAGTTTTAGCATAGGGAAATTGATTTATGAACTTTTACATTCCATTTCAATAATTACTAAAACGATTTTTTTCGTTATTGATTCCTTGATTTTGTTTTTCATAGACAACACGAAACTTTGTGTCAAGTTTTGGTCAAGCAATTTTCAGTTTTTAATGATTAAGTCCTTGTATTCCATAACTGATGCACCACCATACTCCATTTGAGTAAATTATTCATACCAATTGATCTCAGACGCTATCCTTGGGGTTTAAGTCATGGCTATTGGCAGTATGATCTAAATGAACAACACTTAGTACATTAAACCAGTCTTCCATTTGTTTGAAATGTGAATACTTGCATTATCATGCATAAAAATATAATCAAAAGCATAGTTTTGCCATGCAAAAAGGAATCAAAGAATTTTCTAGAACAAATCTGCAATAAAGTGATGTTTGTCAGCCCTTCAGAAACAAAACCTTGTTTCTTCAATCATAAGATATCGTTGCCCAAACCATCAAACTTCCACCACTAACATTTCTGCTGAAGACAGATCTTGGATATTTTCTAAGATCCTTTCAATAAAAGTTTAAACCATCACGTCCATCCAGATTGAATTTTTTTCATCAGCAAATTTCACTTTTTTCCCATTTCTCTCAATTCACCCCCACCCAATCCATTTTTATATAGTTATGACCATATTTTAATAGCCTGTTCTTATGGTGAAGAGTCAGCTTTGGACCAGCCTTCATTTTGGAACATTTCAAGTTCGACTACGATATCAATATTTGTCATACTCTTCTGGGAGTTACAGGAAGTGATAGTTCATAACAAATTCGTCCTGTAATGCGCAAATTCTGCCAAAAAATGGTAACTTTTTGGGATGCAAGTCCAATAATCCTGCTTTTCTCCCTCGTCCCACGAGGGTTACACCTTTTTTATTGATGGTTTTTATCGTAGTCAAAATGATTCTTCAAATATTTATGAATTATATTTATTGATCGTTTAATTAATATGCCGATTTCTCTTGCAGATTAGTTACAGTCTCATATAAGGGTCATTTTTTACCTTTTTGGCTTCAGGCAGTCCCGCAAGCTTTCCCATTTAGTAAAATGGGAATAAAACAGATAAATTTCAACAAAGTTGGCCTTAAGCTTATTTATAAACAATGATAGTAAGCTCCCCTGAAATTCAAATGAAGAACTAGTTAAAATATTTGGTACATGGGTTCAAAATAAATTTGAGTTCATAAAGCAATTTCCACCATGTGACATGCTCAAAAACTAAAAATAGATATATTTTTATTTAATATCATTTTTTGAAAAAAATTATGTGCGAAAATCCTTTATTATACTCTGAATATACAACACACAAAATTCGAATTGTGAGCAATTAATACAAAGCGATATCTGGTGAAAAGAATGTTAGTTCATAAATCAATTTCCACCACTGTATAACTATGATTTGAATTAATTTAAATATATTATTTTTAAAAATAATCAGAAGAAACGCTTAATGAATTAATGAATTTTAACAAATTGCCTTTAACAATTATAGTTTTCCGATATAATTTTTATACATAGATTAATACTAATTTTACATAAATTTGTAATTATGAATAAGAAAACAATAAAATTACAAGTTGCAGAAAACATATTAAACTAGCACAAGAAAATTTCGTTATTTTTTAGTATTTTCTTCTAAAGCCTCAAAAGCTCGATTTCGATTAAAAAGTTTATGAGCGTTATAGCTTTGTATAGCTATTTATTTTAACAAACCTATAAATATAAAATAAAATTTTGAAAAACTAGTTATTTAGTCTTTACATTTAAAATACATGTATGCCTCATACTTAACACATTTCCTTAACCACATCTAACTAGCTAAACAAACCTATGCGCATTTTGCGGGTTAAAATTTATTTGTAAATCTATATTCAAATGGTAAGTATTTCAACTTGAATACCCCGCAGAACAACAACTGTGATTTTAAAGTACTTAAATCGTAATCAAACTCATTTTTGAATTCTGAGGACTTTTTTTGTGTCAATGTTTTTCTTAAGTAACAATAACAGCATCATGGAGTGAAATAAGAGTATCATCTTTTTGAGTTATTTAATTTTTCATATTATAACATTTGTCACTTGATCACGTTTCAAAATTACGCAAAATCCATACAGTAAAAAAATATCATGCACAAAACCAATCAATTTCAATTATGTAGAACGAATTTCAGAACACTTCGTGTGTGAACCCCGCAAGGAGTTTTCTCTGCTGAAAGGGTCTCGCAAAAGAAAAAACGGTTTTACAGGACATCATTTTCCGAAACAAAATCGATATAAATGAGATCACTCAACATATTTTTTTCTATTTTTACGCCCAAAAATGGAAGTGCTATATTTTCGCAGCAAACAAACTGAAGAATTCGGAAAAGGTCAAAATTAAACTAGTAAACGATTAAAGATTTTAATTTAACAATTGTAATTAAACTTTGTATTCACCAACCTAATTTCAAACACTTAAATTTATGTATTTTCTTTTCCTTCTCTCAAGTTATTTTCACGAAAACTGACAAATAAGTTACTTTTGTTTTTTATTTTTGTGTTTCTTCAAGGTTTCTCCTCGTGTGGCAAACGGTTGAATGAACTTTTAAAAAGCGCCATCTAGCGTTTGATTACGATACTATTTTTTTTCTTTGGAGGAAAGTTTTTTTTTTTTACTTTTTATTTTCCCCTATGTTTCTTTATGAACTTTTTAATGGAAAGAAATAACAGTTTATAGAAGAAAAATTTCTTAAGTTTTACAGGTGACAGTTTTAAATTATTTAATACTTATTAAAATATTGTTGTTTGAAAATGTCAACTGAAGCGTGTTTTGGTTAGTAAAATTACAAAACATAATTGATGAAACATAAGTTAGTGATCCAATTATTTATTTTTTTCTAAATTTTATAACGAACAAAGAATTTATTTTGTAAAATAAGATCAAACACAAACTTGGAACTAAATTAGAGGATTGCATTAAGTTCGATTTCTAAATAGTGTTTATTCAAGAAAAACATGTTCATTTTTTTTTTTTTCAAAATCTTTAGTCTAAAAATTATGCTTAACGTTTTTTGTGCTCCAATTCAACAAATTTGGCTTCATACCAAAATATACTGATTCTATTTAAAACATATTCTAGCCCTCTATTACAGCAGTCTGAAAACTTTTCAAAATTTATTTTTATGTTTAAAATTTAAATTCAATTTATTAACTAATGTAATTCCGCGTTTGGTAATTTAAATTCAACTTTAAAAGATATTTATGGTTTTTATGATTTCAAATTAACCTTAAAACAAAATGTGTATGCTGTGAAATTTTTGACAGAACATCAATAAAACTACACACTTTAATAATGATATGGGCACGATCTGATACAATTTGAGCTTCATAGAATAGCTATGGAGGATATTTATAAAGCTTACAACAAAGTTTTTTGTGTTTTTATTTGCTCTTCGCTGTTGTATGAAGCAGAAGCAATGTAAAAAAAGTCGTTAAAAAAAGGCAAAAATTATGTTGCCTTTTTACATCAAAAACTACATTTCTTTCAAAACAAACAAAACTATTGAATATTTGCTCGAAACGTTGCAAATGCGTATGAAAATATAATTGTTGTATTCAAAACTTAGTTAAATTACTTACACATTATCGGCGGATAAAATTTACCATACAATTTGCTACACTTTCTTAGTAATTAAAAAAAAACACGCATGAAAATAAGAATAACATGCATATAAGTGTTGTTGCAGATTTGTTAATTTTTTTTAATCAAACCAATTTAAAAAATTATTTTTGAAGATGCAAAGACGCGACGCTAATAAGCTTTTGAAATTAGCAAACTCTTAAAAAATATTAAAAAAAAACATATATGAAATTAGATAAATTTAAAAAAGTATTTAAAATGAAATCTTGAATTGCAATGCTTCTAAATTACATGAAATGCTTAATGCACATTACATGCTTTCCGTCTTTATTCCTCTTAATCGCATTAACAATTAAAAAGTGTATCTCGTATATACTTTCGTTCGTATACATATAAAATATTCCCCTCACTAGAAAACAAATGACTCTCACTGGAATATAAAGTATTTTATTATATTTTTTATTAATATAGACTTAACATGAAACCCTCCACTCTATACCTCAAAACTATTGATAATAAATGTGCTAAATATGAAGGATTTTACCTATGTGAAATATAATTTTTTGTATTACATTTGAGAGTTAATAATTGGTAATTTAATTAGTAAAAACAAATACATTTGATCCTTGTGAAAATTTTATATTCTATCTTAATGATTGAATAAATGACTGATTTTAAGATACAATGCAAAATAATTCAAACCACTTTTTATTATTTATTTTATTTATTTATTTGTTTTTTTGAACACTTTTTTGTTGTAGTTAGCTCTATGATGTCGTAATCATTCTAGCAAAAAAGAATTCTTAATATCCGACAGATATAACCGAATTTGAAAGGAGTGTACAGACAAAAGGACATCTCCAGCATGTCAATACCTACTTTTTCATTTTATCAATTCTTTTAATTTAACTATTATATTTCAGTCCCAGTGATGAAATTTGGCATCATCATGTTTCTGATCATAATTTTAAAATAGATCTGATATCTATTGGGATTAATAGAAAAATATTTTCTAACATAGAAAAAGGTTTGAAGGATGGAATGATGTGCTTTTTGATATCATAAGTGGCAATAGACGATCGGGGGGAAAAAATTATAAAATGATGATACCAAACTGCCATTGGGATTGAAAGGGTTAAAATACGAAGTTGGCTAATAATACATATACGACCGATACACTTTAGCAACCACACCAACAAAATACCAACTAACAAATCAACTAGGCCCCTACAAGAACATCTATTCAAAAAGAGGGGAGAGGCATAAAAATAGAACCTCGAGTGACATTTATGGCGTTCGAAAATGCCTGTCTTCTCACCCCCCTCTAATTATATCAAGTTCAGAACCGAACCAATTAGAGCGGGGAGCCAAAGGGTGCACCTATATGCATGGGAATGGCTTCATTTGAAATATGCCATGCGGAACATGCGGTACTATGTGTATGGGGGGGGGGGGGGACTAGGTAATGTCCTATTTACCTAGTTCTGTCGTGCGTAACCCTTTCTATAATAGGGAAGGGGGTTGCAAAAATTATTTGAATTTAGATTAGGTGTATTTGTTAGTTTTTTTAGATTGTTTTATTACGTTATTGACTTTGGATTGCTAGATAAGTATAATTTTCTGATATTTTTTAGGGGCGTAAATGATTTCTTTTTATCAATTTTATTATAACTGTTTATAAACTATCGATTTTTAAACAATGAGCCGACAGTAAGAACCAAGTTGGTATTGCAATAATTTCACAACAGCATAGATTGAAAACTATAGGTATGAAAATTTTCGTGTGTGTTTGAGTGGGAGAAAACGAAAGATTGGGTTTAGGAATAGTTACTTCATAAAAAAAGATATTTATCGTAATTTCTTCAGTTACACAAAATTTAGTCGCGTACCAATAACAGTAGAGAAGGAAAGAATGTAGATATCTGCATGGAAAAGATGTTAAATATTGATGTATGGAAATTTGTATGCGACAAACGAAACTGTTTTAGTCAGCCATTTTATCCGCACTCGCCAACTAGGTTCTAAGAACCTTGATAGATTTTCTATTTTTTTTTGGATTCTAAAGTTTTCTCTGCAGAATAAGTATTGTTACTTTTCTGTTCTATTTTCGTACTCAATTATCGATGCCAGCTTTTTTGTTTGAACTTACCACTTATGACTTGTCATAAATCGTGTCTTCTGCCTATTTATATGGTACGTTTTATTTCTTAAGAGGTACAGAAATATTAAAAAATGTTTTTTCCTATGAAGATACACTTCGAACTACCAGTTTAACATCAGGATCAGAGATCCTAGTTTCTTAGCATCAAATCAAAATTGCAAAGCATCTTCAAAAGCATCATTCTTTAGTTCAATAAAAAAAATTTATAAGTAATTTTTTAGATTGCTTAAAAATGACCTTTTCCTTCATTGATCTTTTAAATTGTTTCTTGAAGTATAAAGTATTCAAAAATGTACACATGTGGTCAGAAAGTCAGCAATCAAAGCGTCACCGTTTTTTTTTTAAAATTCGATGCAGGTGCCACTAAAAGTTTCACGAATAAATACCCAAATAAATCATACGTCTTGACATACGTCTTAACATGGTATTGAAGTTAATGTAAATTTTTAAAAATTGGGGGAGGTTTAAATGTTTGCAAATTTAAAAAATGAATTATTTTCTTGTCCTTGCAACAAAACTGTCAAACAAAACAATAGTCTGAAATAATGTTTATTAAAGTTTGCTTTGGGTACACTTGTATTCCCTCCATCTTCTGAGTATGTATGTGTCAAAATTTGTAGACTTAGCTTCACAACTTCATTTTATATTTGTTTAAAAATAATTTTCTATATTAAACCATAATAATTAAGCATTCCGAAAATACCGATGCCAAAGCAGCTGATTTATTAATTGTATTCGAAATGACGCAACAAAAGAATGAAGTAGAATTCAAAGTTAATGCAAATTTTTTTCAGCGGTTAATTTTCAGACATTTTGGAATGAAACAAAAGTCAGAATGATCTGTTAATTACCAAAAATGTCAGAGCCTATTTGTTTATATTTAACACACACAAAAAAATATATTTTTACTGCTGGAAATTCAAAATTCCAATTAACTTTCGTAGCAATCATTAAATTATAATATATTTTTTTCAAAATTACTTGCAAAATATTCTTCTAAATATATAATTATTTTGAATTTACATTTACTATATAATGAATACATGCGTAGGTTTTTTTGGGGGGAGTAAAGAGGAATGAATGTGACACCAAAACTAAGAACCTTATCTTATAGAAAAATGTATTCTAATGCATACAACTTATCAAAAATCCAGTAAAGATATGTAAAAGCATATCTCCTCCAACCTCCCAGAAAAAGATATCTCTAGCTTCATTCCAAAGCCACCCAAAGGCGATCTGATAAGGCGTGCTGGGGCGACAGCCTCTTGAATAATTCCGCCCCTGCAAAGCCCCTTCACGGTACGCCCCTTGATTTAGTGCTGTGCGGCCCTCGTAAATTCGAACCCGCTTGTCAGACACACAATTACTTCTTTGCTTCGGAAAGAGAATGAAAAAAATAAAAAGAACACAAAATAGAATATATTTCTCTCCTTTTCGTTTTGTTTTTGGCTTTTGTAAGAGTTGAGGAATATTTTTTCCTTCGATTTTTCGTTTTCTATTTCTCATTCCAACTTCTTTTTTCCTCGATTTCCCGTTTGAAGTTTTTTTTTTGTCGAGTTGAGTTGCGTTTGTGCTGCTTCAGCAGAAAAATGGAAAAGTCGCCTAGGTGCCGAAAATGACTGAAAGATCTGAGGGAGTATTTTTTTTTTATTTATCTGTGGAAGGATTTGGAAGGATATTTGTTTGTTTTGTATGAGATTGTAAGTCAAAAGTTCGTTGACAAGTTCTTTCCAATATTTTTTTCGGTCAGTAAATCCTCTGAAAGGGGACGCAGAAATCTAAAATAAGCTTTGTATGGTTTCTCCACCTTTTCGTTCCTTAACTAAAAACAATATAATACTTTTACTACTAGGAAACTTAATATTATTAAATACTACTGCTGATTGTGGATTAAATACTCAACATTAAAGAAACTGAAATAGCATAATTTTCTGTTACTTTATAATACTCACAAAATTTCCTATGGTTTCTCCACCTTTTCGTTCCTTAACTAAACACAATATAATACTTTTACTACTAGGAAACTTAATATTATTAAATACTACTGCTGATTGTGGATTAAATACTCAACATTAAAGAAACTGAAATAGCATAATTTTCTGTTACTTTATAATACTCACAAAATTTCCGATAGAATTAAAAGCTTTGTAGCATAACTGTTTCATAAAACTGCTTTTGCACAATATTTATTTAAAAACTATATATTTTTATTAGTTTAACTTCTCCAATTTAAAAATAATTTTATATTTTGCCAAAGTTATGTGCAGTTTGAAGAATAATAATTTAAAATTGCTTGAGTCAAATCCTAATATAGGTTCTGGTGACATTTGGATATAATTTCGGTGGGCAATAAAGTTTGCAATTTGTAGTTGTTTCGTTAATGGTTTGTTAGTAAATTATGGCTATTATTTCGAATATATAAAGTTTTTATTTAATCTTATTTGATCCATTTCTCACCCTATAAATTCGATTTGTTTTTAATTCTTTCAAATTCGAAATAAAGAAATTAGTACGTTAAAAATCACCCTATAATTTTAAAACCTTAATTTCTAAGGAGTTATGAATTGTCTAGTGATATTTTGGAAATCTATAATCTATCACATATGGAAGGTAAAAACAATACATATATTATTAAATATTGCTATAGCATTTTATTCGATTGACAGAATTTTATGTTTGAAAAGCGAATACTACGAATTTTAATGATGATTTAATGATGATCTTATCTTCTATTTATTTTTGTATAAATTCCGTATAAAATTTTATGTAATGTGTGCAGGTTTAAATTGACCATATTTTTTGGCAATTATTTAAACTAATGAAATAAGTTTTATAATGTAATTGAATATTACACATATTTTTCCAATATATCGCTAATAAAATACATTTCATGACAGATATACTCAACCGAACCGCCATTTAACGGAGTAATAAAACTTTTTATGCGTTCGGCTCGCGGTCGAGCTAGGCCTAATGTACGGCGTTTCCGGTCGCGTTTCCTGCGTTGTCCTCGCCGCGATGATGGCCGCTGCGTCCGGCGCACTTTCCGACGATTCTCCGTCGACAGGAAGGCCAAGGGTTTTGCCGATGTTCGCTGGCGACGGAATTATTACTGTGTTTTGTTTATGTATTGTCTTTTGAGGTTGAATATATATTCTTTTTTTTTCATAGTTGTTGCATTTTCAGTTTTGCTTCTTACTTTTCTTGCTTATTTTATTTTAAAATTTTAGGGGATGGTTACATTTTTAGATTTTATTTGTAAATAATCTTTTCGATAGTTTTTGTTATAATCGCTAAAAATGGATGAGAAGTGTTGGAAATTTTTATAGTTGTAAATTAATTTACATAAAAATTTAATTTTTTCAAGTTTCTAGGAAGGATTTGATCCTCAACTTGGAAAATTTTACCATTTTAGATAACATAAATGATACAATAACTCTTTAAATGCAATAAATATGCTATATTCATTGTGTAATAAATTTCACATAGCTGTAATTCGTAGAGTGCACATCGTAGGTAAAGAAAATGCCGCCTTGTTTTGCAAACTAATTAAAAGCATATAAAAATAGTGTTTTGCACAAAAAGCAGTGAAACTTTAAAAAGTAGTAATTCTTTTAATATTTAAGAAAGTTCTGATGTAATTCCATACTTTAATGTTTTAGTTAAGTCACTACCAATGTTTTACTTTACTTGTTACTTGCTTTTAAATTACTTGCTTTTAAAAAGTTAACTATGGAAGTGTGATAGTTCTATAAACTTTTACGAAATTTGTGTTTTTTATTTTAATAACCATTGCGAAGGATAATCATTCAGATAACAATAAGACATATTAGCATGAATAAAGCTTTTTTCAAAATGACTCTATTCGATTATACATGAACATAATAATTTGCGAGGCTTAAAATTTCTAACCTAATCACGCCTGAGAGGATAATTTATTGATATTATCATTAAATAAAGAAATTCATAGTATTATCGAACGCTATTTTCAATATTAACACCATTTAAAATGAATTGAGATGGTTATTTTGCTGATAGTAGATGCACAAACTATAAACAGCTACCTCCTTTAAATTGCGTCCACCATCATCTAATCTCGACTTACGATGTGTTTGACCATTGGCGCTTTTCGGGGGGGGGGGGGGGGGGTCGGGGGGGGGGGGGGGGGGGGGGGGGGGGGGGGGGGTGGGGGGGGGGGGTTGAATTATCGTCGCACTATACACGAGGGCTATTGGCGACGGGCGTCGTATTTTAGAACCACAGTCAGGTGACGAGCCAACACCTGAATAGGCACCCAACGCAACCGTTAAGGGCGACATCGTACGCAGCGTTAGGACTTTGAAGGATATTTAACGTGCACTCCCTTACACGGGGTATTATTCGCCGGACATTTTTGGCTGCACGGGCCGTTCATAGGTCGGCAGCTATTTTGGCGATGCCCGGACCCGAGGCGCTTTTCGGACCGAACGCAATATATCTTTATGCAATAATTCAATGATTTTTGGGGATGAGGTGACCAATATAAATTTTGTCGGAATAGGAAAATTTTGAGGAATGTTTGTTGAAGTTGATATGGTCTCAATGTTGTTCTATGCTGTTGTTGCTTCAATTTTATTGCTTCATTCTTTAATTATTTTGATTCAACCTTGTTGCTTCGATTGATGATGTCAAGTCCATGGATAAAGATTATGCAAGACCAAAGGTCTCATAGACTGATCTTCAGGGATCTGCAGACAGTGGTTCTCATAAAGGGTCTTCGTAAGGCGAGTTGGTGATTTGCTGCAATTTTACCAGGATGGCTGGAGAAGATAAAAGATGGTTTGTATCCAATTCCGAGTCGGGGCAGTTTTTGCAGATGGAGTATTTCCTAGTTCCATCTTTTTGGATTTCCATCCCTTTGAAGTGGCCTGTCCCTAATCTAGTTAGTGTGATCGCTGTTACCCTTTGGCTTCTATTTAGGTGTAAGTATTACTTCATTTGCATTCTTCGAAATACAAATAAATTTAGCAGACAATAAGAAATAATCGATGAAAAATAGTTTTTTTTTTTTAATTTTGACTTTTAAAAGTTGTGACACGTGAATTTTGTCTGGAAACAGCTTTATGTGAACAGGTTGTTGCAAACCTATTTATTTAAAACTAACACGAGCATCAAAGTAGATAAGTTCTTAATGTAACTGTCATGCTGTTAGATACACAAACCATCATAAACAACAAAAACCCCTTTTATTGACGACCACCCCCCTTCTAATCCCGAATTACGACGTGTCCGACCGTTGTCGCTTCTCGGACCGGACACAATATATGTTTGTAGGACACAATATATGTTTTGACACAAACAGGATTCTCCCATTATGGAAATGCGAGGGGGGGGGGGGGGGGGGAAGGATTGTAGTAGTATTAGGCGTAATTGCGCAAGTGGTCACATCTGGTCTTGCTGATTTGTGTGACCTTTTGGAGGGGCATTGTGGGATACTATTTCTTCTTCGTTCACAATGGATGGTGCACTGGGGGGATAGGGGGGTTGCAGGGTTGCCGTAATTGCGCCAAGGGGATAGGGGAATGTCGCCAATGTGTAAGATTCGATCGCCAAATTGAGGTTTATTATTTTTTATTAAAATTCATACAGTCTGAAATGCGCAATATTCTTTCTTAGTTTTCTAAATTAGTTATGTTTTTTAGTATTTGATAACCTTTTGGTTTATTGTGTATTTAATTCTAAAAATTATGTAACTTAGATTGAAATAAAGCTGCATGTGAATGTTGTATTTTTTCTGTTAAAAAATATGGGATGCTTTTAATTGAATTTTGTTATTCGAATATTAAATACAAACTATAGTTTATGTAATAGTTGAGGGGAAAATAGCTTACACATTTTGAACTAGTTTACAAGGGTCGGATTCAAACTTTATGGCAAGTTTCCAAATAAGAAAACAAGCATTGAACTTTTATAAATTGACATTGTTGGGCCATAAGTAAATCTTTTCCTAATAAAATCAAATCTTTTGCAGCACTTTTATTAGTTTTACTATTGGTACTTGAACTCTTTGCGACATTTTATTTTGAACTTTTGTCATTTTTTTTATTTAAGTCATAATTTTAATTATTTTAAATTTGGTAGAAATAATTGTTTAAAGAAATTTTCTTGGACAAATTTTACATTTGACTAAATATTCATCATAAAGTGGGGATCGTGCATGTGCTTTGATATTTCCATTAATCCATTAATGGCAATTTTGCGAAAGCGTTAACTCAAAAATTTTGTATTAGTTTTTCTTGTAACTTAAATTGTCTGAGTACTATAGTCTTCATTTTTCTTATATTTTATTTATTTAGGTAAACTTTAGCAGAAAGATCATTCTTACGAGGAAAATTTTCTTGACAGCGGTCATTAATGTTTAAAACTTGACAATGTAATTAATGTTTACATAAACTTAATGCATTCGACGCAATTTTTTCTAAAACTTTTTGGTCGATTTTATTAAATTGCAGAGTAAATATAACAATCTTAAAATGCTTTTAAATCATCGTGTGCATGTTTTCTACTTTTTGTTATAAATATTCTCAATATATATATATTTTTAAATATAATAAATATCTTCAAACATAGCTTATATATTTCGAAATTTAGGATTTCAAGCAAATTTGTTTATGATGTTATGCAAAGTCAATAGATTTGAATCCCGCATTTTGCATTGTAGTTTGTAATCGTTTGCTATTTATCTTTAAAGAACGGGTCCCGTTTCATTATACTTCCTTACAATTATTCCTTCCAAAAACGAAGACAAACTACCAAATAAGCCAAACCAGCTAGATGGTAAATTTATATAAATCTTAAATGGCATTTTCACATTTAATAATTAGCATTAACAGTACACAAATTATTTGAAAGGTACTGATAAAATGCTTCGAATTTTGAATGTTGAAATGTTATTAAATAAATTATAAATGTGAAAAAAAACCACGCTAATATGTTCTCGGTTTACAATATAGAGATCAGACCTCTGCTTTGGGTTTTCTCCCCCCCCCTCCCCCCAAAAAAATACTCTCGCTAAATTGTTCTAAATTAAATTATGATGGTGAAACTTCAATCAGTTATTCATTTGAATGTAGCAGTCCAGTAATTAAATATATAATTAGAATTTAAAGGAATATTTAACTGATATTTTTATATTGTAAATCCATAAAATGAACCAATTAAGAATTAAGTTTGATGGCTAACACTCAACGTTTTATTGCCATACCAGACATTTAAATCTTTTACATAAAATCATGATTATATAAAAAATTTATTCCACAAGTGAAACTCAATGGTCATGCTTTTTTTTTTATTTTCACAAATAAAATTTTTTTTTTCATGTAAGCAATTTCTATAAGTTCTTGACAAAATAAACATAAACCGTAGAAAAACATTTTAATGTTATTTTTTCATTTCAAAATATTAAACACAATCTGTTGTGTGTTTTTTTACCAAAAAGTACTTTTTTCAAAAACATGAAAATATTAAAATTGAAACTAAAATATAAAACTCGCCAAACCGCGATAGTTTACAAAATCCAGCAACCTCAGTACTCGTCTTACTCCGCCTTATTCCTCTTTATTCCTTTCAAAGAGGACAGTTCTTTCCCCCCACTTTCGTCCCCCCTGAAGGGGCAAAGGGGGCGAATGCAGATTTATGATTCGTTCGAGCTGTTAGTTGCAGCTGGTGCATACACACATACCCCCCCCCCTCTCCCCCCCATTGCCCCCCTCAATCTATTGGAATCGAGATGTTGGGGATGTTAGAAAGAAGGATTTTTCTTTTTTTCTTCTTGGATGGTTGTTTTTGTAATTAGTTGGTTTTGTTCATTTGGAAGGAAGAGTTTAAATGTTTTGTTTTTTAATTTCGAGTTTGGTGTTGCAAGAGTTGTGACACGGGGAAATATGGGTCTCGCTTTGCCGTTACTTTGGTTTTGCACAAACATTATTTATATATCTTTATTAAAGTACTTTCAGTATTAAATATTGTTATTACTAATAACTATCTGAGCGATAAGCATATTGGCTGAAGCAAATTCTTTGCATCAGTAATTTGTAATCTTTAAAGGAAGGGAAATGATAAAAAAACGGATTTGAGAATGAAAGGAAAATGTATCTTTGTAAACAAAGGTGCAGGTGCATTTATTTCTGGATCTTTATCGTGAACATTTTTTAAGTTTTTGAATGGCTCAATTCCTAAATAAATAATCTAAATATATTTTTTCTCGAGTTCGGCAACACTTTAAAATTCCTATTCGTAGCTCTAGCTAACAACGCTTAAATATAATCTCCAAAAGTTTCTTAGTTTTTAACTGGACAATTCACGATGTCGCCCTTATGAACCGTCTCCCAACGCAAAGTAAAATCTCTATCGAACAAACTCAACATGCCTCCACCCCAATCCTTACAATTTATTAATTTGTGCAATCAGTTTTTCTCTTTCGTTATGCTTTTATAGCTGTTTCTTGTATTATTCGATCTGTCCACTCTTCTCCCTGGAGCATCAGAAAATCTCTGGTCTAAAATTTCCCTTTGGGCTCATACCAATAAACACAAACTAACAAAACACCCTTTCCCCCAAATAAAACTGATTGGTCGGTACTTTCCCCTCTCTCCCCCATTAGAACACACCTTTCGCTAACTGATTCCCTAAACAAACACCCCAACCCCACTTTTCCCTTTCTGTTGTAGGTAAGAAGTTTACTTTCGAGTAAAAGCGATGTAATACCAAAAAATGATCTTTCCTGTTTTTTTGTTTACGGTTTTTAAAAAGGGATGGGATTTATATATCGTGTTTAATTTTAAAAAGTTTTAAGTTTTGCTTCGAGTTTTATAAATTAAATGTACTAATGATGTTTGAAAGAGAATGTAAAAGTGCAATTTAGAAGAGCAATCTTTTAAACTTTTCATTCCAAAAAACATAGTATAAAATTTTGTGTGAATATTTCAGTAATACAAGATATATTTACAAGAGTTGCAGATTTAGAGCCATTTTATGAATATCCCTTAACACATAAAGTGTGAACTGAGGAAGATGCATAAATTTTCTTACTTCAAAATGAATTGAAACATTTCAATAAAAAAAAATTCTACTATGGTGATAATCCTAAAATACAATTTTTAAATTTAAATATTAACTGCTCATAGAAAATGAAAAAAAATTAGGATCTTAAGTTAAACTATGTGAAATTTACACCAGTAGGACTCTGAGCTTGAGTTTTAATGACAGCCGTAATAATAAATGACAATAAACACTAATATTAATACACCGTATTTGTAGAAACATCACAATTATGGTCATGGTCTTGTGCTGTTTATCTGTATATTATATTTTGATTAGGGACAATGTAGTTGCACCTTTTTAACTCTAAGGTTGAGTTGTAACAGAAGGCTTTCCTGTGTGATGTGGGCACAATCAGAGCATATGTGTACTTGGCCACTCGTCATAACTGTTATGAGATAAAGCCCCATCGGAATCCGTATGCAATTAGGGGGTGTGGAGAGTTAAGGGGAAAGCTGGAGGATGTTACAGAAATTAACAACTTCTAATTTTCAACCTGGTTTGCAGTTGTGAAAAATCTATATTGTAATGAGGAAATTCATTTATTAAAACAGATTAAAATTATAGGAAAATGGCATTGATACAGAGCTTTATGAGGGAAAAATTACGTAGTTTCACTAATTACCAGTATATGCTTTACAAAAACCATTTAGGCCGTAAAACATTATTATATACGATGCAAAACCCTTTTTCGAAAATACCTACGTAATCTTTACGTGACAGCAAATCATTTTAAAATGCAGATGCACATTTTAATCGCGTGAGCAAAGAAGGAAAGAACTGACGTTTGATGTACATTATAATTTTATTTCATTGTGTTGAAATGAAATTGTACTGCACTGCATTGCTCATTTCAATGAGCGTAAAAATTAATTTTCTCATTTTTATTGTGTTTAAATTTACCCATTTTATTTCTCGTCCTTATATTTGTAATTATTTTACGTTATAGTTTCAATGAAAACACGTTTTTTCTTTTATGAAAGAGTTTCTTTTTCCTCTTCCTTTGGTGTGTAGGTCTGAGGCGCTAATTTGAATACATAATTTTGGGATAAGGTTTTTTCTTCGTTTTTTTCTTTGTTGGTAAAAGTCATTAAATAATTCCTAAGCTATTATACTCAGGTTTTTAGATTGTTAATTGTCTCTTTCTACATGCTTTAAAATCGACATTAAAAATTCGGATCTTTTTGGAAACCAACACCATCAAACAACATATATTCTCCCAAAACACCTATGACATAATCCACCTAATCTGGACCCGCCAAAGGAACAAAAAGGGTTGAGTTGAGTTGTATTCTTCCTTCTCTCGTCCCTTAATTAAGCCCTCCCCTGAGGCGAATGTTTGGAAGCTGCTTCCTTAATCACAGAGTGTCCGCTCATTGGTGGTTGTCATGACAACTACGGGGACCATGTTTATTGATCATGGTGTTTTTGGGGATCTCGTGTTAATGTAGTCTGATGGGGATCCCAACTAATTAAATTGGTTTCAACTAATTAAATTGTTGGCCTGAATGTAGGGGATATTGGTTTAATTAGATGTGATAGGGATGGTTTACCGAAAGTTTTAACAGATTAAGTATTGAAAGGAATATTGTAGGATATTGTGTCATAGATTAGAGTAATTGAGAACAATCAAATATTGCAGCAATAATTATAATTAAATCAAATTATTATAATTTTCTTTATTGATCATTTGGTGCTTATTGTTCGTGGAGTTATTGTGTTAGTCTAATTTGAAGGCCAAATTTCCTAGAGAAATTGTCCTTTCTGAATTTTCGCTACTTTTTTTTAACTAATTAAGTTAGAATTTATTGAAATTGATGTAATTAGGTGGGGCAGTGATGGAATGACTAAGGAAATCGAATTAGAAAATTGTAAATTATGCTTAGTTCATCAAATTAATAAAATTGTGTTTTCGTTGCACCAAAAGCTCCAAGCACTGTCAAACTGTGATAAGTTAATGTTAATCCATAAAAAGCGACAACAAATTTGCAGTGTAATGTTACACTGAAGTTTACTCATAATTTGCAGAGTAAGGTCACTCCATAAATTTAGCGTATTTTAATCCTTGAGACAAGAGGCAGCACTTGCTGCTGCCTCTAGTTTCAAGGATTAAAATATGGTAAATTTATGGAGTAATTGGCACTTGCTGCCGGAGATTTTGATGGGTAAACTTACTTGTGTAATGTGTACTAAATAATTTTTTGCAACGTTTCACCAAAAACTTAATATGGTGTACCTCCAATAAGCTAGAGTAAAGCTACGCGGAAGTTTTGTAGTGGGTGTAAAAAAAAATATTTGAAGAAGAACATTGAAAAATTAATGGAGGGAAATTCATAAGTACAATATGAATCAATGCTTAAAATAACAAGCATTGCCTTAATTTTCAATGAAACCTTCTCTATGCACTTTTGTTTGCATAAGTTAATAAGACTTTAAACAATCCAAATTGTTTATCTGCATCCTTAAAAATCTTCTTATTTTTGGTACTAAATTCTTCTTTTAGAAATGTGATTT
Source organism: Hylyphantes graminicola (assembly GCA_023701765.1). Lineage (NCBI taxonomy): Eukaryota > Metazoa > Arthropoda > Arachnida > Araneae > Linyphiidae > Hylyphantes > Hylyphantes graminicola. Next base: position 2,629,200 of record CM043116.1, read on the forward strand.
ACAAACTGTAAAAAAATGTCAACGTTGCAAGATTTTTTTTCGTATGTTACTCTCTAATTGTAAATACCGATCCAGAAATTTTTTTCGAGAAAAACTTCTTTCTCACACGTTTTTTCACACAGAACTTCCAAAAACTAGGCCTCGTAGTCCCGGAAGTTGAAAAGCTTGAACAATCTGTGGTGTTTCGTTTCCGCAAAAAAATAGTGGAATCTCTCGATTTTTTTTTTCTCTCCTTTGGATCACCTGTATGTATATCAGATTTCTGATTTTGTTAAAAAAAATGCTCTAGATTTTTTTTTTGGTTAAAAGGATGAAACTTTTTACTTTCTTTCTCAAGTACGTTTCCACAATTCTTACGAAGTATGTATTCGTCCTTGGTGTTTCTCAGGGAAAATGTCAAAGCGTGAAACGGATAAGAATTAATTGAAAAAAACTTCAATTATTGAACCTGTATTTCTTCATACAGTATAATATGCTATTAAAAATACAAAATATTTCGAATTTTTTTTAAATATGAAGATTCAGAAAAATATTAAAATTTTGTTTACAAAAGACAAACAAACTTTCAAAAAATAAAATCATTACATTTTTTCCCGTTAAAATTCCATCCTGTTAAAATCTTAAATTTCCCCCAGTTATTGAAGTGTTGAATCTTTTATTTTCTTCCATAAAAATTATACAAAAAACTCAACACTGCAATATAGTTTTTAAAAAATGCAATGATTCAACGAAACACTTTTCGGTTAGGCTTTCTGCTTTAAATAAATTCGATAATTTAAATAATGTAACTCAAAGAGAAAAACCCACAAAAATTTGTAAATAACAATGCAATAAATGGCATGTTGTAAGGCAGAATACTACAGGGAAAATGCATGTTTTCTCTACACTTATTAATTAAAAAAGTTGTTTCACCAGTTTATTGAACAGCAGCAAGCTCATGTAACATTCTCTAGAACTACCTTTAGAATACTTAACTTGAAGAACTCCCATTGCGGAATGTGACGATTTTGTACGGAATATGTATTGAAAAGGTATTTTAAACTTAAATGTATATAATTTATTTGTAATTTAATGCAATGTTTACATTGGAATAATGGTCATTTGCATGATTGTTTAATAAAACAATTTATTATAATAAAATTACAATTGAAATCAATTTTTGAAAAAATCTGTGCTTTTCTTTGTTATTTTATCTTTAATCAATCGCGTTGCGGAAAAATCCTCTTTTTATATTCTTGTAATAAAAATTGATACACAGTTTTATAGAATAAAACTAATTGAAAATTACTGTTAATATTTGTATAAAAATGTATCACCTAAAGGATTTCCCACGTAAATCCTGTTTGCTGCCCCACCTATATTTTAAATCTTACACCAAATTTCCGTATAACTTCTCTACAAATAGTGGTGAAAAATTGGTCCTTTTAAAACTTACGGAAGACGAACCAAATAACTCAAGACTAAAATTTCGCCAACCCTTCCCTAATAATCAAATACAAGCGAAACTCTTCAATAAAGATTTCCACCCCAGTGCGTCCCTAATCCTTACCGTAATTTTACGATACTAATCCATTATGATATTAAATTGCGATAGATAAGATATGATACTAATCCTTTAAGGATACTGTCGAGGACAGATAAGAATGGCGAGAGAGTGTGACAAAGTAGGCGACAAAAATGACTATTTCACGCCAACTCCAAGACGCCATCTGCGATGACGATTTATTTATTGGGCAACTAATAAATATGGTTTTTAATAACATCAAAAAAAGTTTTTTTAATGAAAAAAACTTTCTTAAAAAAATTCCGGTCCTATTTCTCACGGATATCCCAGCGCCGGTTGACACAACAGCTCGCTTTTAACCGACAATAGGTCGACTTTCTGGGGCCTTGTTGAAAAGCCGCCAAGGCTTTTGTTGTTTGCCGGGTCATACCTCATTGGACGGGGCGAGGGGGGCGCCAACATAACTCAAACGGTTTGGGAGGGGTGCCGCATTTGGCACACTATCATCGGTCAAGGGGGCGGCCGACACAGAATTGAGTCTCCAAAGAGACAGACGAAATCTATTTGTCTACCACTCTTTTTAAGGCTAATTATACTTTAAATAATTACAAAGTTGAATTGCCTACTGACATGCTGGAGATTTCTGTCTGTCCTTGCCCTTTTCTTCAGTTATAATCCTTTGATTTTCCGAATTATATATCATTTGACAGTTTATGGCATCAAATACACGTGTCAAGTTTTTAGTCTTTTTTTTTTTGTCTTTGTTAGTCCGTAATATAAGAATTTATATGTATTTTAAAGTAGCATCTTTAGCATCAAGCCCATTAGCTTGTTTCTTTTAGATTTTTGTTTTGTTTTCTTTATCAAATTGTTTCTTTAATAACTATTTGCTTGATGTTATACCGATTGAAATTTTAACCTGTGTCATTATAAATATGTATCTAGTAATTTTTTTTCAATGAAATGTTCCAAACTGTATGTTTACTGATCATTGATAACTTAATATTTTGCTTATCTATCTATTGTTTCGATTTACTCATTTAACTTAACTCACTTTAGAGCAATGCATTGCAATTATTGATATTCTTAAATGGCTTGAAATCTCGAATTTTTTTTTTTTTTGCAAATTTCAAGTCGCTGAAACATGAAAATGGCAAACCTTTTGCTTTCCAATTCATTTAAATACTTCTATTATTTGGAAACTAAAATATGATACAATGTCATAATGCACTACTGGCTTACCATATTTCTCTTTACTTCAGGGAATTGTCTTTGAATTGGATTAAAATGTATGATTTCCAAAAGATTGACAAACAATACATATTTTCATTTAACGTAAACATAATATAGTATTAGGATTATGTAATTTCATTCATACCAAGAATAGATAATATTAAATTTAAATAATACTAATTAAATATCCGTATTTAAGATTACTCCCAATTTTAACCTCTCGTTTAGAAAATGTACGGAATTTATCTTTAAATAACGAAGTAGTAATTAAGGTATTAAATACTGTACGTATATTATTTTCTATGTTCTTTATTTTAAAAGCCGCATATTTCAGGCTTCTTATCCCAATGTTCGTTATATTCAAATCGCAATGACTTGAAGTACCCAAAAAAACAAACATCAATAACGCTATTTATGCCCAAATGTCACTCAAGCCCATTCCATAAAATAGCGACAGCCATTCGAAGCGCAATAAACGCACTTCAAAAAACGCATTCCTTTTACTGCTGCGGTGTAACAAACGTGTTCGGAGGGCGTTTACGTCCACTTTACCGCTGCTTTACTCTGCGGAGTATTTACAACGGGTTTACTTTTCTGATGTCTCTTTGAAACGCCATTAAAGAGTCGCCCTCGCGTATAAATTCGTCACGATGTAACGATTATTGCGACTCGTTTACAGCGCACTGATCGGCGATCATCGGTTTTATGAAAGTGATCGGGGGGTTAGTTTCGAGTAACGGATGGTACTTGATACAGTTTTTAATTTTATGTGGTATTTTTTTTAGCTTTTTCATCCGAGGAAACTACAAAATCTGAGTAGCACAAAATGGTTTTCATAAAAAAATTGAATTAAAAATAGCCTAAGGTAGGCGAATACCCAAAATTCTCCGAACTTCTCGAATTTTTACTATTACTTTAATCTTTTCTAAATTTGGCATAGTGATTTCAAATACAATGGATAATTCTATTTAGGCATTTTTTTAATTTAAATATAATTTAGTTGTTTTAAACGGTGTTTTTCTACTCAAAAAAGAGGTTTACGCTAACAATTCTACCACATTGAATTTTCATCCTATAAACATTAATTATGTGTTAAATTCTTCGTTTTGAACTGAGTGATACATGCAATGACCCTCTAGAGTTACATACAAATTACAAGAAACTTGTATATTTACACCAGATGTTAGAGGTTCATGGCAAAGATATACATAGAAACAGCATCTGTAAAACATTTCAGGTAAATTAATGTAAAACTTTTTATGCTGGAAGTGTTAGCGTAAACCCCTTTTTTTAGTCGAAAAACACCGTTTAAAATAAATCAATTATATTTAAATAAAAAAATTGCCTAAAAAGCATTGTTCATTATATTTGAAATCACTATGCCAAATTTGGAAAAGATTAAAGTAATAGTAAAAATTTTAGAATTTTGGGTACTCGCCTACCTTAATAGAAATCTTTATTAATATTTTTGGTCTCTCCTATAGAAGCCGCAATTGTCCCGTGCAAATGTAACTGCAAGAGGAAAATTGCTTTATAAGCTCTGATTTTCTAACATTTCTACTTCAGTTTATTCCCAAAAAATTTAAATGCTGATTTACTCTAAAAATAAAAGCTCTTCATATTAAAAAAAAATGAATAGGATCAAGGCTCCTCTCAAAGCCCGTTGCTTAATAGAAATCTTAATTAAAATTATTGACTCACTTAATAGACCCGATGCACTATGCAAATTTAACTGGGAGGTTTGGGAGAAAATTGCTTTATCAGATACCGACATTTGTAAAGCGTCACATTTCAACTTTTTTTTTCATATGTTTAGTTAAATTTTTTTTAAATTAATACACCGATTTTATTCTAAAAATAGCTTTTCTCGCATCTAAAAAGTTAATTGGAGCAAGGCTCGAGTCTAATAGGTCAAAGCCTAAAGCTACAGCTATCGCACACCCTTAAACGTTTACGTATCTCTAATTTAAAGATAAATAACTGTAAATTGTGTCATAAAACAGTAGATCGAAACTATAACAAACATCTCGCTGGGATTCATTAGTTTTTCTAGTAATTTCAATTAAGCATTTGGGCATTAAATAATAAAAAGTGTACATTTATTTTATAAAGGAACGTTTTGTTATGTTTTTATTACTAGACGCAAAGAACTAAAGAATTTGTTAAGTTTATTAAATAATAGTAAAGTTATATTTATTCCTAAGAACGGGTGTGAAACTATTATGTTAAAAAAATTCTGTAACGTTTGCCTCTCGTTTTACGGGCGCCTATAAAAATATAAATTCTTCTTTGGCGAGAACCTCCAAAAATTTGGCGATGAAACCCTGGCGATTTTTTTAATATTTTGTTCCGAAGAAGTTGGGGGGAGGGTTGTACAAGGTCTGTACATATTTCACATACAAATCATCGGGGGTCGAACCCAGGATTTAGAGGGGGGGGGGGTCAGGCCCTCACCTGGCGCACAGGTAAATAGTTTTTGGCGGATGGGCTCGCTGAAAATCGTCTCAATGGCAAGATGGCGACGGGCGCTGGCAATTTCCCGCGCCGTTTCAGCCAAAAAAGGTCGCCACATAAAACGTTGTTTTTTTAGTGAGCGCTCTGGTCGGGCCTCTTTTTAAAGCCAATAAAAGCGAGTGGTGATGATATAGCATGGGACATCTCTTAAGAGGGAAATGTGGTCATTTAGGTGTGGTTTATGAAGCGATTATTTTGTTGGGGTGGTCTCTTTTTTTCCTCTTTTCTTAGGTCTTTGTAAATCGTGGCCAAAAAGTGCAGCCTCCCCGTAAGTAACACGAGAAATAGATTTAGGCGTTTAGAGGATGTGAAATTTGTCTGGCTATTGAAATGGAGGGTACTTCCGCTAATATCTTTGCCATTTATCCGCAGTAAAAGTAGACAAAAAGTTTCCACTTTTTACTTAAATACGCTTTGTAAGCTTCCGTTTTCGTTGAAACTTATTTTTTTAGGAAGTGAAAACACGTGGGGATATTTTTAAATAATAATTTAAATACGTTGCGTTTAAAATTTTACAAATTTTAAGCTTCAAAGAAACAAAATAAATAGTATGTGTTAAAGTGCTTTGTTAATTCAGGTTTTTTATTATTTAAAAATACAATGCATGCAAAATTGGTTGGTAATTTTAAAATAAATGTAAGGAATTTTATAGAAGTGCAAATAATTTCATGACTTAAAACTTTTCCAAGTTAAATTACTTTTTGTTAGTCCTATGTAAACAAACTATTAAAGCTACCATTTTTTTTCTTGATTTTCCAAAGTTAAATAACTGTTTGGCCAGAGTCACGACAAAAGAATAACATACCAAAGTAATTATTAAAAATTTACGATTACTTCAAACAAAATTACTATTTTGCTCTGATTCGTTTCTAGGATTTGTGTGCTGTGCATTTTTTAAAATTTTATAACAACAAATTGTTTATGATTTATGTTCACATAAACAAGAAATTGAATGGTGAGAATGACTTGACTCTTACTTAATTTAAGTACATTTCTATTTTTCTGAAATAATAAGACTCACTTTTTTTAGTCATATGTACAGTCGCTCATTGTTTCGACTTATAACATTAGTATCAAACATGATATATCAGCCGAAATCTACTTGAAAGAAAAGTTTGCTGAATGAGTCTTCAAAGAGCCAACGTAAATGCTAAAAGATGGTACCCAATATACACATACTAAAAATATTCGTTTTGAAAAAATAAAATTAAAAAAAAAAATTCAATCTGTTTTGTATAAAACGATTTTTTTTAATGTTTAGGTATGTCAATCATGAATTAAAAAAGTCTAATGCAGAATAAATAATAATGTTGCAGTAATATTTGAATAATTTCAGAATGCAAAACTTGAATATGATTGTTTACATTGAAAACCTTTTGAATGGAGTTCCTTTTCCTCTAGAATCTTGGAGAAATGTCACTGACTTAAAACATCTGTGAACAGCTTTTCAAAATAAAACATATGTGCAGGTTTATAAGTACCATTACTAAAAATCAATTCATGTTTTAAAATTTGTTTAAAATATTTGAGAAAGAATTTTTTATAAGAAATAACTAATTTAAATTAAAAAAAAATAATTACTTATGACTTATTTCATTTTTACCACAAAAATTATCATTCAAAAGTAAGTTATTAAAAGTCATTTTATTTTTATTATATACGATAATTTAAAAGCAAAATGGTTTGATTATTTATAGTTATTAATTTTATTAAAAGACATACATAATTTAATGTAAAAAACACTATTAACTATTTAAGAAAAATAACCACTTTCGATGCAGTTAAAGATGTATATTTTGCAATATTTTATAATGTATAGCTGACCACTTTTAGATCCTATTTTTTTTAACGTTATCAAATTAATACAATTTTAAACTCTGCCAAATTAAAAGTGAAAAAGAATTGTCGACAAATTATTTTTGATTGTTTAATCTCTTTTTTACACTCAAAATTAAGACATAAACCGAACAAAGTTCATTTTGAAGGAGTACCGAGGTTACGAACTTAAAAGAAAGCGGTTTAAACGCAATTGATGGCATCCAAATATCTCTATCTGATACTATAGGTGAATTCGTGTTATTATTTGTAATTGGTCAAAGATTCCATTTCGAAAAATTGAAGAGACATGAACTTTCTAACAAAATGTTAAAACGTTTCCTCTGTACTATAATATGCATTTATTGTGACAGAAACATTTTGTTTCAAAATTTTCACATCGTCTGATAATTTATCTTGTAAAAAACGTAAAATGTTACGAATTCGCAAAATTTCATTGATTTGGTTGATGGAAGATGAATGTAGTTGATAATTATGAATTCCGAAAAGAAATTGATTGTATTGATCAATGCTGTGAGCGTTATAAATTCCTGAAGATGGCGCCACAAGTGCTATAAAAGAATTCATATTTTTATTATTTAATTTTTGTTTAATGCTATTATTTCGTTGAACTGCTTAGTGGCTTCTATTAAGTGCTATCTCTGATAATGAATATGTCAATTTTAGTGCAAAAACTGTCGTTTTTTAATGTTATCAGATTCAGTCTTTAGATTTCAATGAAATCGCGCAATCAGGATAAAAGAATAAATTCTTCCACTAATTGACTATAGTTAAATTACAAAACTGATGTTATCAACACCTTTTACTATTAAGCTTGTAAATGCGCATAATATTTACCAACTTAGTTTCTTCTAAAAATGCGATTAATTTAAACGAAATATTTACCAGCGAATAACAGTATAGTTAATTTATATACAGGGGGAAAATGTAGACATCACTGTAATGAAATCATTCTCTGAGTTTAATCATAGTAGTTATCTTATAATTTATAATCTATTAAATTGAATTCATTATATTCGATACACATATTTATTAAATGAATATTTTATTTATAATAATTCAGCTTTTTTACTTCAAAATAAATCAGATTCACAATTGAATCGAATTTCTTGTTAACTATAAGTATGAAAAAATGTTTCCTGAGGCACCTTAAAATACAATAATTTTTTTATTTAAAAAGGAATGGATAATTTAAGATCTATACCATTACATTCTTATTGGAATTAGATATATATAATTAAAATTTAAGTTTTTTAAATTAAAGGTGTTCACTTTAAAATATGTTTGCAATATCTTTATTAACTCTTCAAGCAGTTGTTTTTTAGGTTTGATTACATACCCATTAGATCAACGCGCAACAAATTTGAAATTAGAAAGCCTTATTACAGGGTCTTTGGTCTTTCAAATACATAAAAGAGGCCTTCGAAAAATTGTTTTCATTTTAGTACAGAATAATACATTTTTCATTTTAATCTTGTTTCAAAGAAAACAGTAACAATTGTTTCGAATAAATCAATTTTTTAGTTCTTTATTAATTCCTGTATTTGTATATTCTCTAAACATTTAAACCTATGGCAATATTTTAGAAAATCGGTAAAAATACATTATTCTAAGGAATTAATGATATTTTGAGTACAAAATAGTATATTTAAATTATGTGTAAACGTATATAAAAAATAGTTTACATTGTTCTTTATTTGATAAAAATTTTCCTTGAAATTTAATTGATATCAACTCTTTCTTAAACAACTAAAATTGAACGAAACTCATCCCGTGTACACACAATAAAGGGGTCCAGAACCCCAAATATTTTCAAAAATGACATTTTAATGTTCTTAGTGTTTCTATACGAAACAACTGGTAAAAATTTCATCAAAAATTATTCAATATATTCTGAGGAAAAGGTACACAAAAAAGGTCATTTTAACATGGGTTTCAAAGGAGGGTTCCAGTCGCCCTAAAGGAAAAAAAAAAACTTAAGATAGAACTGACAAGGCATCAATCCATCAATAAAGTGTTATCCGGTTAAAGCAGAGATAGCCTGGAGCCGGTTTAAAGGGTAGCTACTGGATTACTCTATGGATCTTATTATATCGGTATTGACCAATGACATCCCATTTGAGGGTCCTTCCAAAGTTATAATTTCAAGCTTTAGTTTGTTGCGCATGCTAGAGACGTATTGTGTAAAAAGTATATAAGTTTTAATTTGGTTTTTAAAATGTGTACTTATTTGGGGGAAATGTGTGCTAAAACTTACGGAAAGGTATACTTGGACTATCTTAAAGGTAATATTTAAAATTATTTTTAACCTGGAGACACATTAATATTTCTTGAATAATTTGTATGTGTTATAGTTGGCAATCTTATTCTGAAATATTTTGCCAGTAAATTTTCTTACAAATAGAATGAATTAGAATGTAGTTATTTTTTTTTTTTACATAACAGTTGTTTTTCCCCTCTTGTTTGACAAATGTTCCATTTTGTGGAGTAAAGTCTGTTTAGTTTATGACCATATTATACTTGTGACTAATTCCCTTTCAAAATTTGGTAAGGGTATTTTAACTTTCAATCTCTATAATTAATATTTATGACAATTTTTAGATGATATGGATCTGAATATAGGGTTTGAGTTTGAAAATTCGGTAGTTAATTTCAATATAACTTTGTTTCCAGCTTCATATATGTCATTATTTTAAAACACTGATTTTTAGCTTTTAGGTACACTATTCAGATTCAGCGAAACAATTGCGTGCATCTTAAAATAATTTTTTATTAAGTAAAAAAAGTGTATTCAACTCAATTAACCTCAAGTTTGACGATAAAAAATTCATAGTTTTAATTTATTAACCTAAATAGAAATTTTGCGCATTTAAATCGTCTTATACTCACTTAATATTTTTTTTAAAAATATTTTTGGTTCACTGTGTTAAACAGAGATGTATACGACATCACAGAAAATTTTCAACTTTCTAGTAAAATAGAAAATGAAAAAAGTGTACCTTAAGACTGAAAATTGTTTTTTTGGAATAGTGACGTTTATTGCTGGCACTCAATTTACTACAAGTATACTCAATTTAACAACCAAATTTGCAAACTCCAACCCCATATCCGAATGTGCATCAGAAGTTTTTTCGTAATGGCATAATTCACTAAATAAAGTTTAAATGAAAATTCGATATTTTAGTTATCGTTTTGTTCCCTATTACCTTAAAAGTTTTCTTTTAAAAATGATATATTTCTTATATAAATAGAATTGGTTAAAGCAAAATGTTATCCGGTTAAAGCAGTGATAACCTGGGGAAGGCTAAAAGGTAGCTACTGGGTTACTCAATGGACTTTATACGATATCTGCATTGACCAATGGCATCCCATTTGGTGGTCCTACGAAAACTACAATTTTAAGGTCTAGTGTGCTGTCACATGTTAGTGACGAATTGTATTTAAAGTTTACTTTTCATTTGGTTTTAAAATGTGTGCTTAGAAAACATACGGCAAGGTATAAGTGGACACTTTTAAAGGTAATTATCTAAATTATCTAAAAATTTTAAAAGTAAATTTTTTCATTGAAAACCTTATTTTGTTTAATTAAGTTTGAAGTTTTCTAGTTTTTCTCCATTTTTATTTTAATAATTTTATGGTGTAAATTATTTTTAATATGATTACTATTACCATAGGTTAATTGTGACCAGTACCATTGAATTACCGATATTTACATTATTAGTAAATAGTTATATATAAGGGATTTTTAATTTTGTTTTCATAATATATTAGGAGGATAGAATAATGATAGATTTCGATTTAAAAAAATATTGTCGATGATTTAAAAAAATTATTTTTCTACTAATACGATTAAACGTTATTTAAAAAATTTTAATGTCCGAATTTACACTTCCGCTTTTCTTCTGAATTCCGCTTTTTTAATAAAAAAAATACAGATTCATTTCTTACAAAATAAACTCGCTTTTTTGAAAATCATGGGCAAATATAGAATATAATTTAGCGTTTCCCATTGTTAACATGGTGTATTACTGTTTTATACCAATTTTCTTTTAGGGTTCCATTTTAATGAAAACTGTATTGTGTTAAAAGTCGCTAACAGCGGTACTTATTTGCCAAATTTTATGCGAGAGCATATACCTATGCGTATCTTTAAGATTATTTAAAGACATAAATCTAAATACGAAAACAAACCATATAATTCTTTAGAAGTATGAACCTTGACAAAAAAAAATCGTAACTGTAACATAATTAAATTCACTAATACGACTTTGGAATGGATAAGATACCATCAAGTCTCCTAAACATATTATGTTTCAGTTTTATTAAGTCTACAATGATAACTTACAAACAAACACAAATGATAATAAAGAAAAGGTGAAGCTATTTCGTAAAAAAATGAATGTGTGCTTTGTTTTAAAAAAAGATCAATGTCCATTTGAGCTTCTTAGGAGAGTTTCTCTATTCACCTCTGCAAAACTTTAAATAGTTCAAACTTGGCATTTATGGAAATCTTCCTAAATACTCTATTGGACTTAGGTCTTTTTAAGACTGAGGCGCATGAATGCATCTTATCGTAAGAGGTCGGAGTGTGGAATCTTCCAGTTTCTGTTCTGCATTCGAATCTCGTTTTCTGAATCGTCGTTTGACCTTATCTTGGAATTTATTCTTAGACGGGTCGTCTGCCATTTTGCGTTGCCATTCTGCAATCAGTAAAATTGGTCGAGAGTTTCTTCCTCGAAGAGCGAGGGATAATTTTGTCGCCTGCTCGTAGATTGTTCGGTGTTTTTTTTGTGCTGTGCCACCCAAGTTGAAATGGAACTGTGACATTATTTATCCTCTCCGGTGTAGTTTTTTTCTGGCTTGTACCAATAACTAAAAGCGACATTTCTGACTGTATAAAGTTACAGAATATTCCATACAATTTAGTTATTTAATCTTTGTGTTAATGAATTTTCTAAGAATCCAAGTCAGAAGCAAAAGTATAATTAATTACATATGATAATTGATACAAATTTATCTTTATAGATTTTGTTTAATGTCAGACTCTTTCGTTACTGTCATACTCTCAATTCGAGCAGATAATGATTACAATGACAAAATACATCGTTTATACAATATAAATTCTAATAATATGTATAATTTTTTTACTATTTGAACTTACACCCTCTCAAATCAAAATTGTATAAATTAAAAGAAAAACGTTTTCTCATCTGCTATACGTTATAAATTCAATAAAAAATTGTGTAGGAATTTGATTTATTAAAATCTCTTAAAAAATTTCCTTTATCAGTGGACATTTGTGCTCTTTCTCATTAAAAATCTATCGCATCTCATTATTATCATTCTTTGTTTATTATTTAACACTTAAAGCATTGTAACAAGGTAAATTGCTTGTATAAATTTGTAACATTGACTAGCTATAATACAGAAAAGATCGATCATTTAGTACAACGATGTCGAAGTTCCTATGATATTTGCTATAAGCGTCCGTTTGTATTCCGTTCATCAAAAGTAAATAGAACACATTAGACTTTAATTACGTCATTTAATACAAAACGGTAACTAGTTATTTATTTACCATCTTCTCTGCATTAAAAAAAAATTTATCTAAAATAACTTTCAAAATAGGTAAAAATTTAGGTATAATTTTAATATTTCAAAGAGCGTGTTACTTCCTTACTTCCAAAAAATTATTGTCTTTGGAGTAGGTTTGAAAATAACGATTACAGAGTCCAAAAGCACACTTGAAAAAACAATGTTACCATTTTAAATACCATGTTTTGGTTCCATTTAAAATATTATTATGTTTTTAAAATGTAGCTATTTTAATACCATTCGATACCCTCAATTTTCCCATTTTTTTAAAAAAAATTCCTTCAATGACTCGTAATTACAGGTATTTTGTATCTCTTAACTAACATTTTTGTTTCTATAAATCCATCAATTATCAATAAAAGATGGTAGTTGACAAATATGACGTTTTAAAATGCCTGTTCAATTTTAATTAACAGCATACATGAAATTCGTAATTATTCCAAAATGACATCCATATTCCTTTAGGATAAAAGTTCGGACTTAAAAAAATAAATTTTTAAAAATTTATTGATACGATCAATATCAATCAATGCTAAAATGCAATTAAATTTAAAAATATCTTTTGAAAGACCAAAACCTAGCAACTTCTTTTAGTATGAAAAATTGCTAGACTATATAAAAGTTTTAAATTATTTAAAAAAATTAATTTTAACATTTTAAAAATAATACTTCGTAATGTTCTATATGTTATTATAAGCATTGCAAGCTCATATTTGTATGATACATTTATGTTTATATTTCGACAAGCATTTGAAAATAGTATTTAATTTTGTTTGATATATTAAATATTCATTTGAAAAATTATTTTTCAAATTGAAAAAAAAATATATATGAATTTCTATTTCAATTCACCCTGGTTTTTCAGTACAAATTTTAAAAAAAAATTTATACCAAATCCGTATTTTGAAATTCCCTTTGCTTTTAAAACATAATTGACAATTGTACTATTAAATATTTACATATTTAATTTTCATTTTAAGTAATCACATTAATTTAAAATTTCATTTATTGAAACCATAGTTTATTATTGCCTTGTCGACGCATAACAGTGTGCACCTTAATTTTAAACTTAAAAAAAAAATATTATAAAATAATTGTTAATGTATCTTTTGTATGAGAAGGAATTTAACATAAGATAAACTTACGTTACAATGTTGTTATTAATTAGACTGATTCTTTTAATGTAATACCATATATCAACTTTTTGCAACATTGTTTTAAATATAGAATTTAGTGTTTCATTTGCATAACTTTATACAAAATTTGCTGAATAGCTATCATATCACTGGGAAAATATTATAATTTGTATGCGAAATGATTTTTATTGAATTCGTTTTAGCTAAAACATTATACCATCGATATATTTTCCCCATGCCTTTAGCAAGTTTAAATAAGCTATTTTTTGATTCAAATCTTTGAACCTTAAAATTATTTTACAGTAACAATTTATTCCAAATGATTTTATAAATTACCTTATTAAAACTTATGCAGAAAATGAGGCCTAAATTTAAAAAAAAAATCATTAGATATTTTTAACATTTAAAATGTTAATGTTACTGCTTAGGTTAGACTTCATAATATGCTTAAACTGCTAACTTTATTGCATTTTCTAGCTTTTAACAGATTGAATACAAATACAACTCATAGTTAATAATAATTTTTGTCACAATGGAACACATTTAATGTATACTGTTTTACAATTTTAAAATTATTTCTGTAGTAATAACTGTCAGTCATTGGCCTAATGTTTCGAGAAGTGTGATTTTATTGGTTGTAGTTCAAACATATGTGCGTTCGGTCCCTCCTTCTGCGCCGTGGTGTCTGAACCCCCAGGGTTTTCTTCTTAACCTCTCGTGGTGAGGGGGCGGATGACTGTCTCTGTGGGAGATAAAGCGTATTCTATGGATAATCAGATTATGCACATTACGCAATTTGTAACGTTACTGTCTTGGAAACAATTATGGGCAATTTTCATTGGAAAAATTATGTTTAAAATTCAAGCCCAAAGCTGATTTCTGGTTTTTATTCTGTAGAAATTAATGCAAAAATAATAATCAGATAATGCATAATGCAATTTGTAACGTTGCTGATGTGGAGACTAATATTGTCACTTTTCATAAGAAAATTATTGTTACCACGTTGATAATTTAAGTCCAAAACCGACTTCTGGTTTTTAACCGTAGATATTAATTCACAAAAGAGAATATTATAATGATTATTACTTCTATAAAAATTGATTTAAAATAATGCTTATCATAACAGCTGGATAATGATTCAATGGATAATGATTCAATGCTCTTAATGTTTAGAGATAAATATGAGTGTAATGCGGCCTGATCAATAATTGAAACGAGAATTTGTTTTAAAATGTTAAGTTTTATAGTTTATAAATATAATTTAATAAACCTCATATATTGAAATAAAGTAAACAACTTGAACAGGCGATAACGCATTTTAATAAATAGTTGACGAAAATATAGATAATTTTTAGGATAAACTATAGTAAAACAGTAACTAACTACTATAACATATTTTTATTTAACTATAAAAAAATTAGCTTAACTATAATGGTGTAAGAATAAGAATGATATTCACTCTTATTATTTTACTTGCACAAAAAAAAATATTCCTACAATGGTAAATGGTGACAATTTATTTGTAAAGCAATATACATAAGGATTTTATCAATATAAATAATACTTTTGTAACATTGGTCTTTTATTCATGATTTAAAAATAAATATTATTAAAGGATAACTATGTACAGAAATAATACATACATAAATTTTGTGTAATATGGTTACTATTTTCGGTAATTCTAGGTGGATCATCTGCACATTTTCAGACCTGCATTACTTCCTTTCTAACCTTAACTTCCTAAAATTATTTTTTTAATATGAATAAATGTTTTAGACATAAATTATGAAGTAACTACTGTTATGGCTTTATATGTGTACTATTGTGTTTATTTGGAAGAACTAAGGCAGCCAACTTCTTTTTACATGTTATTATAAATTTTATTGTTGCATATCATAGTGCACAATGTCTACTTTTTTAATCAATATATTTGAAAGAAAATCAATTTAATTAAAAAAAACAGTTTTGTGAATGAGATAATTGTTTGTGTATTTTAATGTGGAGTAGGAGCTACTTTTCATTCAATTTTATTCATTTAAAACAGCTCTAAAATTATGTTCTTAATGGCTTATAAGACGTTAGAATTATATTGTGATAGTTGTAAGCATGACCCAAATGCCAGCAGAGTCATTATTAAACATTTTACTTTACCATTTTCTTAACAATAAACCTACAAGACAAGAGAAACACCATAAAAGTGTGATGACATACCCCTAAATCGTATCTAACTACAACAAATAAACCAAATCGCAACATTAGTACACCATTCACGACAGCAATATTACATAACATTCATTGACTGTCAATCCCCCCAACCTACTAAACAGACGACAGTCGTAAAATTAAAAGCTACCTCGAATCATCAGGTGGTATGACTTTTACAAGCGAATAAAGCTCTAATATTGGTAGTGGATGACATTACAGCAAAGCCAAGAGGTCAGAGATTTTATAGACCATAATCTGACGATTTGGTAAAGTGCGAACACTCTACAAGCTGTGTGTTTTTATGGACCATCATTTTTGATGAGGGCCCCTCTCTTAACATGGGACGAAAGGTAACTGTACTGTAATTACATGCTATATTTATTGTAGGATGTTTTTTTGAAAGGTTGAGGACTTACTGTGGATTTGCTAATTCAAATTCTTTTAAACTAAATTTCAATTTGTTTTCATGCTTGTATATATTTAGAATACGGAACAAAATTGTAGGATAGTTACTATTGGAATATTGAAATGTGATATGTATTTTACATTTGTTGTTATTAAGTATGCATATTTCTTTCCTAAAATCCCTAAAATATTTTGATGCATAACTAGCAAATCAATGCAAAGTTCCTTAGTCCAGGCTACCAACTTTAAAAAAAATGTACGTGATCTTGGGCACAAGAAAATTATAATTATTATTTAAAGAATCATTTTAATCATTTTTCTTAAGCCAATCTGTAACAATGATAATTTTAGAACTAACCATTACTACAAAAGCTCTACCCCCCCCCCCTAATGTTATTATTCAAAGTACCTTTCAGTCTGAATAATACCATCATCAATGGGGAGGAGGGCGATTCTCAAATTCGAAATGTCCCTATTCTTCTTAACGGATCATTTGCTTTCGAATATATAGACACGGTCCGTCTCGCGGAAAAGAATATAGAACATTCTAGAGTCTGAATACACAAACCCAACGACGGACCAAGATCGTTTGAACTTCGATAATTGGTCGTTCGCGAAGGGGTCTGGCCATTCATTCCGCTTCGTTGATTTCCCCATTTCGAAATTTCGAATGATTCTCCTTATTTAAAGTCGTCTGCTAATGAAGCGGCAGTATCGTTTGCTGTCCAAACAACTCAACTCGGGTGAGTTTTCGCTATTTTGTAATTAAATGGACGATGGGAGTATAGGGGGGATTGGGATTGGTTGTTATTGATTTTCAGGGGAAGGTAGGTTTAAATTTAGTGTAATCTGATAATAGTACATGTTGAGTAATTTTTTCAAAGCGCATTCTTATCCTTTATAAACGAAAAAAGCTATAAAATTCTAAGACAAAAATAAATTGTTAAAGTACTATCGTATTTCTAAAAGGCTTCTAAATGTTTTATGATTAATATACTATATAAATTAAAAATATGATTCTTAATGTATCGATACTTCTTTTTTTAACTTCGTTACTTTTTAATTGAGTACTACACAAAATAGATTATATTGAATACTGAATTGAAAAGATGTCGTGGTTCAGACATTTCCATACCAGCAATATTTTTCGCAATAACTTGAGATTTTCTATGCGCCTAACAATTCTTAATTTCGCTCTTTTGAACTTTTTAAAAATGTCTCCAAGTAAATTTTGACACAATGTACCCAAACATACATTCCTTTTCGCAATCACTTCAACAGAAAACCCCATTATGTTGTGTCTTGAACAATCAACTGTATCATACAGCTCTTTCTCAAGACGACCCGTTTAGTTGCAATTCACTAACAACCCAACCGCTTTAGCCCCCCTACACTTTAGCCTTCCACAAAATTAACAAAGACCCCCAGTCACGATTTTCTTCATTTCATCTGTTCTCTGTTAGAAATAGACAAAATAAATAAGGAACCGAACTGTTTCCGAATTCAAGAACTGTGCAACCCCTATGCCTATTTCCTCCCTTGCGAAATCCGTATTTCCTCCTGCTTTCATATTCCACCGTCCTTTCTTTTAGAGATGTTTCATTAAGGTTATTTTAAAAAGACGGCTGCTTTCCGTTTTTCGTTCTATTTGAAACAATTTTCCACACCTAAATGTTTCATAAAAGCAATTCACTTTAATAACATGACTATAGTTAAACTCATAGTTTCGATGCAGAAGCCACGACTATGGGCGGAGCTATAAAACACGCGGAGCAGTTAGATGAAGAGAAAAATTTAGCCGTTTTATTTGTCTTCATCTGCTTAAAGTATTCTTTTAATGCAGAAAAAAAAAGAAAACAGTCGAATGGGGTAACTTTTCCTCAAGATTTTTTAGCTAATAGCTTCTCATTTAATACTCTATTAAAGCATATGTTAGCTTTTTTCAATGAGGTGCAACTCTTTGAAACACGAGTAAAACATTATTCAAGAAAAAAAGTTTGTACTGAGGTTTTCTAAGGTTTTTGCTTGACCAAAGTTACCCTCGAAGGCCGGAAGGTATTCCACTCAACAATAGTGACAAAACTTAAGAATTTAGACGTTTACTTTTATCACAATCCTATAGATAAAATATGATAATGTATCAATGAAGAAACAATACTTTGTCAAATTAGACATATATTATCAAGAAACATTTTGTCTTTGTGAAGTTCTTAAACTTTCCTTTGGAATAAAGAATGACTTATAACCATACAATATCCGATTAAAAATTACGAAGCCCTTAGCCGAAATTTCGTGTGTAGCTCAAGAACGACGTTTATTTAACCAATGGAAATAAATATGTAACACGGCCTACTCAACTACTAAGGTCGAAGAAGCTTTCCCAAACAAGCTCGGGGACGGAAATTTTGACGTCATAGTTCCGAGTGACGTTGTTCCGAAGATGAAGTCAACCTGTCGCGAAACCTGTTCTTAACCACTCGTTCACGGCTGACACATTTTTAGGGTTCCGAATGTGTCCGAAGTACACTCTTAAAACAAACACTCCCAATTTACCTCAGTCTGAGTGGATTTCACTCCTCCAGACTGGACAATGCACTTCTCCTTTTGGAGTGGATCCTTTGTGTGTTAAACCTCCGGCAGGATCACTCCAAACGAGTGATTTTAACTCAGTCTGAGAAAATATGCATGCCTTTAGGGTGTCGAAAATGCACTTCTCCAACTGGAGTGGATTTCACTCTTTTGTTTTAAGAGTGTAGTTTCTCGATCTTCGGCACTGGGAACAGTGACGTCAAAATTTCCCGTCTACGCTCACATTTGGGAGAGCTTCTCTGTGGCCTTGTTATTGGAGTTGACCGTGCGTGTAACCAATATGATTTTCTTATGTTTACACTCCGAAATAAATAGCAACTTTTCTTCCGATTTTCCCAACCGATCAAAACTAACTCTACATTCTGCTCTCTTCCATCTCTTCCTTCTTTCACAAAACTTTCTTCCTTCCGGTTCAAGCTTCCCCCCCCCCCCCAGCAGCCATTATTTATCTCAATTCCGCTCCCCTCTCTGCTACTCCCCCTAACCCCTATTCCCAGGCCCCAATGGGGGGAGGGTATGATTTACGTCACGAAAGTTTGAGGGGAGTTTACCCCGCCCCCCTTTTTGGGGGCCGTGGGGCTTTGAGGAAATATTTCGAGAAAGATAAGCTTGTAGATGGCGGAATATGTATTGGTTTGTGTATTCCTCATGGGGATACAGAGAAAAAAAATGTTTAGTTTTGAAATTGAAATTTGGTTTTGAAATTTTTGAATGGGATTTATATATATTTCTACGAAACTACATGCATCAACAAACTTGATTTTGTTTTAATACAAATGTAATATCTTACAAAATATTATACAAAATTTTAGCCGACGAAATAGTTCATGCCCTATACTATACATTTTTTCTGGAAAACCAAGTAATTGAGGCATTAGGGGGTTTCAATCCATTGAAGATCCATTAATAGCTTCCTTAACGTTTATAAAAACGCTTACTTTAAGTTCTTGAAACTCTTATTTAGTGTAGACAATGGCTTCATATAAGTTACTAAACAGCATTATCGGCTTTTTTTTTAGATTAAAACCTTTTTGTGTCGTATCACACTGTTTTCTAAATATTAATAAACTGTATATTTTCTTAGAATGTTTTGCCTTGAACTGAGAATAAAAACATTAATTGCAACAATCCAAGCACAACTGTATATTTTTTCAAAGATGAGTTTGAAATCTCTTTTTAAAGAAATTTTAAGCATTAAAAACCAATGATAGTAATATTAATATCCCTTTGTAATAAATAAGGTTTACTATGATGAACTAACTTTTATTATCATTTACACGACCACTTTACTACTAAGCATAATGAGAACATTTTATGAATACTAAATTTGCATTGCCGTAATAGCGTAAACAATGTCGTTAAAGTAATTGTTAACGCCCTTCATGTTCATACAGTAATTACTGAAATTATACCCATTCATTAGCATTACCTTACACTCATTTGGTCTTCATCTATACATTAACAAATGATTCATAATTCATACATGGTCATTTAGGTGTAGATATACATATTATGAAAACTAGCTAAAGTAGTGATTTGGGTAACCATTAGTATGATATACATTTTGCAATTCGTAATATTACGTTGTGTTTTTTCCAATAATTTATGCACATTAACCTTAAACTAACATTGTTAAACTTGCAGAATATCTTCCCAATATTAATCTTGTTCAATTATCATCTTGTAACTTATGATTTGCCACACCCATCAAATACAATTACTATCTTGTATTCTGTATCTTTATATTTATTTACAATGTATATAAACAAGGTTTTACAAAAACTGAGGTATTTTGCCATTTTATTCCACAAAATTGCAAAATCTAGTAATAAGCTTACTTAATTATTACTTAAAATTAAATAATAATAACAATTAAGGGTAGCAAACTATTTTACAAATCATGCACATTTGCCAGGTAGACTTTAAACTATCTTTAACAGATACCTTAAATCACAAATCAACAATTGCATATTGTTATTAGTATCTAGTCATCCTAATTCCATTCATTTAATACTCCATCCTAACATTCCATCATTACCAAACATCCCCCTAATGTAACACCCATCCCCAAATGCCTGAAAAAACACCCCTTGCCTCCATATGTTATCTTGTAGACAATTTCTTAATTGTGTTTTACCATTTCATTGGAATTTTGCCCATTAGTGCTACATAATTACAAAATCAAGCAAAAAAAGTGTAACTTTATTTTCCTAAAATCAAAATTGAGGGTTTAACAATATTTCACAATTCATGTACATGGTAGACTTTTTAAACTCACTTTATTAAATACCCAAAATAAAATAATTTTTTATTAGTTTCTATTCATCCTAATTGTATATACAGTACATAATACTACAACCAAGACATATTGTTATTATTGTCAATTCATCCTAATTTCAGACATCTAATATTCCATCCTAACATTCCATCATTACCAAACAGCCCCCTAATCTAACACCCACCCCAAAAATGCCTGAAAAAAAAACACCCCTCGCCTCCATATGTTATCTTGTAGACAATTCCCTGTAGTTGGGTCTTATCAACTCTCCGGGATTTCGGCCATTAGCTCCAGTCGATTATTCCGGGGATGGCGTGATAAGCGCGCCGCCAAGCATAAACGACGAGGAAAAGGAGCCCGGCCTGAAGGATGGCATTTGCATGCACAAAGGGGTTTGCCGGAATTTTTAGGGGAGGGTTTTTGTCGCCAGTTGGCGTCTATTGGCTCGATGCTAATGATAGTGTTACTTTTGTTTTATTTGAAGTAATTTATCCACTTTAAACCATACTTTTTTCATAGTGTGAATCTTTTTTTAGAAAAAATGACATTGTAATCAATTTTATGAAAAAATAACATTCTATAATTATTTAAATGATAAATGTGGTGTTATTTTTAAACATATTGCCTCGCTAAAAACATGTGTTCAAAGACTCGCAAAATGAGTATGTCATTACTCTCTAGTTGAATTGTGTGCTTTGTTTTTAGTGTTATAAAAATATTTTATTGTTTTTTGAAGGAATCTTTCACTGACTTATGAAGACTGTAATTATACCGATTATTGTTTCATCGTCTAAGATTATAATTTAATATGTATAGAACACTTCATCTGGTCAATGTCAGCCATCCTCAAATATTCAACAGTCGTTTTTGCTGCATAAAACACAATTTTGGCACTTTTTCTAAAAAATGATGTCAGTTAATCACCTTCGTTTAGATACTCTTGTACGATTGTTAATTTTGCCACAAAATAAATCACTATGAGTAACACATTTATATTATTCGTTGCTCCTTACGAAAAAAAAAAGGTGAAAATGCATCATTATATATATAAAAAAAATATTTTAAACTCCCAAAAATAGAAGCTACACCGCCAAATCTGATCAACCTCCACGATGTTGTGACTGTTTTATCAAATGCTGGCAACTCAAGCGATGGTCCCTCTTCTTTCCTCTCCAAAATATCCATGGATTTGGAACCGAGGATATTATCGAACTCATAATTCGAAGCCCCTAAAGCCGTTCCCTCTGAGTTATGACTACCCACCCCCCTCACGTCTTACAGTTAAATCCCATTCTTTTGTCTAATGGATCGGTCCAGATAAGAAAAGGCGTCAGTGGATAAGGTGTCGGATTCCTGTGTGGTTATAACGGAGTCGATATTATTATTGGGTGTGAACAACATAATAAACATGACTCCGTAGGAGAGGAGGGGGTAAGAAATATTTAAATCTGTTCTTATTTTTTGCCTCATCTTTGAAAATTTAAGCTTCAAACGTGTTACCGATTCACAAACAAAATATCTCTCATCAACCCATACCCTGCAATAAATTTGCAATAGTACCTTACGAAATTCATAAAAACTAGGGAAGTGTAACACTACACGGCTTTCATCTACCGGTCAATAAATCTATATATTTAAAAGTAATTATACACTTCTCTGTACGTTAATTTCAATATCTTTAAAACCTAAAAAGTTCTTTACGAATGAGTGATTTTTTTGAAGCCTTATTATGGCATTCCGACTGGTATATATAAAAAAAACTCGTGTGCCAATTTTAAAATCCATGATTCGTTTAGTACGAGCTGTAGAGTAGTTTCAGACAGGTCAATTTTTAAAAACCACTTTTTCAGAATCAGCACGCTAAAAAACGCATATAAACCACAAAATCTTCATTTTTTCCCCGACCCGCATCGCAATTACTTACTTGCCTTATTTCTTGTCGTACTTTTATTTCAGTAGTCCCACTCCAACAAGCTGTAGATATATCTATAGACGTGAGCATTTTTCGTCAAATGACAGTGTCAATATTCAGAAGCATTTATTGTATGTGCTAAAGCTCTTAAACGAGGCAAGGAATGAGGCAGTCGTAAGCGCTACCAACAACTAGATAAGAATTAGCGCTTTTTTTCGGCAATAATAATAAGGAGCAATAAGAGATAGCGCGGTATGCTTTCTTGTGTCATGTTTATTGATGTAAAAAAGAATACGGATATGTTATTAATGTACATTTCTTTATCTACTAGTTTTCGCGTAAGATTACTTATATAGGGACTTCAGTTTTACGGTGATAAGAAATAAATTGAGACATTTTTAATCTTGGTGTTATTAAAGATAATTATTGCATATTTTTTTACGGCAATCTTGTTTGACGCTACTGTAATTTAAATCCTGCAGTGTATATATATTCTATTATTTGTAGACGGGTAGAAATCTGCATAAAAATTTTAAAATGAATGTCAAACATAGATAATTATTTTCAATATTTAATAATCCAATTTATTGTTCTCAAATATTCTAGACAATTAAACAAAACTATACTTACAAAAAACAATTAACTTATCTCAAGGCAATAGATATTTTTTAAAATCCGAATTTGACCCTTTTGTTGCTTTTTTCCCTTTTGGACACACCAATGGCATGTATATATAGATGACTTAAGCAATACTTCTCCAAATATTAAATAGTTGTTCTAAATCATTAATTCCATTGAGACTTCTTTATATTATATCTATTAGAAAATTAAACTCGCTAAGCTTGACATTCCAATAGTGGACCGAATTTGAATTCTTTTGAGTAATCGTCTTACACAGAGCCACTCTATAAACGGCTCGTGCAGCTAAAAATGTCCGATGAATAATGCCCATGTAGAGGAAGTGCACGTTAAATATCCTACGATGTCGCCCTCAGCGGTTGCTTTGGGTGCTTACTCAGGTGTCGGCTCGTCACTTGATTGTGGTTCTAAAATACGACGCAGGTCGCCAATAGCCTTCGTGCAGCTCTAGTGCGACGATAACTCAAACCAAACCAAAACCACTGTAGTTTTAAATTCATAATAATCGCAATGTTTTGATAAAAAAAATGAAGTTAACAAAGTAATGAAGTCTTATTAATCTGTATAGGTTCACAAGTAAATATCCACCAGCTCAGTAAACAGATCCTTCTATGTACTCCCACCCACACACATCTACGAAATCCTCAGTTAGAGTACAGCTTCTCCTCCAAGTGCTTGCCCCCCACTAAACAACGGTCCCCATGCGGGCCTGTCCAACTAAGTAGATTCTTTCTTTTCCCGCTTAATTCCCGGAAAATAAACAATCCGGGAGAAATCCCGGAAACGTGCCTTTCGGGAATCCGGAAAGTAATCCACACACTGGGGAGGACTTAAGTTGTAGAAACAAGAAATGCACGTGGTTCTTACTGAAGAACAGTCTTTTTTAGTACTTGTTCTTGAGCAATATTGTAAAAAAAAAAAAAAAATTATCATAGATTTGTGACTTTTAAATATGAGTTGAAAATGCATTTAAAGTTGAGTCATTTCATCAGCTTCTTTGTCTTTCCTAAAACTTGTTTAAAAACATAACTTCTTGGTTCAAACAACTCTTCCATAGTCCAACCAGGTTATGGTTTAATTACTTTACATAGAAATCCTTTTGGTTTAAAGTTAAAAATTAGCATTTTTTTAAAATAAAAAATACTTATTGAGAAATTTTTAATAAAATCTGTGATGTATATTAACATAATTAAGGAGCCCGGTTTACCATTTACTGACTTGAATTTGTTGAACAACTGTTTCACTTGTTATTCGCCAAAGAAAATATTATAATTTGTACTTTATTTTGTATTTTTTTATAGTGTTCTAAAATCGACCTTTTATTTTGAATAAGATTTTGCATTGAAGACAGGCAAAATTTTCAATTCAAAATCTTTTTATCGAGTAATGCGAAATAAAAATAAGATAGCCCTGGCTTGCTTTAATAACATTTCTTAAAATAAAACATTAAACCATTTTTTTTTCTTTTCTAATTCTTAATTTTGCATTATGTGTAGTCATGACGAGATCCTATGAAGTGCTAACATATAAAGGTTAAAAGGTTAAGTAAGGTTATTTCTCCTAAATTAATGCCAATCCTTAAATTTGTTTCTGTTAAAGGGCGATTGAGAAATAACTAAATGCAATTTCTTTTACATCCAAACTTTGTTGGCTGCCCATTGGGCAGCCTTGGCACGTGCTAGCGTCAGGGACCTCTTAGCAACCGTTACTAGGGAGAACACGTCTCAGTTGCTAGGCAACCAGAAACGCCGCTTAATCTGGAGAAATCGCATGCATATGTTGTTAAGAGGATTTAAGAGCTGTTTCTTAAGTTTAAAAATCTTTTCAAATGAAATATTATCTCGTGTCTTTGTTTAGTTAAATTTTTTTGTAGATTTGACCAATTGAATTTAGATGTACCCAGATTTGGGCCTAGTAAAGAGGTGGTCGGAGGAGGGGGTATATAAACTACACTAGCATTTGAAAATAAGATATTATTGAATGTTTACTCATTGCCATATTTTTAAAAACATTGCACTCTGATAAAGTACGTTATGAAAGTTTTTTTTAAACCATAAACTAATACCTTAAAAATGAATTCAAGATATTTAGTCCACAAATCTGATGCGAAAATGAAATTAGTATTATTATAATGCATAGACTTATTATAAATATCGTTGTTTTCTGAAACAATTGACTCATTGCAAGAGTAGATCTCAATGTAATTTGTCTTCGCTAGTAACTGTTGTGCGAGGTTTACTTGTACCAAACCAATTATTAAAATATCTCGTTTTGTAAATATAAACATATATAACTATAAATTATAACACTCTAAATTAAATTTAAAAAAATACTTAAAACAATTTAATTAATTCTAGTACTAACATTTGAAGAGTTGAAAATTATAATGGCCCCTCACAAATAAATATTTTTATCTCCCACCGAATACTTTCATTACCTTATATTTCATATCAGGTATTTTAAACATTGACCTAGTAAAAAGAATTATTGTTTCTTTTGTGAAACATTAACTATAAAAGAAATGTTAATTTGCTAAAAAAAATAGTGGGGCAAAGGGGTATTCAAATTAGACTATTCCCCTTTTTTTATTTTTGGCCTAATGCCTTTTCTGCGTTCCCCCTCTCTGCTATCATAATATATGATGGCATTACAAATGAGGTTGCTGTATCAGGTTGTATCGCCAACTGGGCGACATTTCATTCTCGCCAATTTAACAAAATTTCTTTTTTTCTTTCTTTCTGGTTTTGATTACTTTGAATAGTGTGCAAAAACGACCCTCCCAACATATCTTAAAAGCGAGATCACATGTTATAGTAAACTAGATATTTATGATTTAAAATATACTTTTTGCTTCAGTTGTAGGTGCTCATATGAAATATTTAGTATTTTATAAAGCTTTATTTCATAAAAAAATTTAAAACTAGTTAATTCTTGGTAGTTTTTACAATGAAGGTTAATTACTTCTAAATTCATGTCAAAGTATAATAATGGGATCTGTATAATGCCTTTTTCTTTTTTAATAAAGAATGCATTTGTAATGAAATATTAGACACGATATTCTTTTAAATGACAGAATTGTTTTTGTGAAAGTCTTTAATAAATATAATGAAACAATGACTTCATTATATTAGAGTATAATTCATAACAAATCCTATTTGTTTAATTTAATGATGAAGTAGTTGGTTCTATTTTAGAATTTTTATCTTGAATTATTTTACGATTATTTACTATTGAATCAGCTGTGAATATGCAATTTGTGCTTAAACTCAGTAATAAAAATAGTCAAGATTTAACAATATATAATTTAAAAAATAATCTTGCCAGCAAATTAGGTTCAAAATGTTGGAAGTTATTCGGGCCACAATATCATATGATATAATTTCTATTTATTTCCTATATTATGACACAATTATATCGATTCAACAGCGGTTAGTGATCGTATGATATCATGAATTAGAAGGAATATTTTATTTCTTAATTTTGTTCTCTTTGTTTCTAAGTTTTTTACACTGTACATAATTTTTTTTAAAAAAATAAAGTTTCTAATCCAGAAATTCGGCGAAACACTTGTAACTTAAAGGTTGAGGGTTAAAGGGGATCCTGACACATCACCATTGGTTAATTATAAAAAAATGTTTGTATTTTCCGTAATAAAGTGTAATTTAAGTGGAATTAACTGTAGGCACATAAGGCACAAAAAAAGCGTATTTTTTACGATTTTTTCTGGCAACTAAATTGCCATTTTAAGAACGTATTTATTCGATAGGGAATTTCGTTTTTAAATGTAAGCATAAAAATTCTAAAATAATAGCCAAAAAAGTTCAAACAATAAATAGCCAAATCTGGTTTACTTGTACTCCTTTTAAACTCATATAGAAAGGGAATGGAGAAGAGACTCTTCCCCGCCCTTCCTCTAAGCTAAGGCAGCGCGCGAGGTTCTTACATTTTATTGGTTAACGTAACTCCTTTTTTTTGTCTTTTTCTAACTCACATTATTATTCTTTTTATTCCAAAATTAAAAATAATGCTGTGGTGTAGCTCTAGTGTGACGATTCTCACTCAGTAAAAATGTCTCTTATATATTTCATATGCGATGAAAGCGAAAACTATGCTTACAAGTTTAATGCTGTACATTCAAACACAGCTTACAAAACTGTACTTACGGTTTTTACAGTCAGCTGTAATTCATAGATTTTCATAAAAGTCAATTTTGGCCATGGATTACTATATTTTATAAATAAATACTTTTTTCCACAATTTTTTAATGTTTAATCGTCGAATGTGTTGCGAATAAAAAGACATAAATTTTAATAATTTTTTATATTAATACTTTTTTAATAATTTTTGTTCATTTGTTTATACAACGCCATAACCCGAAAATCTTGACTGTTGTAGAAATTAATCTTGAAAAAGACAATTAAAATAAAGCAAATTAGTTTTTAAAAGAGTGTAAATTTTTTAAATCTTTCAAATTCCTAGAAGTATCACAGATTTAAACTTTAAGTGCATGCATAAAAAGTTATGGTTTTCGAGTTATGACATAGCTAAAACACGTCGTTTTTGTGCTCGAACTAAGTATTATTAGTTTTTAAGTTAAATAAAGTGTGAGGTATTTTTATCTGGTTATTTTCTTTCGCCTCTTTTCTCAAAAGAGTTTAGATATGAAATTAAGAAGTTAGCAAAGGAACAAACGTTCTCTTTGAATTATGGCCAGAAGGAAGATTTTGCCTTTAGGTTTTGATTGTCCTGTTTTTCTTTTTCATTTACGGCATTCGTTTCTCAGAAACAGCTGTAATTATACCCTAATGAGGCTATTTGCTTGGTGAATCAACAAACAGACAGCAAAAAAAAATTTCCGACTGCGAATTCGACCTCGAGTTTTAATTTTTTTTAATATATCTATTATACACAATAACACATAATATAAATTAATTTTAACAACAAATTACAATTTATAAAACTTTCAGATGATCGAAAAAACTTCTTATTGAACTTTGTTTTTTTATATATAATTTTATGCTGAATATAGTATGATGAAACTTGATTAAATTGATGATGTTGAACACGTAACGAATATATTGTTTGTAAAATGTCTTTTATTGTTACACATATGTTTCTCAAGGTATAATACTCAAATTAAAAAATATATATCTAAGTTAAGTTACTGTTAATAGTTTTTATGCATACAAATCTAATCGCAGTTCTTTTTTTTACAGGTTTACATGATGAGAAAAGAAGAGGTATGTTATGATTAACCACGGAAACATTTTCTTTGACTTCTCTTTGATTTCCTTTATATTTTTTTATATGAACATTATATGTTTTGAAATTCCTGTGTATAACACTTCGATAGTAACATTAACTTAATCTTTTGTTTGATTTCACAAGTTATTAGTGTTAACTTTACTACTTTATTTATAATTCCATTTTTATGTCCTTTAGTTTTATGATGACTGAATACAAACTTAAACGAGTAAATTAAAGTACAAAGTAAAATACTCTAGTGTCATAAAATTGTATAAATTTTAATTAGTTTTCATAAGAAAGGTCACACTACATTTTTAATCATAAATTATCATTGATAAACCATAATCTAAATTAGACAATTACATATTTACAAATAAAATAAATTAGCATTTGCGATAATAATTATTGCAGCCCTAACTTTCCTAACTTTTCAAATAAATTATTCCCTTTTTCTAATACTTCCACTACATACGTAACAATTACCATAACAACCAATATACCTACAACGTACATGCGTAACGTTGTGTAATTTTACACTTTAAATTTGAAGAAATTTTAAACCTTCCTATTTTGCCGTGTAATGTTCCACTAAGTTTTTTCAGTGGTCAAATAAGAAAATGTTTGAAAATGCAATAATCGCTTCCTGTTACAACAATTAATAATGAGTGTGAAGTATTTTTTTATTACAAATGAGTACTTCTTAGTACTCCTTGCAACTTTCTTTACTGCAATCGCAAGATAAAATAGTTTTATCTATTAAAATTCTCACGCAAAATTATATTTAGGCTTACTTTCTATACTTATACATTTGTGAAACAGAATATCAAAATGTTTTAAAACATGGACAGTACAAAAGTTATTCTAAATATGTGTTTATTAAGCCGCAATTTACTTTAGAATTCCTACAAATACAAAAAGGCATTTCGATAACTTTATTGTACAAAAATAAAGATTCGCTCCAATGAAAAGCATCCGTCGTTGTTGAGAGTTGGTCCTTAAAGAATGCATTAGATTTTTCAAACTAATTTCAATTTTTTAAACCCAATATTAAGATTTCGATGCTTCAAATAAAAATAAAATAAAAATCATAAATCCTTCATATTAAATATTTTAATAAAATTCTTTTTAAATTTGAGACACTAGTTATTGTAAATAATCAGTTACTTTCGTATATGACTTTTACAAGAAAAAAGCATATAAGAAGTATATTGGTTTGTGTGTAAAAATTATCACAAAGAACGTTTTGTCTATAATTTCTTCAAGATGAAGAACTATTAATTAACTTTTTTATGCCGCATTTTTTTCAATGGTATTTATTCTCTTACATCATTGAAAATTAAAGAAGAAAAAAGGAAATGTTTTGCTAACCCACTGTACCGCCATTGTTAGCTATGACATAATTTATTGTCGGATTAATTTTTATAATTGCTTCGAGATGTTTTTTAAAAAAAGGATTTTTTTCTGGTTTTTCCCTCTGTAGATGGAGATTATGTTTGAATATTTTTGTGGTTTATTATTTTTATTGATGTGTCTTCCAAAGAGTTATGGCAAGTTTCAGAATTAAAATTCTTGAATTTTTTTTTTTACCAATTCATAAATTATAATTTTGTTTTGCACTTATCATATTTACTTCTGAGCATGTTCCTACACATATATTACTAACATAAGCACATTTGTCAAGCAAATATATATATAATTTTTTTTGCAATTTTAGTTTTTAAAAAAATATTTACTGAGGGTAACTTCAATTTATTAGAATTGGAAGTTTAAAGAACCAAAATATACACATAGGGTTTACCATGAATACACACAAAAAAGTATTTTGCTTTAAATTATGTAGAACAAATGTAAAATTATGCTGTTTTTTTTACTTAATTTTTCTCGCTTTGCATAAGAAAAGAGATTTTTCGTTACTGTTTAATTTTCTAAGTAACTATTAAGTAATTCCCATTATGTTTTTTTAATATATATTTCAATAAATAAATTTTAGCCCAATAATATATGGAGGGTGAAATTCGCTAGTCATAACTATTTCTATT
This sequence comes from Hylyphantes graminicola, assembly GCA_023701765.1. NCBI lineage: Eukaryota > Metazoa > Arthropoda > Arachnida > Araneae > Linyphiidae > Hylyphantes > Hylyphantes graminicola. The sequence continues at coordinate 2,660,332 of CM043116.1, forward strand.
TTATTTTATGTACAAATAATACCTAGTTAGTTGCTTTATTTGTTAAAATATTATAAATGATTGTATGATTTTGTGTATGCAATTATAATAAAGATTTTAAAGAGAAATGTGTCTTTATTTTATTATTTCTTTAGAAAGGAGCAACTGCTATCGGTTATTATGTGTTGAATCAGAAATTGGATATTAATGTCATTATTTGTTTTAAAAATTATTTGCACAACATTAATGTTAAGATAGCATGCTGATTCCGTTTAAAATGTATAGTTTTAACTGTAACTTATTTTTCAAAGTTGTTTGGCTTCAAATGTGTTCATTACCCCTCCGTGTAGCTCCAGTGCAAAGCTAAGTAAACCAAACCAAAATTCATGGGTTGTTATTACACATTACCATCTGACTACAAGTTAAAAGGACAAGTCATCCTATCCTATTACTAAATTTAAAAAGAGACTAACAAAATTCAGATCCTCTTCTGCCTAAAACTTCAATTTTTTAAAGATTTGAAATAAATACTTTATAGTTACATGAACATATAACAAATATCCATTTAGGTTGGGCTCTAGGTTGGGCGTATGCCCATTCTCTAACTGAAAATACCAAACATCGGGCCCTTGTCTTCAAATATATTTTCCAAGACGGTTGCGCAAGTTCAATTATTGGCTCACAGCTGGCACTTGAGGGAGGGACGATGCCCCGCATCAGTCGGCGGTCAGTCTTGCAATGCAGCCCAGAAAGATCTCTCAGTAGTGGAAAAATTTCTTGCTGAGCTTACTCTTAGCAATATGTGGCAAAGTGAATGTACGAAAGCATGCAGTGAATTTCAAATGAAAAAATAAAAAAAGTCAAATATTTTAAAACATTGAAGAGGTATCACTGTTACAAATTTTTTATGCTATATTACACCAAAAACCAATAGTTTCAAATCGCTGCTACAGTTGTAGAATGAAAATTTTCCTCATATTTTCGGTGTTTGGTTAAATCTTTTATCTAGTTTTCGGAGACCAATTCTTAAAAAATGGTTTAAAAGAGAATGTTACAAAATAAATTGGGCCACACAGCCGTTGCAGCTACTAGGAACCATTTTGGTTTGGATGATCGCTATATTTTTAGCTGTGCAATACATATTTTTAAATTATTGCATTTAAACTTCAGTATTCAAATGTCAATTCGGAAAAAATAAGTGTTTTAAGGTGCTAACTGTACTTGCAAGTATAACTATGATACACGGTTCTTCCCTTGACGGAGGTTGGAAAGTCCAGTAAGTAAGGTGCTTGCCAAAGGTTATATTTTCGAGCTTGACATTAGCAAAATACCTACGCTAATAAACGATATGTGCAGCCAAAATTAACAATCATCCGTCTAGAGGGAGGCTACATGAAATGTGGTTCAAACTTCAAAGTCAAACTCCCAACGCAGTTTATGATACTACCCTTAAAATTTCCGTTAAGTGGCTACTTAGGTGTCAGTACAGTCAGTTCGTCACGTGTTTGTGGTTCGAAATTACGATTACACATCCCAAACAGCCTTCGAGTTGCTCTAGCGCGACGAGAATTCAACCCAACCATTCACTGGCACTTTTGTTAAATTTGCCATTATTAAAAGTCACCAATAAACAGACTGGGCCATATGTCTTATTTATACTTCGGTTCGAGTCAATTTTGCAACTAAGCCCTTCAAATGCGAAATTGATGGAACTTTCAATGTGCATCGTTAGAGTTGGAACAGACAATCCCAGAAGCTCAATGGGATGATTAACATGAAGATCCTAACGCCCTGAAGTGTTTCAAAATGTTTAAAGAAATAGCGGAAATCGTTAATTAAATTTGTTAAAAGTAATTTATTTTATTGGAAAGGAAGGGGCAAAATGCCAGAGTTGTAGCAGAGAACACTGTCGGCGGTCTTCCCAGCAACTCCGATCACGCAATCTAACCCAGAAAAGTTGCTCAGCGGTGTCCAATGTCCCTGCTGTGTTGTATTAGCATATTAGGCATTGGCTAAAGTAGATGGGAGGAAGTTACTATGGTTACTTGTATAGGGAAAGTGCAGTCATTGCGGTTTGTATAATTGGATAACTGGAAGTGTCAATTTAATGTTTAGTTAATATTTTAAATGTAAAAGCAAAACCAAATTCTGTTATACGTTATGAGAGATATAAGTATATGCTAGACTATTTTTGATGTGTAAAACGTTAAAGAGAGTTAATAACTTTGCATACTTCAAAAGTGTAACACGACATTCTTAAATAACGTAAGATTCTGCTTAACGTATGCTGCCTTTAATAGCCCTCGTGTAGCTCTAGTGCGACGATAATTCAAACCCAACCTATGCTGCCATTGAAACAGGAAGCCATTAAGTGCCAGAGCAACTATAACTTCAACTATAAAATAAAACAATTAAACTAAGTCAGAAATAAGAGCGATTTTTTTTCTAAATTTAACTTTTTTTATAGAAAAAAATTGCTCTGTATTCTTATTTGGATGCCTATTTTACTTCAAAATGTATAATGATCGAAGTATGAGATATTGTTTCTTAAAGAAATCAGGGAAAAAGAGGTTTTATTGCGGTTATTTGAATCTAAAGGAACGACAAACACCATAATGTAATAAAAGGACACTCCCGCGCGAATTTAACCAACGAACCTCTCGAGACAGCCCGAATCGGAACCTGCTGAGCTACCCTAAAAATATCACACAGAACCTTATACATTATTCCAAAATTTCTCTGTCCTTCCACGCCTTTTTTACATGGCGTGGGAGCGTGTTCTGTGGGTGGCCCGGGATCGGCCCACCCTAGAAAAGACACAAGAAAATCACTATGTAGGAAGAGTTGTTTCTGAAGAGTAGTTATTGTTGGTGCAACTTGCTCTACTCGGAAAAATTGCACTGTGAAGAAGGTCCGATACTAAAAAAAATCCATTTTTTTTTTAAAAAAATAATAGTCGAACCTTTCTTAACAGTTCTCAGAAAACGATTTTAAGAAATTCCCATTACTTCTTTAGTTATAAATTTTTGTAAGGGACAAGGCAATCAATTTTTTCATCCTGATATTTCATGATCCAAAACTTAAAAGCTCATAACTCTGTTCGTCGTTTTTGTATTATGAGAACATTCAAAAATGATAAGTCTTTTTTGATATTATGCTTTGGGAAAAAATTGTTTTTATTATATATACTAAATAGATGTATGCATTCCGATTATTATTTTTCTTAACTAAATATTTATAATTAGCCTTCAAAGTTGAAAATTCACCTTTTTCTCTAGCTTTTTTCCCGTAAATTTTTGTAAAGTTTTTTTGGAAACTGTTCACTTAAATATGAATTTGAATGCATACGTTTCTTTAAATATTATGTATGCATTCGTTTCTTTAAATATGATGTTACATTCAAAATTTTGTTAAAAAAATATGTAAAAGAAAAAACTAGTGGGCATTTTAAAAGTGCTTAAAAATCACAAAAATTTAAAGGATGAGGAAATTAGTAAGAATTTTTATATTTGAAATATTGAATTATTGTTAATTTGTGTGCTAAACAAACGGAACAAATTTGAAAAGTCTACCTTTAAAATTAAAGAAAATGTTTTTAAGAGTCTCGGGCCCACTTAAACGAATAAAATTGATGTAATTTTAGAGTCCTAATTTAAGATAATATTCACAAAATGAAACATGCAATGATGTTATCCCTAAGTAGACAGGAATGGATTTATAAGGTTATAAACGAACATATTTAACTGCTAAATATTGCTAGCCTTTATTCCAATAAAGTCAAATAAATCCCTTCATAATATTTGTAACTTCAGACGTCAAAACTTACAAAAGTTTCGATATATGATTGGTTTTATCCATTTACTCACGGATGCAAATTTATAACTAAGAGTAAAGCATCATTAAAGGCATTCACACGCGGACGAGAAAGCTTGTTTCCCAGCATTTATTAGTGTTCACAGCAAGTTTAAAAATTAAATTTTTATTAATTATTATTTAAATTTTAAACTATTAAATAATGTTTCTATAGGTTTTGGATAAAAACATTTACACCAAATATTTTATTATAAAATTCCTAACAATTCAAATAACTGCTTCAGTTATAATTCAAGGACACGTTAAACCGATCACCAATGTTCCTTTCCTTCGCATCCCATGCTGAGGTGCGTCCATAAACAACGTCCGTCTGTGCTCGGCCCTGTGCCGGGGCCCACTAATCAGGGGCGAGGGGGCCCGCGGGGGGCCCTTCATTTGGATGAGATGCGTATTCGGGCCACGCGGGGCCGTAGACAACCTGGTGTGTCAAGAAGCTATACGGTGAGGACTGTAAGGTTAGGGGATTTGTAATATCAAGCCAAGTCGCCAATGTATGTGTAGTTAAGAAACAGGTTCGGTTTCTAAAATAAACTTTGAAGGATCCTTTGGTTACCTAGATGTAAGAAAAATTTATACTGTCCTCTAACTAATAATAATCAGTTGTAGACATGCGAAGAAGTATATGCATACAGGTAATCTAGTATCGATCAGCTTATCTTAAATATGAATTTATTGGGAGCATAGAAAAACCGCACATTACACTCTTAAAACAAACACTCCCAATTTACCTCAGTCTGAGTGGATTTCACTCCTCCAGACTGGAAAATGCACTTCTCCTTTTGGAGTGGATCCTTTGTGTGTTAAACCTCCGACAGGATCACTCCAAACGAGTGGTTTTAACTCAGTCTGAGAAAATATGCATGCCTTTAGGGTGTCGAAAATGCACTTCTCCAACTGGAGTGGATTTCACTCTTTTGTTTTAAGAGTGTAGAAGGAAAATGTTTTTGGTATTGAAAGCTCACTTTTTTTGCACTTTCTGTTTTTTGATTGTTCATGATGCCTGTATTTGATTAATTATCCAATAAATCTATATAAAATGGAAGCTCGTATTTTACTTTCACATGACACTAAAACATCTCGTACTCTACCAATAAAGTATTGTTTTACTTTTAGTGAGTAGCGAAGTAGAAGTATAGTTTTACATAATTTTAGCCTACTTTCCTTCAATTCATTTGAAAGAATTCAAAATTAAATGGAAAATAGGCAATGGCATTGGGGAGGTTCCCGTTCGTCTGTACACGTTAAATTTTTGTTATAACAGACCGCGATTAATTTTTTTATACATGATTTGTAAAGACATCCGGGACTATCTGTGGCTCTTTTTGTCTGTTCGTTGAAGAACGTCTATCTCTTCATCTACACTGCTTCCACTCACACAATTTCTGTTCTTATCATTTTAATTTTTTTGCGTGTGGTGTTGTAAAGTATGGCACTAGAAATTTTTCTCTCTTTTAACCTGTTAGTCCATACTATAAAAAGCTTTGAATATTAAAGTAACAAGAAAAGAGATTAATTTATTTAGGATTGCAAGTTATTTTAAAATTAATATTAAGATAAAAATTAATATATGACTTTCCATAAAAAGATTATTATTCAATTATAAATTTAATTGGCGGTACATTAATATTTGAAATTTAATAACAGAAATTCTACCCAAGAATCCTTTACCACTAATCACCATAAAGAAAAATTAAAGAATTGTAGTATTGCTGCCTCTATATTTACGGTGGAATCTAACTTCTGATACATGAGTATACAACACGAATTCCGGTCCATCACACTAAATGTTGGTTTTCCGGTAAGCAAACTATAATAGTAAAGAAAATAGTTTTACAGAGTTCTCTGCCTTGGCTGCCAATGCCACAAACTTTTACGAATATTTATGGCCAAATTGGCGATGCATTTTGGTACATGGCAACCGGGCTTCTTCCGATGATGGACAAGAAAGGTGCTTTTTCATACAGGTTTTGTCACATTTGAATCACTGCGCGAGTGCTAAGATGTCCAATGAAGGAGAGGAGAGACCCGGAGATAACTCAAATGTGAGTTATGGGTGCTGCGTCTTTTTTTAGGTGATCAGAAAGTCTTATCTCATCTAGTTTTGAGAGATGTCAGAAAAGTTTTTCTTGCAAGTATACTTTTCTTCATGGTAAAATCAGTGTGGGCTTGAATTTGAGGTTTCTTTTTTTTACTAGGAAAGATATTTGTGCAAGGAAAGCATAAAGTGTTTCTAAAAGCTTGATGAATAAATTGAGCATATATCATAAGCTATGATAAACAAAAATTCATCTTCAGATACTTATTTTAAAAGTTAACTTATTTTAGCAATTCAGTGTTCTGATACTAAGAGCTATCTGTAGGAGTTTTAAGCTAGAAATACAATTTTAAATTGTTTTGGCGCAACACAATTTGTTTGTAGTATAATAAAATCTGTATCCAAAAAAGACAGACAATGGTCATATTACAGCCTAAGGCCAAGAAAGCTATATGTCATGTCACACTATCCGCCTGGTTCGAATTATCGCCTGTTCGGAAAGAGAGGGACGAAACCAGTTCGGAAACTGAATGGTGGAATCAGTCGTAAGCGAATAGGTTTCGTATTTTTTCTTTTAAAAAACCGACAATCCGAACCGACCCGAAAGAGTAACGTCACGAAGATCTTTGATAGGGCTTTTGTTGAGTAGCCCATGCTCATACTTTTTATTTATTTAACTGGCGACAGGAAACTGTTAAAAATAATTTCCTTACTTCATTTTAAAATTCTATTAAAGTAATTACCTCCCTTAAAATCGCATCCAACATTGTAAGAAAAATTCAAAAACAATGTTACTTTACCTATACAAAACTTTTGTTTTCAAAACTACTGCATTTCACTGCAAAATTACCTATCGATTTGTCAAAAAACATATTTTTTCTGCAAACAGATATAATCTGCAACCCTTGATATAGATTACACCTGTTTATAGTTTATTCAAGATTTTGTAGGGCCCGAGAAAATACAATCATGTGATATTTGGAGAGATTGGCGACGAAACCACAAAATAGTGTCAAGCGTTCCTTTTAATTTTGGGTTGAGTTTACGTCACACTAGACAAGAACTACTGTGAAACCTAATACTACCTTGATCAAAAAGTTCCCGGAATGACCACCGTGAAGCGCTCCTATTGTTTTGATTTGAGTTTTTTTATTAAGTTGGTACGTTTGTTGTTGATATTCCCTCCAAATTCTAGCGTCATAGCTTGACATTTTCAAAAGTTACGTAGCCAAGAGTGCATCTATCTCTGTGTGTGTCTTCGATTTTTTGCAATTTTAGAAATAGACTTAAATTTGCAACAACGAACCAAAGTCAAATTTTGCTGACGGATTCATAGACAAGTTCAAGTAATCCGCTCTCCCCCTGATGGTTAATTTTCTGTTATTATTTTTATTTTATCAATGTTTTCATTGGTTTACAATGTCTAGGGTCTGCCACTGCGTTCATCATCTAAGATGGACTCACAAACGTGTATTAAATTTTGCGTAAAAATGAATTTAATGGCGAGCGAAAGTGGAAATGTTAGAAAAGTGTTTCCGCAGCGATTCTCTGAAGAAACAGGTCGTTTACCAGTGGCACGAGTGTTTTAAAAGTGTTCGTGAGTCAATCGAAGATGATGAATGCAGTGGCGAACCATCGAGATCGAAAACCGATGAAATATTGATAAAATAAAAGGTCAATTACCGCAAAAAAAAGGTTGGTCAATAACCGCAAATTAACCATCAGAGAGATAGCAGTAGATGGAACATTGCATATGGATCCTTCCGCAAAATGTGATACAAGTTCGTTATTGCAAATTTAAATCCATTTCTAAAAAATCGAAGACACACACACAGATAGATCCACTCTTGACTACGTAACTTTTGCAAATGTCAAGCTTCACGGTGGTTATTCCGGGAACTTTTTGATCAAGGTAGTATTTAATTTTAAGTCAATAAAATATACAGCAACCCCTTGTTATATCGCGCTTCACGGGAGACAAGCAAATATCGCGCTATAACCGAATGCGCGATATAACGAGCGACTTGATAAATATTATACTTTTTACGTATTTATGCTCTCAACAAAGTTTTTAAACTTTTGAGCACTGTATTTTTTTGAAAGAAGAAAAATAAATCATTGAATAATTTAAATACTCTAAATATAGAAACAAAAATTTAAAAAGGACTTATTATTAATTACTATAAACATAACACATTATTCACACATTTTCTAGTGAAAAATTTATCTAAAGTTTGCTACTTTGATTTTTCTCGCTTTAATCTGTTTTCCGGCAAGTATCAACAAACGAAAGTTTATTAAAATTTATTAACTTCATCTCACCAATATTAGATGAATTAAGCCCATCAATACTAGTATACTTTCATTAAAATTGATTCTAAGTACATATTGAGAAAAAAAGCAGGGATAATTGGGAGACATGAAGCAAGGCGCGATATATCCAAATGCGCGTGGTAAGGAGGCGCGATATAGCGAAGGGTTACTGTTCTAATTATTTTGTATAGGCTCTCAAAAGTATGAATAGTTTAACACAAAAGCATAACCATAAACCGTAGACGAACTGCAAAAACTTCCTAATTTTCTACTCAGCCTAATTAAACCTAGCAATAATAGAAACTCAGCCTACTTAAACCTATATCAATAGTAATGCCATTATAGTGGATTCAAAGGGATGACGTCATTACTTCGTTGGAAGGAATTTCCTTGGATCGATGTGCACCCCCCTAAGAAGAGAAATCAATAATCCACTTCAGAGTGTAAAATGGAGTTGGCTCCCTTCCACTTGCTTCCTTGCCGCCCCCCGACTTACAAAGTATAGGATGTTCAAGTTAAAATGCTATGTTATATTGCATCTGTTACAAGAAATAAATATACCTATTTTTTTCTTTAACACTTTTGTCTTTTGATTAGGTAGGTCAATAGAAATATCAACAATTCAACAAAAAAAAAAAAAAGGATTTGTTTCACTTTACTTTTTAATGAGTATGGCTGATTTGAGGAATAATTAAAATTTTATTAATGTATAAATATTCTTTTTTTTCATAATAAAATTGTTAATTCTGAAAATGCTCGTCTTTATTTTATATTAAATTGTTCTCTATTTTTACGGAATCAAGTCTTTCACTTGTTCTTTTTTTCAACAAGAGAGAGTGAGAAGTGAAACAAAAAGAAAAATAGATTCAAACTCACAAATTTAAACTCTTAAACTCTAAATCAAAATTGAAAAAATGTATGGTAAGTTTTTCTAGGAAGGTGTACAGTGTTTAATTTAAATTACAAGGAATATTAACGTATACAACCTCAGTATCCAAAATATTGAATATTTTTTTTTTTAATTTTTTATATAGTTTTTTTTCTAATATGAAATTTCTATGTACAAACCTTAGTGTAAAGCACAGATCTGGCAAAATAGCAGTAACTAAGACTAATTAGTAACACACTTTACACAATAAACATTTGGTGTAACGTTACTCCATAAAAATGCCAGAAATATTCAGGATTTTGCTGCCTCCAGCGTTATTGATTAATATCACACCAAAAAATAGGAGGACTCAAGCTTAATACTATATTTCGTTTCGTAACTTCGTAGATAACGTTAGAGGGAGCAAAAGACCAGTTTTATGGGGAAACTGTACACCGACTTTTTGCAGTACATCATTCTTCTAAAATTAACCCGGACGTAGAGTATGATTAAAGTAGTAATTATTTTCTTCATGATTATGCACAGTTCCAACAAAATAACAGTAACAAAATCTAACACTTACAGATAAATAACCTTCCACCCCTCCTCCCTCCATCCTCAATTTTCACTCCCGTTTAAGGACTACAAGAGACTTAAGGCAAATCCCCTGTCCTTGATTAAGGACTCCGGAATTTATCCCTTCCTCTGCTCCTGGAAAAGAGGATTTCTCCGGGAGAAAGTTTTCCTGGCGTCCGCTGGTTTCCAGGAAATTTATGTGGCGGGGGATTAGATAAATTAAGGGAGAAAGTTTTGCTATTTTTCTTTAATTGGTGGAGATTGGGTCTGTACATTTAACGGTAGGTTTTGTTAACTGGTAGGTTATGCTATCTGATTAGATATAGTACTGGTAAACGTTATGGAGTGTGAGATATGTAATAAACAAAAAAGTATCTGTTGATAATTAATCCTAAAGGAAATAAGATCATACTATAAATAAAAATGTAACAATTGGTTTGTTACTTGAAAAGAGTTGCAAAATGAGGCGTTAGGTTATCGATAGATTTTGGAGATAAGATTTTTTTTCCGTAATACTCCGCATAAATTTCATCACTTTTTTGTTGTAGTAATTGGTTAAAAGTAAATATTTATTAGACATATTACTAGTAATGGACTTTGAAACCAAAATAAAAAGTAATGATTTGAATATTTAAATTTTTTAGTAAGATGAAAATTGCTTGGAAGTACTGGCATTACTTTCATTTTAAAAACTTCATTGAAACTTAATTTTTAAGTTATTTAATTTCGGCCTCATTAAAGAGTAAAGTATGTGCTAAATTCTGAAATGCTTTAGAAGCCAATAAATGCTTGAAATGACTTTGTGTTAAATATTTCATTAATTTTTTAATCGAATGTTTCAAAGAATCAAAAATATTATTTAACTCGTTTTAATTTAAGTAAGTTTATGGTTAAAAGTAGTTGAAATATAAGATAAGCATATGATTTTTTTTAACATCGATGTTAAAAGACATTTTTGTTTTAGATTTACTGACAATGGATGGATTTCGTTGTGAGTTTTGGATATCATTTTGATGTTGGATGCTAAATATTACTGCTGTAAAGGGAAAAAAGACAAGAAAATGAAATCAAGAAGCAATGATGGTAAACCGAATTGTGTAATGTCTTTGTGTTATGACATAACAAATAAATGTATTTCTCCGAATGATTGCAATAGCGTTTTATTAAATATTTTTTTAAAGAGTTATGCAAAAGCTTATCCTGCCATTAAAGTAGATTTGCCAATAAATTAAGAATGCCTGAAAAATACAACTGATCAGATATAAAATTTTAATGTTAAAATTTATAAGTTTTATATAGTTTTCAATTTTTTTTCACAGATTTAATTGGATAAAATAAATTTGTTGGAAAAAACCAAGCTATCCTTATGAGTTGTGCGTAATTCAAAATGTAATGTTAAAAAAAATGCTGAAAAAAAATTAAGTAACAATTTAGCATGTTTTGAATTCTAGAGAAGTTTATTTTTAAAACTAAACGTCTTAAGATCCCAAACATAATTAAGTGGGTACCGATATCTGTATTTAAATATAACACCATTTTAGGTTAAAAAATCTTAACAGATAAACTCAAGCACAAAAAAGTCCCTTACCGTTAAGAAGCTACTTTACTATAAGATGTTAATATGACATTATTTTATTACTCTTCGAAATTAACCACAGTACAGTGACTGTGTTAAGACTTTTAATGATGTTATTAACTGTCAAGAGGGGAAAAAAGTTTCCTACCCGTTTAAGTGAATGTCAGTGAGACTGAATTGGTAGTGGAAGTTTAGTGGAATTGGTAGTTAATGCAACGTAGTTAGTTTCCAACTAGCCAATAGAAAACGATAATTTCACCATAATTGTTTTCATCAAACTCAATTCTAAGATTCGTTAGTACTCAATTGCAACCACTTTTAAATTTGTGGGACATTGGTCCATTCTTAGTTTCCGATTTCTATCGACCAAGCCAATTTTCTTATACAAACTACTTCCAAATCCTTTATTAAATTACCTTTTAAACTCATTAAGGACCATACGTTCGAAGAAGTAACATCAAGAACTTAAACCAACAAAGAATAAAGTAATTACATGTATTTATCAAAAAGCATCTCTCTGGGCTATGCCCACCATAAAACTCATGCAGCGTGTATAAGCCCCTCCATAAAGGATGTTCACAGACTGAATCTGTGAATGGTGAGACCAATTAATACCTGGGTGACGTGAAATGGTTACAAGTGACGTCATTATGCACTCTGAGAACACGCGACGCTGCTTCGATGGGTGCGCGGGAACGGTCTAAATGCCAACTCCACTGTCGAACTTAAAATAACTGTTTTTATTTGCTAGTGTAAACACTTTTGTTTAAAATGTGCAATTGTAGTAGTTTAAAATGTGCAATTGTAGAATGGGAAAACTTTTGGTGACAAATCTTCTTTGTTTTGAGTATTACGCAGTTGGAGGAAAATTGGCTTCCAGATCTAGAAACCTCTAGAATTGGAATCTATGAGATTAAAATCGGTCTTAGCAAACTATGGATTTTTTAGCCAAATGTACAATAAGAAAATAATTGCTGTATTCGATGTAACTCCATCTAATAATTAACTGTCCGGATTATATAATATAAATTTAAAAAAATGGAATTTCAAAAAAAAATGACTGTCTCTAAATAAAATATGAATACGTAGAGTGTTTTCTAAAGTTACCAAGTATTGGACTTCAACCTTATTTCTATTACTTATTAATATCAAATATTCAGTTTAATATCAAAACATGACTAATGTACAAAGATAATTCAAGTGACAATGTGAAATTAAACTGCTGCTGTCATTGGGGGGAAAATGTTAAATGCTTCGAAGACTTTCTGCGCTGTTATTTGGAGCTACTGATTATAAATTCTTTCTCTGAATGAACTTTTATTGATAGTAAAATACGAATACAACAACAGGTCAGATTCCAGCAAGGGTGGTCCAAGCGTTTGTTAAATTTTTTTACCAGTCTCCAATAACTTATCTAGATTCTTCTACTCTCTTCGAATTTACATAATCTGATAAAGCATTCCACTCCTTGATTTGTTGTTTAAAATGAGTCGTTTATTAAGCGTTATTGGAATATTAACTCACTCATTTAAATTTATTTTCTGATTTAATAAAAGTTATCAAACAATCCCATTTAATTGAAAGTAGGATCAGTGTGCAAGCCGTGTGTCGCAGGTAGTGTCGGCCGGCGGGTGGTCCAGTTTAGCGCGACTTTATAGCCGAATAATTCGAATATTTTGTCATCGTCGGGTGTTTACGAGCCGTTCGGGAACGACATAAACGACAAGTATTTAAACTGTCGTTTTTTTACGACATCACGTCAAGGTTTTTATTTTTATTTTCACCGTTCCACCTGTTTGATTGGAAAGTTAGTGTTTGAGGCGAAGTTCACTTCTCTTTGTCGTCTTCAAAGTTGATTTTACATTTTATCATGCAAAGATCTATGCTCAGTGGTTAAATTTTAAATCTCGATGACGATGGTGTTTGGGCATTTTCAAGTGTTATGTTTTTTTCTCCATATAGTAGTTACATTAGCAACAACAAGTATTGTAACTAAGATACCTTTACTGCCTTTTAAAGGCTAAGGGCTGCAAAAACAAGTTTCCCAGAAGATTTTTTTAAATTTTTTCCCTAAGGCATCTTTTTTATAAACATGAAATATTAAGAAAATAAAAAAAATTCTTGTTTCAAAAAATGCATCAGTCAACAAATCCTTATTTTTATATTGTCTAAAATTTTCAAGCTAAAAAATATCGTAACTATTTTTATATATTATTAATATTTGAGTTAATTCAAGTTTTTAGATAATTAAAAATTATTGGATGTTTAAAGAAGTCTGAATTTTTGTATTTCAACTTTTAAGATGAAAAGCAGTAAATTAATGCTAATAACGCTTAGTACTCTTAAGATATACAACGAAATTAAGTACTAAGTACTACTGCTATTAAGTACTAACCTTTGCAGTAATCATCTGTGCACGTTTAATCAAAATTACGATAAACTTAACTTCCAAAAAAAAACAAAAAAAAACATTGCATTTTTCATAAAAAGAGTAAAGAAAAGTTTATATTGTACAACAAGCAACTAAAACCCCTCTCTGTCAATATAAACGCTTCCTGCTATTGTGAAAAAACGCTCCAGACATTTGTCATTTCCCTTGAAATCGCTCCGAATTTGCACCCATTTTCTTGTTTCGAATGATAAGCGTGTGAAAAATCTTCACAAAACAGGCCTAAAGCGATCTGAAGCAAACACGGAGAGGCTCAATAAGAAGAAAATGCATGGCGAGAAAAAACCGATGCGGTGCACCCGAATAAACCGAAGCCCGCGCATATTTTCTGAAGTGAAGTAAGGTGCATCGAGAAATGGAAATTAAAAGAAAAAAATCTCTGATTTCTTGCTAAATACGTTATTTAAATTTTACAATCGATATTTAAAAAACAAATTATTATTATTTGTTCAGGTTTATGCAAAACTAATAATTTTCATTTCATATTTTCATTATGAACAAAGGTTGTTGTTTAATTTCTCGTTGATCTGCCAAATCCTTTGGAGCTATTATTTTTGGAAACAAATTAAAGAAACAAATTTATACTCTACATTATAACTATAAACATATGTTCCATTACTCTTTTATTTATATTAATTTTTTATACAATAAATGCGTTTTTAATTTTCATTTTCGCTTTTTTATTGGTGTTTTTGAGATTAACAAAATAAAATACAATAAAAATTAGTAAGTATGGCTCATTATAATTATACTTATATGTTGTGTTTAACGACATTTGGGTTCGGCAAAAATAGTCAACGAAATTGTACACAAGTAACATATAAAGTTTCTCATGGAATAATATTGTCGCAAAAGTGATTCATCTAGAGTATAGCACCAACTTATTTGCTAAGCGTTGATTTTGGTATATCGCTAAGGCAATAATGGAATCTTATGGCAAACCAGATTCTACATTAATTTCTTCAAGACGGCTTATCCCTCTTTTTTAACCTCAACGATCGCATGCAACGATAAAATTCAAAACGAGCTATAAATATGAATGCAAGCCAATTTTCAAATAGCACTTGGATGCACGCGAAGATGCTGTAAAATCGCATCTAAAAGCATCTAAGACACAAAAAAGAATAAAATATATCCTAAACTTCTTTATTCGAATAAACGTTTAGTCTCAGCGGTCATGCCACAATAGTTTTCTATTGTTTTATAGAAAAACTTGCATTCCTGGGGCATTTTACAGTGGTCATCGTTTATTTATTGCATGTATGTTATTCTATTTATTTTTAAATAACGCTCCAAATCGGCGATTTCAAAGAAAAGTTTTCATAAATATAGCATATGCAGGATATATTTGTCTTATATTTATGATTGATACTCCACATAAAATGACAGTTCTTCCACAGATAATGAATCGTAATTAGAACATTAGAAATCCATGATGGTTGCAGTTTTAAAGTTTTTAAATACTCTTTTGTTATTACATTTCCATAAATCTCAAAATTAAAATGATATTTTATTTTCATTAATATTTTCATTCGAATTTGAATTTCAAATACCTTTTTATAACATTGACAATTTCGAGATTATAAAAAGTAATTGTAGTGCAAGAGCAGTTTCAAATATATATTATTTTATGAAGCTAATGCGAAAAGTTGATTTAGGTAAAATTCTAAAATATGGGTTTCTGAAATATTTATTTGATTGTATCATCAAACATCTCTGAAGCAATTTTGCAACTTTTCTATTTTGAAAAACTTTGATAAAATATTAATTCTTTAATAAAATATGCTGTGCATAAAATACTCTTTCAAAAGAAACTTTAAAGGTATCGACATATTTGTTTGATAAGTTGAGAGCTTTTTTTTCAATCATTTAGTTTTAGGTTAGCATTAATGGTTGATAGAACTAAATTGACTGAATTCCTGTAACAGTTCTGTTGATTTATATATTTGTGTTAATACGAAATAATTTTTCTAAATGTAATAAATACTTATTATTTAAAAAATTTTTTCAAATGACAGAAGAAAAATTCCTTATGTTCCTAAAATGTCAGTTAGCTCATAGTAGTAAGTATTTTTTCATTCACAAATGCATTTATTTTGCTCGTTTAAAGTAACTTCCGATAAGAACTCTAAAATATATTTTATTTTGTAGGTATCCCTAATGAAAGGCAACGGAAATTTAAAATGTAGCCCTTATAATTGTATTTTATGGTCAAAATACTTTTGTATAAAATTATATGCCCTTCATTTGAAAATAAGGACTACCTCCAGGTTGAAAAGTAAGAAATGTTTTTAAAACTTCAAACAAAAAATCAATAAAAATTTCACATACCATTTAAATTTTCTACTTTTTCCTCCTATGTCCTAAGTTAAATCCAATAAATATCTTGACCTTGCCACACATTGCATCCACATTGTAAAAACGTACTTTGACGCATTTTGCCAAGTTTACTGGACAGAAATGTCACCTTGATCAATCAAAATAAATCAATGTCCAATGAAACGGCCATACCATTCGGCCATGTCCAATTCTGTAGGCGTGGCCAGTTTGGACACACAAAAGTTATTGTCCAATATGATTCAGGTTTGAGAATGTTAACTATGTGCTGGGGGCATCATGCCATTACTGGACCATAGTAAATCTTTAATCTGGTATTGGTCAGTAGTACAGGTGTTACTACATATGTTTAAATATTTCTAAATAATGTTTATTTGTGATTTTGCGGATGTTTTGCTTGTTTTATTATATTGCACTGACAAATTCACTTTATGTAAATTTTTAAATTAAGAAAACTAGGAGAAATGAAGGAAATTATAAGAATAGTAATGGCCTTTATAAAAATTGAAGCTGGTTTTGACAGTTACTTTGATTTGATAGATATTATATAACAATGATTCACCTAGTTTCATTTATTTACTTACTAGTAAAACATTTAAAAGCAACTGCAAGCGATTAGTGTTTAGTGCTTTTCAATGCATTTTTAATTTTTGGGAACTAAATATTGGATTGCTATTAAGGTTATGTGCATACATTTTTTATAGAAACTTTAGAAGTTGGAAACATTGCTGTTAAAAAAAACATTAAAGATGTTTTGTTACTTTTATAAATTGTACAAAGATACAATTTTCAAAGATTAAAAAATACGTTTAATAAAATGCAAGAAAATTTTACCTAATTTTCTTTAAACAAATTTACAGCATTCTATATAAGTTCTAAAATGGGTTGATAAAAAGTAGAGTAACTTGTATATTCTTTGATTTATACTAGAGTTTCAAAATATTTTCTTCTTTTTTATATATTGCGTTAAATGTCATTTGCAACTATTCAATGACAAATCCAAAAATTTAAACTATTTTCGGTTGTAGTTTTTCTTAAGTCACCTATAAAGGAGAAGATAACTTAACAATTGTGTTAATAATACCAAAATTCCTTGACAAAAGTTTTATTTCGCACATAAAAAATTAATAATCTAAGAACTTTAAAAGATAAGAGGTTCAAAAAATTTTAAATGATAATTTTTGGCTTTATTCACAAAAAATTTAATTTAATCTGATCATTAGATTTAATGTTTGGTTTTTCTTGGGAGTCTCTTGATTATTATGTGTAGTTCATAAATTTGAGCTTATTTCACTTACTCAAACTACTTAATATTTTTCAGACTGAAGAAACAGAAAGATGTCAAGTTAGCCACTTCGTTAATTTTATGAAATATATCAGTGAAACATCCGATTATTTATGAGGTCAGTAAAGCTTTGCTTTTCAATATTTAATTCTTAAAATTTCAGGAATAGTCTATACAGTATTAGAAATCACAACTTTTAGTTCTTATCCATGTACAGTAATAGAAAAATGAAAAGAGAAATTTTATGCGTAAAGTTGCCTTAGTATTTCTTGATAGTTAAAGATTTATTTATTTGAACGATTCATGAAAATTATTACTCCACTACTAATTCTAACTTATTTACTGTAAAATTCATTCATAGATAGGCTAAGGCAATTCGCATACGAATATTTCTGTAGTTTAGTGCAACCAAAGTTAACATGTTGTTACTGTTTCTGATTTATTCTATTTAAAAATTCTTTTGTCAAGTTTAATTATTATTATGGTATTTGGAGTGTTTAATCTGGCAACTGAAGTTGTGAAAATCGGTATTTTTTTGGTACTTACTTTATAAATGTTTCTAAAGTGTTATAGAAATTTTGTTTTCTGTTTTGTCTTATAAAATAGAAGCTAAAACTTCACTAATACTTAAACTTTCCACTAATACGGACATCATTAAACCTCGTTTCGTACCGCAATAACAATTGCCGAAATCGCATTGTTATCGTAAAAAAGAGAATGGCAAATTATTGCTCATACAAGCATGGCGTGCCCCTTATAACAAATTAAGATTTATTTTCGAAAGTGGTTTTGTAATTACGATCTAGGCTATTCAATGGCTGAAGCAATACCAAACTTCCAATCCTTCCCATAAGTACGGTTGAATGCCATTGTCTTGAATGACTCTTAACCACGCACAGTGAAAGATTCTGATTGGATCAGAAATCTAATGATCCGCCCACTTTTGAATGCTTAAAGTTATACCCTGACTTACATAAATAGAAAAATCCTGAAATTTTATTACCTGTTCTTGAATGCTTACATAAAGAAAGTAGCCTTTTTAATAATAAATGAGATTCCAAGCAAGAAGAAATATTCTCTAATATATTGTGAAGTTTTTCTTTGCAAGTTCTATCGCGAAATCAAAATTATAACTTTACAATATTGTTTTAAATATCTTGTTATTTATATGGACAATAAAGGTAATGCAATAGTAATAACTGTTAAAGTTTCATTGAAATTAAAAATTTTACTGGGAATAGTAAATGTGTGGATTGCTGGGAAGTTAGAGTACTATAGCATGTCATTTACGTTTGTACGGAACATAAGACTAAAATATAGTTAATTTGAGAATTCAGATATCTAATTGGTTCCAATTATTGAAACTGTAGAAAAAGTATAACTGAAATCAAACTTCGACACTGTCATTTTACTTTCAATCGCCAGTATTACCCTTTAAGCTTGTTACATAGAAAATGATAAACGTTGTTCAACAATATGAAACTTTTATGAGTTATTATTTTTATTTTAGTTTTAAAATTACGTCAACATTACTTTTTTTTTTTAAATATTATTAAAAATTTTTTTTAACTTAGTAAAGTACATTACGTTTTTCTTCCTTATCAAAATTAAATCTATGAATTTTGAGAAACTAAGAAGATAATGTTTCGTATTATGTAATCTGTTATACAATAGATTTAAAAGTAGTTTTCGTGTACAGGAAAATGGGAAAAAGAAACAACTGTTGTTAGAAAATAACCAACTTTTAAATTACAGAAAATGATGTGTAAGTACTTTTTTGACTTAGACACGAAGGTTATTCTTTAACCTACAATTTGTTCAACTTGCTTTTTAATGAGGGACATTTTGTTTGTTTTAAAGTTTTTTTTATTATTTCAAAATCCTTTCTTTTAGTCAAGCAATTATAGTATTTTTGTGATGTTCCAAGAAACGTTTAACTTGAAAGTTATTTCTTAAAGTTATATAATGTTGTTTATGACATAAAAAAGTGCCTTGTGGGTGCCTGACAGGGAAAGATACTTTTATAAATTTTAATAGTCAGAAAACAATAAAATTTGAAGTTTTAAAAATAATGGTCTGCCTATACCAGTCTAACATCGTTTAAGCTTGATTTAAATTAACTTTATTTTAAAACATATTTTTTTAGATACATTGAAACAAGCTATAAACAAAAACGATTTTTTTGTGTGTTTTCCTAAATTCATTAACTGCGACTCTGTGAATCTATTATATATCTTAGTTATCTTATCTCTATTAACATATTTATTTTGAAAAAAAAATCGATCGATGTGTAACTGTATTTGTCCTACAAACAGTTTTCAGCATTTGTGGTCTTCATTTGTTATTCATTTAGTTCATTTAGATAAATTTAAGTGGCAAGCTTCTTTTCGGGTATCAATTTTTTGTCAAAATAATAAATAATTAAATTTTCTTCCTCAAACTTGCAATATTTTACCATCAAAATTTAGTTGCATCGCCGTACAAGTAATAGCTGTCAAAATTTTATCAGGGCATCCCAAAGTACTTTTTTTAAAACCCATAATCAACTTTTGGAACAAAACATAACAGCATAAAACTTAAAGATTCAAAATTTAAAGTGCAATCATAAGAACTGAACAAGGTTAAATACTTTTAAGCTACATATTAAGCTTTCTGTAACTGAAAAAACTAAAGAGAACCAGTTATATTAAGCAGATAATTCTTAAACACAAATAAGGTTGCTTACTTTTAAATCTTTTGTATAACAGATTACATAATACAAAACATTATCTTCTTAGTTTCTCAAAATTCATAGATTTAATTTTGACGAGGAAGAAAAACGTAATGTACTTCACTAAGTTAAAAAATTTAAATGCTAAATAAGTTAAGGGAACAAGTAAAGATACATACATTGATGTTACTATATGAACTCAAACGTGATTTCTTTTGCAACATTGTGCTTACAAAGTTAAAAATAGTCCTTTTGAAATTAAAATACTTATTCAAAGCTAGGCGCACAGAATTTCATCAATCCTCCACCACCTTAATTTCCTGTCGCCAAAATCCCTAATCTAACGCCAACATCCTCCTAATGAAAGTGTCTTGGTTCAAACGAATGGCGGCCATTCTTCAAATCCTATCAGCCTGAAATTGGCGAACAATCCTGATGTAAGGGGTTACAGAATATGCCAAACCTTCGGAATTCCAAAATGAAAAGTGGCTAAATTATGGAGTGCCAACGCCACTGAAAGGGAAATACCGCTGTCGGTGTAAATCTTAGGGGTCGGCAGCCGGTGTTGGCGGTGCCATGGTACGCTGTCGTAAATGCTTGGCGCTATTTTATTCGATGGTATTTTACATGGTATTGGAAAGGGTTTAAGATTGGTACACTCATGTGCTGGGTTCTAACGGATTTTCTTATATTTGTGATTTTGTTGCCAAAACTTGTAGAGCGCTGCACGACTTTAATTACTACAAAATTAATCAATCATTTAAAGTTTATTTAAGGTAATTTCAATAATTTTAAAACCTAAAAATTTCTCTCACAGATAACATTTATAAATGCGCAATTTTCTCAAAAACTTTGTTAGAATGCCCGATATGCTAGGCACTAAGAGCTACGGACAGACTGACCAATGTTGAAAAAACACTTTTTAAATTAACTCTTCCAAAACGTATAGAAAACACATAATCTCCTTTTTCGGATTTTCGAATCTATCTCAATACTTTGCTTATATTTGAAATTATGTAATTGAAAGTAAAAATTGACTATTGTGTTTTGGTTAGCTTGGAAAGATTAAACGAATGGTATTAGAATTTTAATTGGACTATCTTGCACTGTAAAAAAAAATTCCTTGAATAAACAGAAAAACTACTGGCAGCAAGTTGCCGGGATTTTTCCGTTAATATCAGGATCTTCCGTTTTGGAATTTTTCCGTTATTTTCAGAAACTTCCATTTCGGAATTCTTCCGTTAATTTCAGGGTCTTCCATTTTGGAATTTCTCCGTTAATTTCAGGATCTTAAATTTCGGAATTTCTCCGTTAATTTCAGGGTCTTCCATTTTGGAATTTCTCCGTTAATTTCAGGATCTTAAATTTCGGAATTTCTCCGTTAATTTCAGGATCTTCCATTTTGGAATTTCTCCGTTAATTTCAGGATTTACCGTTTTAGAAATATTCTGTTAATTTCAGGAATTTTTATTCAGCTGTTCCTTTGTTAATTTCATGAATTTCTAATTTGCATTTCTCTCTAAATTCAGAAAACTTACATAGTATATTTTCTAGTTAATTCCAAGACATTTTTGCTTTTTTCTTGTCAATTTTGTTTCTATATACTATTTAACCATCAATCATTCTAAATATATCCATTTTTATATATTGTTATAAATATTACCATAGGGAAATTTAACAGGAGAAACAGGGTTATTAAACATGCATCCTGTTTTTTATATAAACCGTAAGCAAATAATGTCTTCATACTTAAACCTTAAATCTATTCAAAACTATTACAATCTAATCCTTTAATATTTTAAAACCATATTTGGTATATAATCTGAATAAAAAGGAAATTGTTCACATTTTTGAAATTAAAAAATACCACTCTTCATATATTTAAAACAATTTTAATATGGCAGAAAAATGTTAATAATTTTTCCAATTTTGATAATTTTTCTGACATATTTTTTTATAATGTATATATTTGGTGTTGTTCTGTGGCTACACAAATGGTATTGTACTTTTCAGTAGCATATCCAGGGCAAAATCATGGGTAGGGGCTAATGAGTCAGGTGTCTTAGGGGTGGAACACCCCTTAATAGACTCTTTAAGACAGTAAAAAATTTTTGTCAAAAACAATAAGTCATTAAGTGTCTGCATTTATACTATACATACATAAATTTGTATAGTCTCTGATAGTAAAACAACAACAACATGTTTTAGTACATGGGGACGAGAATTATCCCTCCTCCCCTGGATACACCACTGATACAATTTAGCAAGATATGAATAACAAAAGAATTACAGAATATAATCAGGTTTTATTTTTCTTTCACAATTGAAAAAGACTGATATGGTTCTCAAATTCTCAACTAATTTAAAAATTTATGCAGGAACTATACAGATTTAGTTTTCTTCTTTTTCCGAACTCTTGACCCTCTTTGGAGATTTATGATAAACAAGCACCTAAAAAAATAATATATTAATATATATAAATCCAATTTTTAATGAATAGATATAATGTATAGAAGCAACTGTTAATCAGGCGTAAACCAGGCAAATTCCTTCTTACGTCCTTCTAAAATTAAACAATTTGTCAGTTTTAGGCGCTTTTTTTTCCCGAGCAAGTTTTCCATAGTATGACCGCAATAATTTAATATCAGAGTTAAAAACGCTTTTTCTCTTTTTGTGAAGAGGTGAAGGGGGCAGACAAAGCATGAATCTTACAGTACCTTTAATTAATTGATTTATCCATATATCTCAATACAGTTTTGAGAATACACTGAAAATATTTTTTTAATAGTAGAAACAAAACAGAAGTGTTCTTGAATAGTGTATATCATTACTAAAAATACAATTTTATAATAGTATTTAGTATAAAATAATAACTTTAATGCAATTTAATAGTATTTTAGTAATAAAATACAATTTTATAATTAGTATTCTAGTAAAAGCTAATAACTATTGCTTTTGAATATCACCGACATGAAGTTATAGACGGTGAGCCGAAAATGAGATATCACTTAGCAGCTATATGTAAATGAACAATAAAATAGCGTTTTGCGGACACTTGCAATTCCTAAATTTTGAATGTGTTGGAAAGTTTACATTTAATCGGAAATTTTGTGTGCAGACTTTTCAAAACAAAGAGCATTGGCAATAGTGTATGTAACTTCTGAATCGAATCAAAATATGTGATTTGCATACATCCGTAATCACTAACTGATTCATTAAAATCAACAAAAGTTTATTATTTTATAAAATAAAAAGTTTGCGTAATGTATAAGTGCATAGTTTTTAAAATAAATCATGCTTATAGCGATAGCGTAACCGTGCTTTTCAATCGAGGTTAGGTTTTGAATTATCGTCGCACTAAAGCTACACGAGGGCTATAGCTTTTCAATCGAATTTAAATGTAATAATTTCAAGTCATTTCATTATTTTTTTTAATAATGTGCACTTGTTTGTTTGTGAACTTTGTTTATTTCATATATTTGACAGCTTTTTTAAACATTTAAATCAAATTGACTTAGTTGCGCGTGTTGGTAAACAAACGGAATTATTAATTTCTGGAGTCACCTCACGGTCAATTATAGGACTATAGATATTGCAGAAACAAATAAGAAAGAGGCAATAACTGGATTCTATAGATAGAAAATATAAACATTAAAAAAATCTTATTTTATTAAACGAAATGAACATACCTGTATATTTATCTTTCTTGCTTGCTTCAGATGTGGTCAAAACAAAACAACAAACAAAAAACAAGGTGGCTGAGTCGGTCGGCGGATGTGTCGAGGCTAAAAGCTGTTGGGTGCGAGGTTATATGGAGAATTTACGTTCATACGGGTCTTAAGTGAAATTCTGCAATCAGAAATACAGTGTTTTTCCGTTTTCACTTGTCAAGCGTTTAAGGAAAACGGAAACAAGCTGTGTATTTCAGACAAACCGTCTGTTTGTGAAAGAAACGCAATCTTTCCGTAAATTCCCGAAAATAATCACAGAAATATATACGTAAAATTCAGGGTTTTTTTAACAGTGTGGTTTAAGATCGAAATTTTGCTTCTGTGTCGGTATTTTCAGTAAATTTCTACAAAACTCCAGACTTTTGATGTTTTTAATAAAGTATTGGCTGTAAAATCTTTTTACTTAAGAGAGTCGTTTATGATTTTTATGTATTTTTAATACACGCTTTTTCATCGCACACTATACAAAAAAAAAAATACTAAATTCTTTTCATGAATTTTAATTTCTTGATGATTACTAAAATTATTATTATTCTGCAGAAATGTAATTAAAAAAATTGTATATAAATACAATTTGTTGAATTGGTAAATTAAAATCTTATGCAGATGAAACAAGTTTTAACTTTCTGCCGCTTACTTACTATCAAAAGCCTCTGAAAGTATGAAACCTTTTTTCGAATCTATCTCTGTTTTCTTTTTCTAATTTACGTAAAGTATACCTGTGCGAAATTTATCTTTCTTAAAAAAATAATTTTAATACGCACTTAGTAATTTGTATTTGAGTCTTGACATACATTACATTGATATTCTTATAAGAAAAGGACTTTCTGTGTAAGACATTGCATAGACAAAAATCATTAAGCAGCTGATTTCAAAAGAAATTCAATTGTATCTCCCATACCATATCAGCAACAATAACAAGTTATAAAAGCTCTCTACGAAATGTAATTAAAAGAAATAACCTCTCTATCAATTCTATAATTCTTTTCTTATTCTCTAACAAGAGAAACTTCAAGAACGAATACCCTTGCTACTCAAAAGCCCTTTTACTTACCTATTTTTTTTTTGCAACAGAAGAAAAATTACCTACTCTTTTCAAACTTTTTATCTAATTGCTATAGTGCAGTTTTTTTTGTGTGTGGTCCGTAAATAATCCCTGTCTCTTCAAAACTTTTTATTTAATTGTTATTAACGATAATATTTTTTCCTGTGTTGTTTATAAACATCCCATAACTTTTCAACCCTCTAAAAGTTCAACCACTGACGTTTTCAAAAGCCGACCGCTCAGTAATTAGGTAAAAAAAAACATCGAACAAAACATAAAAAAAATCTCCATAGTTACCCCACTATTTCATTATGCATGATTTTCTACGAACTTAAGGGGGGGAGGGGAGAGGGAAGGAGAGGGGGATTAACGAGACTGACCAATGGCAGGCGGAGATTCAGGCTGCGTGACGCTGACCAGGAAACAAGTGCGGGTCACTTTGATTGGAGGGCGGCACCGAAAAAATGTTCTATTGTTATTCAGCAATCCAATAATTGCGGCTCTCACAAAAGGGCGAGCGAATCATTATCGCTTTTGTTTTGGACGTTCTGGACAATTATAATGGTTATGGATGTTGGAGAAAAAAAATATTTGGTAGCTATTACATGTTGTTCAAAATATCCAGTACTTTTATACTGGAACAAAATCAGCTTAGATTTTAAACGTTCTTAAAAACTTTCAGAATCGAACGTTTAATAGTCTTGTAACTTTCCTTATATACTGTCGATTCATCTAGTATGATGTAAGTCTAGCTTTATGGAGTATCGCTAAACAAATAGAAAGTTTACTCCAATTTTCCTGTGTAACATTGCTTCATAAATTTAATGTAACGCTACTCCGTAAATTTGCTACTCCATAAATCTGTACTAACGTCTTACCAAATTTTCATAGTGACCTTCCGATAATTTTTTCACTTTTTTCCAAATCCTTAACTTGTGAAATTTTAAGAGCAACTTTCTTAGTAGCTTATTTATTAGAAGACTATCTTTAAAACCTAAATGTATCTTAATTAATCTAAGCTTAAGTTTCTCTAATTTTTACTTGCTTCTGTTTCTATTTGGAACCATTAACTATAAAGGAAATTGCATAGATTCCATTTCACAAAATTTTTCTTTGATTTTTGAACTTGTCTGAATTCTCAATTTTTCAAAATCTTTCATCAGAGCAATTTTCAAAGTCTCCTTTTTTTAGACATCAATTTTGCCAAAAATGTTTGAAAAATTTCACGTGAAATCATTACATTGTTTTAATTAGATTAGTACAATTCTTCTTATTCCATTTTCATATTTTTAACAGTTTTGATTGCGACAACTTCGGACTACACAGTACAGAAATTTTTTTATTGTGGAATCAAGTAATAACTAATTTAAATTATGTACTTATAACTAAAAAAAATTTCGGCATTTCTTTCGATTGCAGATTTATTTTCTTTGCATGTTTAAAATGGACTAGCATCACTTACCTTTTCATCATGTTGTAGTCAATGTTTTTTTGTATGCCACACTGCAAAAATTAAAGCAAAAAAATATAACCTTCAAGACAATTTTCCAAACATTCTACTGTTTCAAACCGTTTCTAATTTGTTATTTAACATCTTATTAATTGCAAGAAAACTGATAGTGCTAGTTCTTTCATGGCACAGCAAAAATGTGTATTTTTATCACTTGGTATAGGAGGCTCCACTTATTGGTTGTGATTTGGAGTCGTGCTTGATGCTAAACCTGTGTTTTATTTTTAAAAACATTAAAAAAGTTACGAGAAAAAACATTTATTTTACAATTTTTGATTAAAAAAACTGCTTGCATGTTTTACAGTTCCTTTCTGGTTATTCAGATGCCAGTTTAAAAACGTAAATTTCAGTAAATTTCAGGATATCCTAGTGCAGTTTTTAAAATGCTTAAAAATTACTGCTACTTACTCATACATCGTTGCAATTACTACACATTGTATATATAAAATATAGAGTAAATAAGATAACTAAAACAAAAAACACATACTCTTTGCAAATAATTGAAATCCGCACTAATAATGGGAATCGGCATAAAAATGCCTTACGTGTGAATGGAGCTTGAGATTCGTGGATTTCGTTTATTGTATTGTGTTTGGAATACAGAAGCGCGGATTAACGAGTCGGCCGGGGATTAGCATGATGCGAACTGTTTCTGCCATTAATGATGTGCAGTGGCGTAGAATGATGGCGTAGGAAATGATGATGAGCCTCTAGCGAAGGGTGATGATGGCATGAGAATGACGGGGCTTAGCTTTTATGGAATGTCGGCTGATTTGTGTTGCCGTGTTAGAAGCATATTTAGTTGGTATTTAGTATACGAGCTCTTGCGTTAACCGAAAATACGTAAGACTCTATGAAATATAAAATTAAATGGTGCTTAAGAATACTTATCAATTGCAATACTATTAATTTTCGATTGTTTTATTGCTTTTTGTAGTTTGTGAAAAATAAAGCCACTTTTCATATAAATTGCTTTTTGAACTATAAAACACTAAGTTTACCTTTCTTTATTTTATTCTATATTTTTTCTTATACTGTTGATTAATTTCCAACGATATGCGTTTACCTTTAATATCTTCTTAAAATAATTGCAGATAATTACCAGTTTAAAATTTAAAAAGTGCGATGCATTTAAGTTTTACAGAACTTGCGTTTCAAAAACATTGATATCCTGTAATTTAAAATAAACCTGTTCATAAATACTTACGCGATCTAACCTCGATTTTTTTCGAAAATGTAATTCAATTTTATGGTAAAAACTACGATACGATTTTTTCAAGAACATTTATTTTGAGTATTATTTGTGCCTTAGATTGTTACTCAGGTTATAAATCGATAAAAAAAATTATATTTGAATTATTTAAAATAAGAGGAACGTTGCTTTTATACTTGACTTATTGTACATAATTCAAATGGCATTACCGATAGTTTTCACAATTATTTAATACGAATTACTTACTACATATAACTATATTGTTTCAGCAGTATTTGACTCAGTACGTTTTTAGAAGTTCTTATGGAAAACGTAAATTTACTTATTTATCATTAATATAACATTTGGGAAATATATTTTTAATTTAAGCTTATATAATTTCATACGATTTGCATTTACCAATTTTTTTTAAGTATTGCAGAGAGACACCAGCTCAAGGAGCAAAGAATGCGATGAATTTTAGATTCACACAGGACTTATGTTTCAAAAACAATGATATCCATTAATTTCACACAAAAACCTGTCCATAAATATTTATGCGATCTAACCTCGATTACATAAAAATCGTGCATCACCCTGTACTTGTGAAAATGGCGTTCAAAACCACATTTGAATCATCGCATTTTCTATTTATGTCTCATCTGGTGGGAACGACAAAATTCGTAGAAATGCTTTCGTCTATTTTTAGTATATTTTTTGTCACTTTTCTTTACAGGGTGAGACAAGTCATAAATTCAATGCAGCTGCACTTACTCTTCGTGTAACGCGCTATTAGATGACACACTGATCTTCTGTTATAAGGAGGGATGAGGAATCATGGGTTTTTCCTCGTTTATTGAATTAAAATTTGATCGAGAGCTATGTACTGGTTATTGTCAGTGTGAGAGTTTTGAGCCTAAAGGACGACATTTGAGGGGCATCCAACGCAAACCTCTAGTTAGTGTTTTACACAAGATCACGATGGATTTGATGCAAGATGAGATGAGTCCAATGGGCATGTTTTACGTCTAGAGTGGCAACAGTGCTACAGGAATGAAAATATACACATGTTATTACATAAAGTTGGATTTAATGTGAGATTAAGCCCAATAGTCATGTTTCAAGTCTTCATGACTCAAATCTCGGTCTTGATGGGCTCAAACCATGAGCCATTTAGATATTGCGTCATTAATATTGAATGAACTTTGTATATTCAAATAACTTTTCTGATATGAGCAAAAAAATTTAGAATACAAAGTAGGCTTAAAAACTACAGCTGCATATGTGAGGATTAAATTTTTCAAAATGGTTTAACTTGCATTTAAGCTGTTGCATTGATTGTTCTTATTCTTTATAAACCAAATCAAAAATTTTGTTATCTACTCTTCCAGAGGTTATCTTAGTACAACACATTCATTTTTTACTATTGTAGACATGTTGTTATTTCTTGACCGGTAATTATGCGATTGCGCTGCTAGAAGCAGCGACTATTTAAAAAAACTTACAAAAAGATTCCTGTTTCATTCTGAGTTTCGTCGGTCAGAATCTCGATTCACGCTTAACTCAAATCTCGCTGTTAAAAGGCGTCGAACTTTATGTCCGTCGAAGGTTTTTAGTGGCCGTTAAGTGTTTATGGGTCTTTCCTTCAATGCCTCGTAAAGTATTCACAGCACTTGTAACTCCACTTAGAGATGTGTCCGTGGTACAGAAATGACTACCATGGATTGGGGGTCATGGCTCAGAGTTATGGCACGTAAAACGGCCGTTGAGGTAAAGCGATAATGGTCGTAAATGCAACTTGATGGCTTTGTAACACTGTGATGGTGATAATATAGTTGTTGCATGCATTAGATTTTGCATTTAGTTAATGGGCGTATAAGAGTGTTGTAGTTTTCTTGGGAAATGTTTTTTGTTTCATAAAAATACAGCAGAATTAACACATAAAATAGGATTGACTTGAAATGTAGGTTATATTTTGGTCCACAGTTGGTGGGTGCAGCATACTTTATTTCTTTGTTTCTATATAAAATGCTATTAAGTAATTAAATAATGGTTGCCAATGCATTTGAAGTCTTTGTAATAAACACGAGAATGGTAATAAAAGCATGTGCTGCATAGGATTTTGCATTTCGTTAATGGGTGCACAAAAGTGTTATTGTGGTTTTCTTTACTATATATTTGTCTGCATTTCTTACGAGAATGGAAAATTAATTAAGAGTTTGGCGTACAAATTTTTAATTTTTAAGACTACAAATTGCTTATGAATGAGACTATACCGAAATAAGTGAAATATTGAATAGATTCACTGCGCATACTGAATATACCATAATGCTTTTTTCAAAAATAGTAATTTTTAGAAAATACTGATATACATTTTAAGAGTTGAACTCTAATTCATATATTTTGTTCATTCTTATACACAGAAATTTTGGTGTTTGAGAGTAATCTTTGAAAACGCATCACATATAATTTTTTATCATAGTTACCCAATTATTTTTACAACGAAATATCTGCATAAGTTTTCAGCGCTGTGGAAAAATATCCTTTTTTGTACTTTTCTTATCGTTTTATTATCACTTGCAGCGACAAATAATTTACTATTTCAAAATGAAAATAATTCAGTCATTTATGTAGGTTTTGCTTTTGACAGGTTTAGACCTATCCACTTTGTGCTTATACTTAAGAAACATTTCCGATCTCACATTTAAAAAATATTATTAATTATATATATGTACAACACAGCTCTCCGAATGAAGAATTATTTGCTTTTCGTTCTGTACTTTTACAATACTTAAGTGTCTAGACAATGTAAAACACTTTCTGAATATCACAAGGTAGTTTTGAAACGACGTACATTCATCCAACCATCCCATCTGCAGTGGCCAGGTAAACTGCAGTATCTAGACTAATGACTAAGCCTTTTGCTGCAAAAATTCAATAACTCTAACCTGTGAGAAAGTACACTGAAATACTGATAATTTCAGAGTAAAAACGGTGCAATTCATTGTTGCGGTTACTGCAGTTTAACTGCACACCCCTGATTATCTTTTGCCATCTACGTTTGTTGGTGTTCACGCAGATAACTGAGCATTAGTGATGTTTTATTCAATACTTCTTATCTAAGAAAAGGCAATTCATATGCTGTTGGGGAAAACTTTTTTGTGTTTAGGCGTTTGTTTCCTCACACCTGCCTATGCTTTTAACTTCAACGACAGAAAAAGCACTAATATTCAATAAGCGATTGTTAACTTTTCCAAAAACAGTATTTCATATTTGTTAGGGAACTAATGTCATGTTATAGTCGTTTACATAAAACAAGGTAATGCTATCCAGTGTTGATGGACATTAATCGGAAAACTAACTAAAAAAACTTGACTAAAAAAGTAATGGCAATTAAATTAATTACAATTAAACTAATCGCTATTGAACTTTTTATTGCACCTTGCAATTAAATTAATTTAATTATCGTATGTCAATCGTAACTCATAATTTAAAAAGTTAATTGCAACTATTTTAATAGTTTTATGAAACAATTAAAACTAACAATTAACTTTATGTATTAAAACGAAGTAAGTTAAGATTTAGGAAAATTAAGTTTGTAAGTCTTAGACTTAAGACGAATAAAAAAGTGTTTACTTGTTATTTTTAATTAAAATTAACAACACAATTGAAAATTAGTTAATTGATTATTGTTGCCACTACAGTTAACAATTAAATAATTGTTTATTGTAATTTTCAACAATTACTATTGATTATTTGTTAGTTGTTGTGGTTACATTTATTAATTGATTAATTGATAATCTTTAATTGTTCTTGCAATTAAAATTTGCCCAACACTGATGCTATCTCGGTTGTAAATGAGTAATGTAAAATTTCTAGTTAAATGTCTTTTTAAATTCAGTAGAAATGTATAAAATAACATTCAGTGTCAATAAAACTCCATTTCCCGGTTGCAGTTTCCTATTTATTATGCATTAATCTATTTACCTTTAATGCATTGATTAAATCCTTTAAAATTGATTAATTATTTTATTTGTTTACAGCAATGGATTTTTCTATGTTTTGATTCTCAAAATCATCTACTTACCCATTGAAGAGGTTCTAACGTTGAGCTTATATCCACAAGTGCTCCTAACCAAATAAGGTACTTTTGAAAAATTGCTATAACTTTTTTTGCAATATTCACGATTTGTTTCCAAATCTCAAATATTAGCTTTAAATTTGAATTAATCCTAAGTATGTAAAAAAAATCGAGTTATTGGTTAATTTTTTTCGAAAAGTTTGTAAATATATTTTCTAGTTTGCGCATAATATATGTGTATTAGTATACGAGTATACATGAACAATTTATGCTGCTATAAAATTTTACAAATAATTGGTTTTAATTCAATATTAGGTCTTTGTAGTTTTGATAGTTTAACCTTCGATAAATTATATAACAAAATATTATTCGTTACGTATTTTATTAATTCCTAATTCTTTTTCTAAACCCTTATTACATTTCATTGAAGACATTTATTATATGAATTTTAATAGGATTTTTCGAATTTTTAGCCTAGATGTTAACAGCAGTTTTAAGTGATCGGAAAAAGTAAAACTTTTTAAATTTCTCTCCCTCCTTAATTTTAAATTCAATAATATTTTTTTTAATATATACCTTAAGAGATACGGTATCTTTAAAATTGCAAGAAATTGTGTTTATTCAAAAGATAAATTTTTTCATACACATTTGTGTATAAGTAGACTCTAATATATAACATTTTTTATAAGAATGTTCTCGAATGGATAATGTAATGTTACTACAGTTGTCATTTTGAATGTTCGCAAATCATTTAAATTTTATTTCGACCGTGAAAATATTTTTTCCCGTACTTACTGCAATAATTTTTTCTAAATTATTTTTGACCAAACAGTATTTGCGATGTTCAATAAAATGTATAAAGATTGTAAAAAAAATTAAGAAAACTCTGATGGATTTTAAAAAACAGAACAGATTTCTAAATAAATAAAAAAATTAAATATAACTTTAATTTATGACTAAAAATTACTAATGAAATTGTAAACTTAATCGTTCAGAAAAGGTGGTGATTTAATTTCAATTATTTTTTCAAGTAAAAATTTTATTTGAAACCCAAAACTAAGCTATATCATTTT
Organism: Hylyphantes graminicola; assembly: GCA_023701765.1. Lineage (NCBI taxonomy): Eukaryota > Metazoa > Arthropoda > Arachnida > Araneae > Linyphiidae > Hylyphantes > Hylyphantes graminicola. The sequence continues at coordinate 2,692,965 of CM043116.1, forward strand.
TTAAATATTTGGTAAAAGTTGTAGAGCTCGTAAAATATTAAAAATATGTTTTTGAAGCCTTCACTGAACCTCTAAATATGAAAATTGTGTATATTATGTCATTTTTATCCATGTGTATTGTGTATGTTTGTTGTAAAGTGTATGTGTTGTCTATGTATGTGGTTTGTCTATGTAATTTTGTACTATCTAAATTTTGTCTCTCATAAAAAGCAGACACACACAAAAGACAATTTACAACTATTTATTGTAATCAAGTTCATGTCAAAACAATAAACAGACACACAAATATTGCAGTTCTATAGTACATATAATATAAGATAAACTGTACAAATAAAAGGTCAAAATTAAATATCATGCCATAAAAAAGTTCATTTGTTACTTTTCCTTGTTTATACTCATTAAAGTATAATCCTTCATGAAGCTAAATTCAAACAAATCATTAAAATTTCATAGAAAATAAATAAGATTTTGCTGGTTTTAGTACATGCACGAAATAAGGTACGGATCTTGAGAATTTGAAGAATTTTGAAAAATGAAATTCTTAGAATGAATGAATTTTTTCTATATCTTGATTCTGTGGAAAAAAAGTTGCACTGCTATAATTTTTGTGGGACACAAATATTTGAAGTTGTAAGGCTGAGGAATGGAAAGTTAGAAACCATTTTTGTTATTCAATATTTTTAAATAAAAATTTGGAATTTAAAAAGTACAATTATTATCTATGGGATTACAAACAACATTAATAATAAACAGTGTTTGAATTTAAAAAAGTAATTTGCTAAATAGCTATGATAGTAAATGTTCTCCTCAATGTTAAAATTTTACTCAAATTTTATTTATCTATTTCAGATAAAGTGTTAGCAGGAAAAAGTTTGTGCTCTAATTCGACACAATCGAAACTTTAAGGCAGTTGCTCTGAAAGTACGTATATTTGAAAGGCCACAAGTTTCTTGAATATTGGCAAGAATTAATGCCTTAGTTTTTGCGATTTTTAAAATGCGTATACCACATAAAAATATACTAGGGATTACATAATACGTATATTGTAGGTTTTTAAATGATATTGTAAAAATATTTATTGTCCATATTCTTCCTAAGTTTAACACGTATTTATAAATATATGGTTAACTTAAAAATTTTGAATTAAATACTTAAGTTTTGTATCAAATACTTTACTTAAGTTTAGCATAATACTTATTTAACACAAGTCTCAATTAAAAATAACAATGAATGTATGTGCGTTAAATTATCTACTTATTTTGTATACAATTTTGTACTAAAGAAGGTGGTTAGATTGCAAGTACAGAATTGACAACGATCTACAGCTAACCGAGGTTTTTTACAGGTACATTGTTGAAGAGTAGCGGCTGAAAACAATTAGGATTCATTATCTTTAAAAAAAAAGTATAAGCATTTTATATTTTTACTATTACAGGTGTAGCAAAAAAAGGGATCTGGAAAGTGATCTGGATCATAATTTAATTAATGTTTGAGTAGCCATGAAAAAAAGACGATTACTTTACAACAATTTTATTTTGAGCAACTATTTTGTGAAACTTTAATTTTAAACGCAAAAATCCTTTAACTTTTTTGAAATATGTAAATGCCATTTATTGGTAATTGTTGATTAGCTGCACTGAATTAATAATATTTTACATTGAATACATTAATTTTTCTGGTTTATACTTTGGTGAGGAAACTGGACAGTCGGAATTTTTGCTGTCATGATTCTGACATATGAGACAAAACTCTAAAAACAGCTATAATTTCCTAAAGAAATATAAACTTAAATCTGAATAAAATTTAATTTTGTTTGAAATTATTTTTGGAATTGTTAATCTCAATAATTTTGGAATGAATCTCAATGAGTCTCAAATGATTTTAAATATAATTCAAATTATTTTCAAATTATATCGCCTTAACCTTATACTATTTAAAAATAAATTTCCTGCGCCAAATGTAATCTTAAACGTTTTCACTACTACTCTCCAGTTTTTTGGACACTATAGATATACATAAAAAGTTTTACACACACAAATACATCGAGTGACAATAGACACGAATTTAGTACGTATTTCCCCACCTGTTAAAAATTTCGTACATGGTTTCAACAAAAAGAAATGGTTTCTAATATCTGCAAATTCTGTATGGTTCGTTTCACCATGCATTCGGTTTAAGGTTGAACCATTTTTCAGAATTCTTTAACAAAAACATGAAAAATTGTTTAGCGTAATTCCAAAAATATGTTGAAATATTTTACCTCTGCTAACCTTTTTTTTGTGGGGGAACCAAGTACGAAATTTTTAACAGTTCACATTAGAGGATAAGTGTTAGTTTGATTATGAACCGGGATTAATTCTCCATACATTAAAAAAGCTTTTGAGATCCACTCAAATTTATTCATAATCTAGAACAAATAAAATTATATTTTTGATAGATTCTTTTCTAAATTATCATTAATATAACATAGAAAGAAACAGATGATGAAGATATTTTTGTCATTATAATGTACTTAACACAACCTAAATTTTTACTCGGTTAATAAAACTTTTTTTGAGATAGATATAAACATTAACTGCAAAATGATCAACTGTTTTAAATAGGTTAATTTACTAGTTTATATTTGTTTTGCAAATGTAATATTTTTTGTTATTAAATGCCTCATTAAAAGCATTGCTAACGGTGCTAAGTGCTTTTTGTAATTGCTTTGTGCTGCGTACAGAAATGTATACAGTTTTTAATAGTAAAAAGAGAAATACACTATTGAAAATTTTGTAATTTGTTTCACCTTAAAAATAGCGGTATGTGTGGTGAAATGTTGTAACATATTTTTGATATTCGGCTCAACCATTTCTCTGATTTTGGAAACAAAAGGCGGAGAAACGGTTCATCCAAATACCAAAAATATGGTGAACCACTTCACCACACAGCCGTTGCAGGTGCTCAGATTTTTTTTATTGCACTAAGTAAAAACAACTAAGTTTAAACTATTTATATAATAAAAATATATACTTTTGTGTTACTACAGTACAAAATTTCAGAATAAGGTAACAAATAAGCGTACACTTTTCAAAGAATTTTATTGCAAGTTCAATCAGACACACACTTGATAGGAATAACACATTTTTAATTAAAAGTAAACATTGATATAAATTATCCACAAACAGTTAAACATCATAACAATATTGTGATAATTTTTGAAAAGATCACAGAGGTTCTATTTTTTCAATAAATGATTATAATAAAAAGTTTCTAATAATGTATAAAAAAGTCATCAAAAAACAACCTAACTTCAAAGCATCAAACAAACATCAAGAGTTTTATGAAGCAAATTTTTCGGTCATAAAAAACATTAACAAAAAGTGTCAGTATTGATGAACACTATTTTTATAACTTTATCTTTTTATGCTTATTAAACTTATATTTTCAAAACATCAAGTAATTTAGCAATTTCCCACTCAGTTAATTTTAGCTTTGACAAATATTTCATTATTTAAGAATTAATAAACATATAATAACTTTATAAACATAATTACAAGTAATATAATTGCTAAATAAATTTTGTTTTTATTAAAATTTCAACAAAGCAATTAATTAGCACTCTAACTAAAAATAATATCTCAACACTTTCTACGTTTCAATCACATTCCATGGTACATTGGTACAATAAATTTTTGTTACGTATATCATGAATATAGTACACCAAAAACATTTTACTGAAAATACCTATCTTTAGTTTTTGAGATACGTATGCAACATATTTTCGCCGCTAACATTAGCATCTAAGAAAACCCAAACTACTAAACAATTGCCACACTAAGCCACAAATAATAACATATCAACAATGGAAGTACAGTAAAACTTCGACTAATTGGTAAAATTTTGGACCAACCTTGCTGGGTCTGTTGTTGGTCGACAAATTTTGTATTTGTATTTAACTAATCGTTAATCGTTTATTTTTCTTTCATTGTCTAACTCATACGTATATTCGCTATTACTTGAAAAATGGCTGAAATATTTGCATCTACGACGATTTGCAAGAACATTTGAATTGTAAAAAAGCTCCGTGTTTAAGTTTATCTAACTAAAAAAAATATAAGACAAACAAAAAGCAATTTAAACAGTTAAACAATTTTAGTAATACAAATTAAGCTACACAAAAAAAACCGGTTTAAAAAACTTATAACTAACTGTTTTATTCGGTAAGAAAAAGTATTTTGTATTCACTATCGGGTGTTTAAACCCTTCGCTAGGAAGGATTTTTGCTTCCTCGTAATATTTGATAAGAATAACATTATCGAATCCTTAGTTGTTCGGGCGTTTTGGGGCGCTTCTGTAAGAAAAGGGTTAATGAATAAAGACACATTTAAAATTTTTGAATGAAAAAAAAATGGGAAAATTCTGATATACGTTTATTTAAACTATCATTTTAATGAAGTCATAGTCTTAATACATCCGTTTATTCAAAGTTTTACTGCAATTCCTAACTTAAGTACTGGATAAAATACCATTCATTGTTCAAAGGCTGTAAAAATAACAAAAGGGTAAACAACAGTTTATTAAAAAACACACCTAAGAACTAAATAAATCACAAAAGATTCTTGTAGCTTGAGATTCGTCAAATTACATAAATAAGTTATTACCAAAATATAAAGTTTTCCAGGGGGACTAGAGTTGTCGTATTCAGGAGTTTGACGGCATTTTCGATGGCTTCTACTGAAAATTCGATTAAACGTATATTTGAAAGTCGAAAATGGAATTTAAATAAATTTTAATGATTTTATAACTTAGTTTAAAGTTAATTCGTTATAACTGCTTTTAGCAAAGCAAAATTTTCAGTTAAAACTAATACAACTAATATTTGTTCTATGTCTTTTACAAAATCATTGTGTTTGATCTTGAAGTAATTAAAATATTTTTTGTAAATGAAAACAAGGTACATTACCAATAATTTTAACTTAATATTTAATTGAAAATAAGTTTTAAACTAGTAATAAACATCATTATAAAAAATGTAGTTCTATGCTTAAAAATGGGTACAAAACTTCATAAATTAATTTTTCTGTTTGTTTCCTTTACTGAAGGTGATAATCAAAATGCACTGACTTTATTTTCTCCTTACGGTGATGAATGGGAAATTAAGTACTATGTTGATGAAAAAAGTCTCTACTTTAAAATCTCAATGAGAAATAAATTATAAAAGTCTTGTTCTTACGTATATCAGCATCACTCACTTTTCCACTGTTTGACCAGTTCCTATTACACAACCACAGAACTTATTTCAAATAAATAAAGTAACTCCGAGGACTAATACTTTTCGGTAAATGGTCACTTAAGTAGTCTTTACGTATATCAAAGACACCAAATGTACGTATCTTAAGTAGTAATGAGGAAATGTTCTCAGTCAATACGTATGTTTAAGAAATAGCCTTGTCAATACGTATATTCCAGAAAAGGTTTCACGTATATTTTCAAAGATATTCTCAGTTAATATACGTATAATCACGAAATGGTCTCAGTTAATACGAATTTTCTTATTGAAGTAACACGAATGTCGAAAAATGGCAAAAGAGAAATGTCAATGCCCATCAAATGGCAGAAGACATCAAGTTTATTGGTCGAATATTCCTCACGACAAGAAGAAAGTTATAGAGCATTCGTTTTATCCTTAGTCGGAACAAAAGTAATGAAGAGGACAGACTTGTCATTGTCCTCCGTTAAAACATTTAGGACACTGCACTTCCTCTTTTGAGATCAAAGGTTTAACAAGAAGGATGTCTCACATTTGGCAAGCAGGTGACCAGAAATCTGGCGGAGATAGAAAATTTTTCCCTTTAGAATACATCACCAGGGGAAAGTTGTGAGGGAAATAGAGATAAACCTTCTTAATTCTTCCGGAATATTTCACCAGAGTACATTTTTAATCTTTTAAGAAATTCCACTAAAATGAAGAATTAAGTAGCAAAAAAGATGAATCAACTTATTATTTTATGGAATACCTAGCTTCCCAAACAGACTTGAGCTTTAAAGGTATCCTACATTTCTGTATTCTATAAAAAATGGCAATCTTTTTCCTTCTCGGAAGAATATCTCTCCATAGAGGGTACATATTGCAATGGATGTTGTCGCTCAAGAGGAAGTAAGCAGTTGAAAAGTACAGTACTCGTCCTCTTCCTCCTTCAGAAGAAATTCTGGCCACAGATTCGAAGGATCGTCATTTTCCGTCTTCTTCATGAGAACACCCACCTCTCCAATCCTTCTCTTCTTTCAGAGGAATACCTATCCGCGTTGAGGACAAAAGAAATCGAAGGATTATCAATGTTGTCCCTCAACAGGAAGCGATCAATTGAGAAGGATAGTTCGTGTCCTTCAGAAGGAATCCTCTCCAACTACGGCTTAGAGGGATTCCTCATTTTGTCGTCCATCAGGAGAGACGTTGTCAGGAGTGCGTCCACCTTCTTGTCCTTGTCCTTATCCTCTTCCTTGACTCCTTTCGATCCTGACCCTCCGGAGGACTCGATCCTGGCCTGTTCGTTGATCTCCTTGACGGCCCTCATCTCCTTCTTGAGCTTCATCCTCCGGTTCTGGAACCAGATCTTGATCTGTCTCTCGGTCAGGCACAGGGCGTGCGCGATCTCGATCCTTCTTCGCCTGGTGAGGTAGTGGTTGAAGTGGAACTCCTTCTCCAGCTCCAGGGTCTGGAATCGGGTGTAGGTCTGTCTTCCTCGCCTTCTAGGACACCCGTTCGGTCCTGCAAAGTTCAGGGCTAAGCATAAGAAAACAAGAAACCAGTCAATTATTTGGTAAGGCAAGGTGGGTTCAGCTATAAGAAATGCAAGGCACATTATAACATCAAAAGGTACAACTATTGATATAATGGCCGGTCTGTTTATCGGTAAATTTTGGGGAGCTCGAAAATTTAACGAAGGGTTTCTGTACGTATCGAGTTGTATAAAATATGAAGTAGAATGCTTGTCACATTAGGGCATTTTCGTTGTTTGACAACGTAACCCAAATTGAGATTGGCCATTATATCATAGGTGTCTCCATCAAAACTGTATTGTGAAGATAAACAGCCGTAACTGCAAAAATGACTTGGACCGCTGTTTGAGTCCAATTTCATAATGTACTTAATTTCAAAGATTGGTTATTTCAGAACAAAAATAATCAATTTTCATAGTTACGGTAGTTTATCTGCCCACAGCAACAAAAAAAATCAATTTCTATTTCATTGATGTAAGATTTTTAATTGTCGTAAATTTGACCATTAAAGGTATTTTTTGATGATAACATTATTTAGACAATAATTTTTTTTAGTAATATTAAAAGTAATGTTAATAATAATAATAGAAGTAATATTAGTAATAATAAAATCTATTACTATCTGACCACATTTTAGTTTTTTTTGTGTCTTCTGAATGAATCAATTGCGCATTGAATAATTATAAAAGTATTTAAATTGACAAAGTATTACAGAAGGGTTTTATGCTTTGACCACTGCTAACATAAGTTCGAAGTAGTACCAGTTTTTATGCCGCTAATCTTACATTTTGTCACCAAACTCCTTTTGACTTTTGAAAAAGATACATTGTAACATTAACAAAACATTCAACTTAAAAAATACCACAGTAAGATAAAGTTTTAAGAAATACAGTTTTACGATTTCGGCTACGTCTTTTATGCCTTGGTGATGAATTGGAACGAAAAAGATGACATAGAATACAAATGAAATAGCAGCACTATACAAATTTGATTCAGTGTCTCAATAGCCTGCTAAAACGTCTGTAACAAGTTCGATGATTTCATGTTGAGTGATTCTGTGACAACATTTTATTATGTGCCTTTAACTTAAGTTAAAATTTCAAATAGTTTTTTTTTTAAAGAAATTAGGTATAACAGGAAAATTTGTAGCATACTTTCTGGACTTCCCCATCAAAAGGATACACTAAATAATTAACACAAATTCAGGGTCATTTTGTCATTTACATAGTCTTTTTCTTTATCCCACTAAGACCTAACATCGTTTTCCTGAACCAACAAACCGGCAGCAATCGCCAACCACGCTCCTCTCGTGTCTCGGGCTAAACAATGCAAATGCGACGAATTTACTTCGAACTGCGCATTCGTGATCGTACGATTCGTAGAATCAAAATGAATGGATGAATAATTGAAACACGGCGTGCGTGACTGTCTCACGAACGTAGGAGGGTTTTTTTTTCGTTTCTTGTCGGCGCCGGAAGATGTCTACCATACTTTCCCTAGATAGAAAAGTTTTTTTTTGCGGAGAAATAGCCTTAACATATGAATTGCTAAAGTAAAAAGGGGTCAAGTCCACAGGAAGATTATCCTATAGGTTTCTTCTTTCATTAAAATACTTTTAAAAAAAAGCGTGAAGGAAAGTTACCTATGGACTACAAATGGATTGAAATAACCTTTTTTTTTTTACATTTCACGATTTATTTTCTTATTAATATGTATTAAAATATCTCCTTTCGTTAATAATCTACTTACCTATGATATTTCAAGAAAGGTTTTCTTATAGAAAATCTTATATGTAATGGTGCCTAATTATGAATTTACATTTTCTAGAGTGTGCTAATGCATAATGAGTATTAAAAAAAACCCTTCTGAAACCAATGAGGTAGTAGGAAAGTGATTAATTTTGACATATTTTTTTTACAGATACTATACTTTTCAATTTTGTAATTAAAATTTACAAATATTTGTTTTTTTAAAGTTTTTGGATAAATTCAAGTTTAGTATCGGGCATAATTTTTAATATATCTTTACAAAATACGTAAAACATTTTTACTACGGTAATGTAAACCATGTAATTCAGTTTAAGGTATTCATTGACCAATGAATAAGTTTATTCTTTAGAAAACGTTGAATTAAGGAGTGAAATTTTTTAGCCACAAATATTACCATGTTGTAATTTTAAGTTATCCTAATGAAATTATGTTCGCATATTTTCAGTTACATATGCAGTTAAGTTGTCAGTTACATCTGCAAGTCTGAAGACACTTTCACTGAAGACAACAACAAGAAGTTACTACGCCAGCATATCTCATCAACCCAACTCAACGTCAAGTAAAGATTAAGCTTTTTCTACTCTAATTCAATAAGAAACGCGTCGTTTTTCCATTTAGCAAGTCAGCCGAGATGATACACTGAACCATCTCCATGCATTAGAGTCTCCCAAACACGTCATTCCATACGTCACAGGTATATATTCGATAAAAAGGTGCTAAGCGCCCCTCTAATGTGCCCGTTTACAGCCGCCCTAACTGTCGACAGAGTTTTAAACGGCCCCGTTAAGCGACTCGCCAGGGGAACTTTAATGTCATCCGCTACCTGCCTAGCTCAGGTGGAACACGTTTTTGCTATTAAAGTGGCCCGTTACGGGCGGTCGTTGGGAGACATTCCAGGCCGTTCGAATGACCCGAAAGTGGCGATTGTTTGAAGCGATCCCGTAACGGGCACCTTCTCCTCCCTCGGAACGGGTACCAGTGGTGGATTGCATGCCGATACCACTGCATAAATTCCAATGTCAGATCCCCTCCACCCTCCCAGATACCACTGCGTAATTTCCAGTGTAAGGTTTTCACCCTTGCAAAGGGCTGGGTCAAAAAGTCCGACGAATACTCCGTCAGAGGGAGTGCACGTAAAATATCCTCCTAATTCCGAACTCGTATGATTGCACCCTTAAAAGTTGACTTGGTGCCTACTCGGATGTTAGTTCGTCACTTGACTGAGGTTCTAAATTATGACGCCCGACGCCAATGGCTCTAGTGAGACGATAAATTTACCTTATCCTCCCTTACAGAGTACTGAACACCTGAGAGAATCAGACCAGTCATAAACTATCGGTTTCTTTTAATTACAGATAATTCAAAATAATAATAATAATAATAATAATTCCACTTTTCTTCCACTTTAAATTGATAGTTTTAAAGTTTTTAGGTGGTTTCTAAAGCCATTTACCACATAAATTTTTACGTTTGAAAAATATGAAAATTTAGTAATCGAATAATACATTGAAATTTTATACTAATGCAGTGAAAACAACTTTGAATACAACTTATACCAAAAAACGACTATCAATCAGATAGAAGTAGTGACTATATATTTTTTGTATTGAGTAGCAAAAATAACAATGGCATTAAGTTAGTTTTCTAATATTAGTCAGTATGCCACGACGTTTTTTAGTACAAAAAATATTCGACCTTCATGGTATAAAGGTAAAAATTTGAAAGGCACTTTAAAAAAAAAAAAAAATCTATAGTGGTATTTTAATTTAAAAACGTTTAGAAAAATCCCTAATTTATTTTAAACTTATAAATAGTCTTCATTAATAAATTTTAGTGCATAATTCTGTTTAAAAATAAAAATATATCTCTAACTGTTTCTTCCTCAAAAATGTCAAGTAGTATTATAAAGAAAATAATAAATGTAATTAAAAAGAAATTCTAAAAAACAAATGATGAAATAAAATGTACACGATACGTAAAATACCGTCTCTTAAATCCATTTTACAATAAACAACTTGAGAAATAAAAAAAATCGGACTTGTTTTCACTGCATATTATTTGAGTTTAAAATTTCAACTCATCAATTCTAAATATATATTTTTTTAAAATTGGATTCAATAGTAAATTAATTTTACAGAATCATAGATAAATTTTAAAATTTAAAAAATTATGAAATTTAGTAACGAGTACGAATTCTACAGTAGTTTTGGCGCTTAAACACACTGTAGTTCGTCCTTCTTTTCCAACGAGATTGGAGAGTTCTTTCTCGCTGATAAAACGGTCACGTGAAATGGCTCGTTCGCCATAGAGTGGTGGCTCTTTTTATATTCAATCTCTGGCTTATTAGGGGCCATTTCGGTTATCGTTTGGATTTTGTTCCTTTTTTTAGATTTTTCTTCTTTTTTTTCGTTGGGTTTTGTGGCAACAATGAGGGGATGGGCATTTAGAAGTCAACGAAAAGAAAGAGAGATTTGAACTACGATATTAATGAGAGAAATGGGTACTACTACTTTGGTTTTAAAAAAAGTTTTTGTTTGAAACGGTAAATTTACATCAGGAATTTTTTTACTTATTTTAACATTTAATTCTTTTAGTGTTTTTACAGATTAAAAAAATTAATATCCAAATAAATTTGGGAATTTTAAAATGCAGCATTTCAGTAGTTTTTTAAAAACAAAAAAGACTATAAATATTTTAAACACTTAGTTTTCTTAGTTAATGAGTAGCAAAATATGTTCATATTGGTATGCAATTAAAGTATTAAGTGGATTTTCTCTTGCTAAAAAACTCGTATGCTAAAAATAGTTACAATATTAAGCCATAGTTAATCAGATATAATAAACACTTTAATAGTATAAATAATAATCGTAGTAAAACAATTGTTCAACTTTATCTTACATTTACATAAGAACAATGACTTTTGACAACTACCTACCTTTATTTTGGACGTTTAATTACTATTAATATGGATAAGATAAATGGTAAAGAATAAGAACTAGCAACATTGTATAAAATGAGAAATAGTAACAACAGTAATTAGGTTAACATTAAACAATTATAACTGCTAGTTTAAGAAGGACCGAAGAAATGATGGTCGCCAGAGATATCTGTATAAGATGTGACATGGCATACAAATTTGTGTCAGTAAAGTTATTGAAGATAACGAAATGGTTTATGAATTCAGCTGCTTTTCTACTCACTTTAGAAGACTTTAAAATGTAAAAACTGAGTAATGTTTTGTATGATTTTGCGTAAAATTTGTGATTACTATATTTAATAAAATATAATAGAAATATTCAAATAAAAATGCTTCAGAATATTCCTGGTTTTAATGGTCTACTTCAAAATATTACAAACGATTGTTTTATGTACAACTTATTTTGCGGAAAATAATATTTTTTAAATATCATTATTATTTCTTTTTTTTTAGACCAATATCAAATATTTGGAGTTTTTAGAACATTATTGTTAAACTCATGTAAAATTGGTAGGCAACATATGTTACATGAAGTCACCGGATATGCAGTTTATGCGATTTTTTCTCTATATGTTTTATAATACGCGCTTAAGTAAAACCCGTTTTAGTTGAACTCCAATTGTACTTAGTGAAACGATTTTTTTTAATAATGAAAAACTGAACATATTTACAGCTAAAAGTTTGATTATTTTTTTTGTATTATCTATGATCTTAATGTGTATTTACGGGCAAAATATACGTGTAACGTATGAAACAATCGCAAAACGTATTGTAAAAGTGTTTAGAATAGTTAAATTCCTAATAATTTTTTTTGAATAATTAGTTATTATGTTTCTCTTCTTTCTCTTCTACGGTTTTCAAGTAAATAAGTTTTTGGAAAACAAGTTTGGCAATGATTACAACTTTATTATTTATACAATTTCTTTGAAAATAAGATTCCAATTTGACCATTAATATGCATATTTATAATCCTTTAAAACTTAAAATGTTTCTGTATGTATATTTTTAAGTTGCTAGAAATATTTATTAACATTTTTGATTCAATATATTATTTTCAGAATTTGAAAACACCAGATGGAAAGGAGTTGTATAGTTTTAGGTCCTTAAGGAAAGAAAATATAACTGTTGCTGTCAAATAGGCTTTAATAGAAACAAAGTAGATTGTTTGGGAAGTATATTAATTTCTTTTGTTGAAAAAATAGATAAAAGATTCAAAAGTAAATTGATTAACTAACTATTTAAAAAAAATAAAGTTTTAGACAAAATCTAACATACCAACTCTTTATCATTAATTCAATCATGCAAAATGTTAGGAATCTTTAATTTGTGTCAAGTAAAATATTTTTAAGCATAATTCAAACAGGAAAACTGTAGCATTTTATTCATTTTACTTTAAATAAAGTATCTTAATATTTATGTGAACTGGGAAGAATATAACACAAACGCTTTCGTTTAACTATTTTCTTATGAACACGAAAACACTGCAGATTCAATTGTTCTCCTTTAATTTTACAAGAATAACACTAACAAAAAAATATTACTGTTTAGGTTTACTTATTAGATTTAATTTACTCAATTATACTTTGGAAGGTTTTTTTCTTGCATCATCCTTGCAATTAATAAAAACCAGAATTACTTTAATATGCACCAATTAAAACTATTTTCGAATTATCACCTCACTATTTGGAAAAATTTCGTAACATGTTCTCCTAATTATCAAGAGGAGCATTAACCAAGCATCTAATCATCACTGCTTAGTTAAAAGTTCCAAAATGGTGTTCGAATGCGTGCTTATTAACATTCGAAATCGAATGAAAAGAATTCTGCTCTTGGCAAATAAACATTTAAGCAATGGCCATATCGATTGAGTGAATCGATATTACACCAATCGATAAAGGCGCAAAAGAGCACTTATTTGGCCGTCTAGCGCATTTTGGGATGGAAGAGGCTTTGCGGCCATGCTTAGAAGATCCGGGGAAAAGCTACCTTTACAGGGAGTGCTTTAATGCGGGTACTTCAGGGAGATTTCCTGTTTGCCGCCTTACAGGCTTTAAGCTTTAAATCATTTTAGAAAGGCAATCACAGTTTATTTATTTAAAATTATGTCATTAACAAAACTCTTTCACAACTGATAATACATATCTAAAGTTTTTGTTTTGTCTGCATTTCAAGAAGAGTTTACCCCTCCAGAATTTTTTAAAGCATTCATTGAATTAAATATCGAATATAATGTAATTAAAGCAAACAGATAGAACATCTTTATATGCGATTAAATTGGTTTTTTTTTATTTGATCGTTAATTATTCTTTTGAACTAGATTTCACTTTAGCTGGAACTATCCTTTTTAAACTAATTTCTATCCTAGAAAAAAAAATTTCAAATGGCTAACAAACATTTACACAACTTCTTTTTAGGAACTGTAGTACGCACAAATCTTCATTTAGGTTTTTAAGTAAAGTGATAAAATCAAAGTTGTTTTAAAGTACTCATCCATTGAATAATTCTTATCATAACCTCTTAAGACACGAACAAAATTGTACACGTATATTCTTAATCTAAATATACTTTTCATACAAAAATATGCTAAAAAGTATGTTTACAAAGAAATTTTTTAAAAAAAGTTAGGTTTAATAGCTACTCAAAGACAAACCTTAAACTAAAGAAATATACACATTTTCGTGCCATAACTGCAACAAAAAAAGGCCGAATCCCTTATTTGTTAACAGATTATTTTAACATTGTTGTTAATGCAAAATGCTTAAAATTAACTACCTACTAAAAGATTTTTTTTTGAAAATTGTGAAATTTAATTTTTTTAAGAACTCTAATATCGTATTGACCCTCGTTCAACAATTTTTTTAGAAATAAATTACTGATGCTTGTAATCAAAGGCTGAAAACTGATCTTTGGATCTTCTTCTATCGGCCACTTTCTAACAAAATAGTAAAATAGTTTGCAAAACAGGTTGCTACATTGAATCAAATGGCTCTGCGGAGGATATAGGAAAATTGGTGCATTACATTGCGAACTTTCCACAATTTATGGGCATGCATGCGACGTTTAAATAACGTTAATTGGGCTTGCGGTTCTTAATTGTACTTGCACAACTTAAGGTAATTTCTTTCTAAATCAAACCACAGGATAATTTCTGTCGTTACGATAGATGTGGACTTAAATGCATGGGTAATTATTGGAGACCTTCGCATTTTTTCGAAAATAATATCCGTATTTAACTCCTTGAATGAAAAAATTACTGTAATCTGTCTAATTAGTTCAATGAGTTATGATTTAAGAGAATATAGAGCAATTAATGCATTCCAAAAAAAATGATTGTTTTTATAAATTAAAAAAGTCCACTGCCACAAGCTCAAATTAAGTTTGCTAATAAAACTGCTGTACACTCTTAAAACAAACGAGTGAATTTAGCTCAGTCTGCGTTAATTTTCACTCTTTTCAGTGTCGAAAATGCACTTATACTATTGGAGTGGATTTCACTCTTTTGTTAAGTTAAAACTCCGACAGGATCGCTCCAAACGAGTGATTTTAACTCAGTCTGAGTAAATTTTCACTCCTTTCCAGTGTCGAAAATGCACTTCTCCCATATGAGTGGATTTCACTCTTTTGTTTTAAGATTGTATTGAAATTTTTCTCACATATCCAATAAAAACTGTTTTGTTTCGAATTTCAATTTCATGCATACTGAGAATTGGATTTAAAACACTAATATTAGAAATCTTATACTATTGACGTAATGATTTAAAAAGAATCAAATCAAGGATATATAGTTCTTAGTTTCATGCTTATAATTCAAAGAAAGAATATTTGCACCGTGTTATATTAAGTTGCAAATCGCAAAACTTTTAAAAAATAACTTGAATAATAACGTTTTTTTTTTCAAAAAAAAGTAATAAAAAGTATTACAAAATTGCCATATTTTAGTCATAATGATTAAGCTGCCATTTATATTTTTCTACTTTCAGGAAACCACTAAAAATAGCATTCAACTAACAGAAGAAATTCCAGAAGTTGCTATGAGAACAAAATCTTCGTTGAATATATGTAGTATACTTTTGTGTTGGTAGTAGAGTTATAACTTTAGAAGCAGCTGCTGTCTGTAGCTAATCACTATTTTAACAATTTTACAAGCTTAACGTTGAAGTCCTTAAGCTTGTTTATTTTTCTGTTTCAAAGAAATTATGTTTAAATATAAATAAGTAAAACTTTGCAAGATTTTACTATTGTTGCAGACGTTGGTAGTTGAAATAATAATCTACACAATTTTAAAGGTCTGCTTGCTTATTTATCTTGTATGTTATGTCTAATTGTATCATTTTTAGTCTCTTCTAGGTCCATGCTAGTTCTTCTTGAAATATTAAGAAATAATTATTTGGAGAATTCTTTTTTGAAAGAGCAGCCATTGTATTCCAAAAAGTTTGTGAGCAAACAATCTATTTAAAAGTTTTTAAACTTCTAACTAATTTTTAAAAAATACAACTAATTGTAAGGACGTAACAAATTGCATAATGTTGGTTCACCTTCCAAACTTTTATTTACTGTTTAAGCAACCAGATCCTAAATTTTAAATTAAAAAAAAAAATTACATTTGGAAACCTAATTTTCTTTGTGGATCAAGCAAAGACTGCTAAGAAATTACCTTATTATTTTAACCCAAATATTAAGTATTTTAATTAATATTTAATTAATATGTATATTCAATAAGTTGAAACTATATACTGATAGAGAATTTTTAATTTATATTTAGTTCAAAATATACGTTTTTTTACGCTACCATACATTAACTAAATTGAGTTTGATATTTTGTTTCGAATTTATCATTTATTATTTCATATTTACTTTTTAGAAGTAAAATTTTACTATTTCTTAGAAAAAGTTATTAAGGACATTTATCCGTTAACTTTAATATAGAAAATATGTATTTTATTCCTATAGGGATACTAAGTGTCTTAATGTAGTTATTTGCTTAGTTTTACAAAAGTTTTTTTTTTTACTTTTATAAAGCTGAATCCCTTACAAATCGCAACATAAATTTTATTAAAGTCAATTGTTTCACATTCACAGTTCACATTCAGTATGAAATATGCCATTTCATAAAAGTGAATTATTTCGAATAAATTCAGAAAATTTTATTGCATATATGCCAAGAACCTGCAATTTCAATTTAATTGACAATGTCTTATTGATGCCATTTTTGTTTTTATTTTGTTAAGGACATTTCCGTTGGCGTTAAAAAAAATTTAGGAAACAGCAGTTATCATAAATTTCCTTACTATTTTTATACAAAATCTGTCGTATCCCAACAATCATAATTGGGGTAAACCTTTAAAACAAATTTCGCAATGGATTTTGTTTACAGAATACTAATTTAAATATTACATTAAAAACCAAACATTATCTTTTTAAAAGAGAAACACACATTTTCATTTCGCGAAAGAGGATTTAAATAAATTTCATTAATAATTCTTTTTTTTTGGATTAAAAATTACATAATTTCTCGTCCATCCTTGCAATTTCCTCTCCTAGCAACTTCCACAAAATCTTTAATAATTCACAAACGCTACCAATCATCATTATTAATGCTAACATTTTCTAATTAAACCGAAAACACCGTTTCCTATTCTTCAGCAAATATTATAACTTGCATCGCAACTTCCAGCACAATGCATTTCTACACAGTTATGCTTAAATATGAATCTAAGGAGAAGAATGGTCTGACTCCATATGTAGTACGAGAATTGGCTTTCGAAACTCTTTCAAAGTTTAAGAGTTCAAATTTTGCATTAGACAGTCATGATCGTAACGTTTCGAGAATAGCTGAAGTAAGTTACTTTTCATACAATTACTTTTTTTTTAAATCCTACCGCTTTTCAATAAAATTATTATTTTCCTAACTTTTTAGAAAAGCAAACAAATCTTATAGGAGATTATAAGCCAATAATTAATTCGTTACCATTCACTATTAAATTTAACATTAATGCTGAAATCATATCAAAATGCCTTTTTAAATATTTTAGTTAGACAAGGTCACTTAAACGAATTAATAAAAATATTTTTTCTTCTGGCTAGTTTTTGCATGCACCTAAACCAGAGTCGAACTCTTGTTTTTAACTAAAATAAAACAGAATTAATGCCCTATTGATATTCTTGCAACTATAGAATTTAGTATCTTGAAAATTTTTTTAAATTTGTTTTCGGATAGATGTTTAAAAATTGCCAATTTAATATTAGTTTTTAAACATGATCCCAAATTAAAAAGGAAGTGGTAGTTTTAGTCAATAAAATGCTAGTTAGCATTCGAAAGTTAAAATTTTATTTTAACTGTTTTAATTTTAAGTGCTAGTCAGTATTTGAAAGTTTAAATTTTATTTTAACTGTTTTTAAATAGTTTTAAAGGTATCTTAAATATCCAGTAGTTTCAACTAGTTTACAAAGTATCTTACTACTAGTACTTATACTGACTTGTAATTTTAGATAGCTTTTATGCGAGATTTTGTAACTAAGTACAAATTCATGTCGATCCCAAAGTGTCTTACTCGGAGTCACGCCATTTTAATTCTGACATACCGAAACCCTCCATTCCCTTGACTTCGCCTGGATATTTGCATAATCCATATTCATCATCCCGATTCCAGCATGCATATTCAACAGCTGTGGGAGCCGTTGAATATGCGATGCAGCCCCCAATGCAGGGGCTCACGCTGGAGACGCCCCTGAGAATTTTAATTTATCACGCCCTGGGGGATGGCGGGGGCGCAAAGACTGTTGTGGCATTTGCATTTTTAATCACTTAAGGTGGGATGGCAGGGTTAAGTTATTGGGATTATGGGAGGGTGATTAGAATAAGGCTGAATTATTATTATTAAGGAGGACAGGCGAAAGGTGGAAGTTATTATTTTTTTGTAAGAATGAATTGGAATTGTGTAAATTGAAAATTGCAACAAAATTCGAAATTTGTACAAGAAGGAGTATTGTTATTTTAACATATAAAATTTTATGATACGACAAACAAATTCTTATGAAAATAGAATCAAATCGAAGTATTATGGTTTTTTTTGTAGATTACCCCAGAAAAAAAACCCAGATCTTTAAAAGGGTCGTTAATAATTTAAAATATTAATGGAATACCCCCCTCCCCGTATTATCTTTTCAAAATATTAGAAATGAGTTGAAACATTCTATTAGTCTATCTAGACAATTTTTAATTATTCAGATTAAAAAAAGTTAAGAACATAGTTTGGATATTTTGTGATGAATTTATTCATTTGATCCACATCCAAAACCAAATAAATTGCAAATGACAATATTTTTTCAATATCGGCTTAAATTAATTTCAAATTACTGTACACGTAGCCAGTCCTATAGTTTTATTAATAAATAATTTTAAAAAATACTTAAATAAAAGAATCGTGCAAATTAAAAGTTTTAAGCAGTATTTATAATCCAAAACTAATACAAGATAAAACAAAACAAATAGTAACAAGAGAATTGGTATTCAAGTAAAATTGTACATCAATTTTCAAATTATAACGACTTTTCAGAAATTAGAAATACGTTAAAATAATATTTAATTCCTCCAAACAAAAATTTTTCAAATTAAAAAAAAACTAACATTTTTTTAGTGGATTTTGAGGGAAATTTGATAGGAAAGATATTTTTAAATAGTTCTTTGTTTACTTCACATAAAAGACAAATTCAGAATTGATTTAAAGTAATATTAAATTTTTGGATAAGTTAGTCAGTTCTGCATTTTAATTGTTAATCTAACTTAAAATAAAGATTTTATACAATAACTTTAATTTAAGTCTAAAACAGGATAACAAATTTTTTTTTAAGATCAACGGTATTCAAACAAAATTATGCATCAATATTCAAATTGCGACTACTTTTATTGCTCTGAGATATTTTCGTTAGCTTTATTGGCTTTTTATTAATCTTGATTAGGTATTATTAAGATATGTAAAAGCAAATGGAAAAAGTTTAGAGTAATTAAACAAAGATTTATAAGACAATGTTACTTTAATAGTTGTTTTACAGTCTGGTGAACTAATTAACGTTTACATTCAACAACTAAAAACAAAGAATATCATGAATGAAATTCATTGAATGTTCTCACACAACACTTGCAACTATATATTTAATTAAATTATATGTAAAGTTTCGATTTAAACGTGAAATAATCTATTTTCAACAAGTATTTTTTAGACTATCGAAATTAAATAAAATTTTCAATTACTTTTAACTAACTATTAGTATTATTGGTATTTACAGATGCACTCAAGATCTGTTTTTAAGAGTATTCCCCCTCCCCCTTTCCCTATCTTAAGATCCCCAAGGCATACTAAAAAGGCATCTTGCATTTTAATACGTTAACTCTCTTCTCATTGGTCCCCCAAAACCCCAGGGGACATTTTTGTCTGTCCGCCAGTCCGTCCATACCAGACTTTCACACATTTGTCACTGTCACAAATATGCCGGTAAATCGGATAACCGATAATCGAGAGTGGATATCCCATAAGCACCCCCTACTATGAGCCCTAGGATTGGCCAGTCGGTCAGCTTTTCAGCCTGAAAGGATTTTCGAGAATATTTTTTAGTTAAAAAGTATTACTGGTGTCACTAAGATGTTTGGTGGCTAATATTTAGTGTGCGAAATTATTTTGTGAACATTTTTGACTGAGTTTTAAAGTTTTGAAATTGAATTTGAAAACAATATATATTCTAAAATTAGTGACTTTAGTTTGAATGAGTAGGAAGATGAGTATGTTTTTAATGTGTGGAGGCATCTGAATTGTTTATCTGTGAATAACTATGGTGAGTCCAACATTTTGGTGATTTAAGTTTAGTGCATGTTTTGTTTTAAATAGGCTTTTGCAAATTTATAGATGTTATTAAATTTACAAGTTTTAAATTTATAAGTAAGACTTTGTAACATAGGACAAACTTCCTACAAAATTCACTTTAATATTGATTCGTTTAAATAAATGAATAATTAAAACATTAAATTTGTCATACAACAACAAGTTTTTTAAGTTGAATGAAGTACATAATGATGTTTTTTAATTACCTTTTAAAGACTTTTTTACTCGAATTTTCACTGATGCGAAAGCTACATAAATATTTGTGAGATTTGATCTACCTTCTAATATATGTAGAAATTTGGTTCACCTGAAAATTCTGAATAACCTGAAATGTTATCAAATTATTGTTAAATTACACTGTTGGAGCTTTTGGTTTTAAATCTTTTAAAGAAAAAGATTTCTGTTGCAGCGAACTCAAATTTTTTATGAAGAGATTTCTATTAAATCTTATTTTATCTAATTTTAAAAGTACATTAGAAACCGTAGCTTGCATTACTACTTTTTGAAAATCAATTTGTTTTTTTAATAATTATTTTTTAAAAAAAGTAAAAGTTTTTATTTTGTATGTGCTTCGGACAGAGATTTTACAAAAATATTTCAAGCCACATTGGACAGAATTTTGCTTAGCTTGTTCCGGTCAATAATGTTTTAAACATTTAGTACACAAAATTTATACGTTTTTTACATTACGTGTAATTTAAAAAATTAATGCATTCATAGTACATTATACAAATATGATTTTTATCCATTAAAATTCATAAATTTGCTAAAAAGTAATCGTTATATTTTTGTAAACGAGGGCGGATCGTAAAATGATCCTACCCACAGTAAATCTTTCAATTTACCATGAGTTTTTTTTAAAAACCATTAAACAACCAACATCAAAACCGCAATGACCGCATCATACAATCAAATTCTAAAAAACAACACTAACAATCGCAGTTCACTCCAATAAAAAAGCATTAAGGTCATTACGTTTAAGGATAACAAAAAAAAAAAAAAAAACTATACACACGAAACTTTACTTACCAAAAAAAAAAAGCCGGGTTTTGTACATGGCTCACGCCAGAGTGTTTGCATGCCATACCTATGTAAAGACAATGGCCCGAAAGATGGTTTACAACCGACAATGCCTTTGTTCTGTAATATCCATTATTGGGACACGTCATTTCTGATGGCTTGAACCTTTTTTTTATATAAAGAACGGATCCACGATATGCTTTTAAGGAATGGGATAGTCTATAGCTGCACATTAGTAGACAGGATAAATAACTTGTTACTTAAGTTTTTTTTTAATTTCAGTTTAAAGATATGTACAACTTTTTTAAAAAAATAAACATAAATTTCAATTTAAAAATTTCTGGTTAAAACCTCTAAAATAAACAGTAGATAAATTGAAGTAAATTCTGACTGGGATCTCTTTTTAACGAAACGTATTATGTACGCAGCAAAACATTTCTTTTTATTTTAAATACAATGTAATTTTATTGAACTGATTTTTTATTAATATGTAGTATTTATTAATTTTACCAATTCACGTTTTAAGCTTATTCTACTAATGCAAATTCAATTTCCAATGAATGCATAAGAATTAGTTGTCAAATGAGCCTTGAGTTTCAACGTTACTTGAAGATTCATAATAATTCTCCAAAATTTTCAAATAAATTCGGAATAAACTATATTCTAGCTCTTCTTTAAAATTTTACGTACTATAAATGTTTTTGGAATTATCTACATGTGTTGTGGAAGTCAGACATGAATATAGGCTGATTGTCACTTAAATTTATTTATTTTTAGCGCCATCCCTCATTGATTCAATAAAAACTGTTTGTTATTATTAAAATAAACTTATTATTAACAACAATTGCACAGTAAAACAAATATATAATTTAACCAAAAATTTCAGGTCAATAAGATTGTACTAGATTTAAAAATAGAAATGCTTTGCTATAGGTTAATTCCATGCAAAGTTATCCAGTCTGTAGTATAAGTCACGTTTGCAAAAAGAGATTATCACTACAACTTTTGACATTAAATAAAGAAAAATCTTGTAATAGTTAATCTACTCTTATTATAACTAAGTAATGTAATGTGCTTTATTAACTTTGATTTTTTTAGAAAATTTAAAAGATTTTAATATCCACTTAAATCGTGACTTACACTACGACATGGAATTAGCCATAATAAACAATATTTTGTTAGAGTGATTCCAGTAAAAATTACTCTTTTTTCTACTTGTATGTTTTTATTTTAAATATTATTATCGGGACGTCTTTACAAAACGCACACTTTGAATTAACACAAGACTATTGTCATTAAAATGTGACTTGTCTCAATAGTAAAAAAGCTCAAAACAAATATCTTATTATAGTTTGCTTGTCGATAAATGTATTTTCAATATCCGTAAAAATAAAAAAAAATATATATGTTCCAAACTTCGTCAACCAAGTCATGCGTTTTGAAGGAAACACTTGACGTGAAAGGTCATCCGTCAACTAAAGGGGGGGGGGGGGAGTTGATGCTTCAACAATTTGTTATTCCATACTTTCACCTTCACGAGGTGTGTGATGGGGAAACACGCCGGTATTATGCGCTGGAACAACAATAAAAACGCATTCCCGTGTATCGAGGAAAAAGAAGGCGGAATTTCGTTTGTTGTTCTTGGTCAAGGTTTGGAGGCAAAATCACGCAAAATGCTTATTTTTGTGGTGGTATGAAACACTGTTCATATTTGTAATAAGTGATTGTAAAATTCTCTTGAAATTTTGAAAAGTATCGGACAGTATCCAATGGTTATATTGCACATTCAAGTATACCGCTGCGAAATAATGTCTCCCAAATTTTTCTTTTTTTTTTCTTCTCAAAATTATTATTTTAAGAAAACCCTTTTTAACTTCAAACTTTGATAGTAGCCGGAAAACAGATTTATGTTGAAAAATCAAAACATCTTATTTGAATTAATCTTTTAATAGAAATTGAGGGCAAAAGAGTAAAAAATGTATGTATTTCAAAATTCAATAATGTGCCATGTTAAAATAAATAACAAACCTTGATTGATTTTTTTATTGTTATATCCGACTTCAATAGTTTTTTTAAAGATTTTTATTGATGTAATAAATAAAGAAATAAGGCTAAATACTGTTAAATATGACTCTTCGAATTTGTCTTGGTCATGTATCCTTAATCACATACTTGCAACATAATCATACCGCATCGGATAAAATTCTAATATTCCATTTTTATCTAATTCATTAATAACACATAAATAGAATGTATTTTATTATTTAATGTAATGTCTGCAAAAATATTCGACCTTATTATTTAGCAAATAACAGTAATTATTATCAATTTACTTCTTAACAAACTCTAACCCCGTTGAGGGTTTGCAAGATTTCGCATGTTGCAGTTCTAAACTTAATGGAAAAACTTCTTAATTTATCCCTGACATAATGAGACAGTTTGAAACTTTGATTTGCATGATCGTATCTTGCAACAATGACAAGTGTAATTGTACAGTGATATCTCAAAACTGCTTAGACACTTATTGCACATTATTGAGGAAAAACTTCGAAATTGTGTACATGAAATCGCCTTCATTATTTCTTCTGGCTACATTATTTTGAAAAACCAATGCAATAGTTTAAATGCAATGTTTTCTTGATATAGTTATTTTTTAATTGATAATGATGGAAATGTGCAGTTTCATGAAAAAGCAATATTATTCTTATTTAAAACAAACTTTTCGCATTAACCTCATGCGTAAAAGTTTTGATATTTCTACAAGTTAAAAATTATACTGATTAATAACTGATAATTATGCTGATTCTAAAATTATACTAATTTTTGAGTCGATAATTGCTATTTTATCGTTCCTATTATAACTTATTTTTATTATCTGGCGATATTATTATTATTAAATGTTGACATTTTTTTCCCAATGCATTGCTTACTGTGTAACTTGTTATATAGGGGTATATTCCAAGATTATGTTTAGCTAAATGCTAAACCAAACTAAAAAGTTATAAAAGAATTTTAAATGTTTTTTAAGTCCTGTTTTATTTTTGTTTTTAAACAATTATTAGAGATAAAACTCAAGTAAGGCTTTTCATAATAATTGTTTTAGGGACTCTAAGCGATAATTATAGTCATTTTCAATCTCAATTTTCTTCTTTTACAGTACTGAAGTTTTGGTGAGAAATTTTGACATTAACTAAGTAACCCTACTAACCTAACTAAATCAGCTTATGCAAATTACACTGTCAAATTTAAGATAAATTATTTATTGAAGAATTTTTCCCCACTGTTTGCTTTTGAAATAATCTTAAAGATAGACATTAATTTTGTAAAACAATAGGTCATTATCTATAGGATTATCTATAGTAAAGCTAGTGTCAATCACTTTTTGTATGTGTTAAACCTGAAATGTTCTTTTGGGAATTAGGTTGTGTGTCATTGGAACATTTTATACAATTTGCTTTTAATTCTTCTTTATTGAATCCTTCGCAAAAGATTTAGCACAGTCTTATTCTTTTGATAAATGCAGATCTCGAACTAAGAAACATTCAAACTAATAATGAAAAATCTGAAAATTAAACTACTGCAAAGAAAGGGAATTAACAGAGCAATTCCTGAATCAAAATAGGGTTGCCAAATGAAATTTTCCCAAAACACAGCCAAGTTACCGCACAAAATTAGCCAATAGCACCTTGTAACTCGCCATTTTCAGTGTGACAGAACTTTCTGTACTTTGCTTCTAACACGGTTAACAAATGAATATAAATATTGTCGTTTCAAAATAAGCAAATAAAACATATATTCATAAACGGCCTGTGCAGTAAATAATACTTCCATTTAGAGGGGGTGCACGCAAAACATGCTCTTAGTAAGTCCGGACGACGATGCGTACGATGTCACTCCTAATAGTTATATTGGGTGCCTACTCAGGTGCTAGCTGGTCATTTGGCGGTGGCTCTAAATTATGACGCCCGTCGCAAATAGCCCTCATTTAGCACTAACGCGACAATAATTAAACTTAACCAGAGCAAAAATGGCAAATATCAGCCAAGTCTGACAGCCCTTATCAAACACCACGTTTTCCACGCCAACACGGAATATTTTTTTTGTGTGTGTTTTGTTTTTGAACCCCATGTATAATTGCCAGAAACAAGACCTAATGGACATTCGCTTATGAATTCAGAACAGGTTTCTAGCGAGGAAGCTTCGTAATTTATGGCGAGAGCGTTTCGGCTGTTGGAGCCGACAAAGAAACTCGTTTGTGTCTCGAGCGAAAAATATTCTTCCGTGTATTATTTATGGTATATTTTGGAGTTGCTTAAGACCCACCATATATAAATAATTTTGAATTAAATGTGCGTTTTTCTTATTGTGGAATGAATTGGTTTTTTAAGTTGATTATTCGGATATAAAGCCCCGTTGGAATTTAAACAACATGTTTTCAAACTGTAATACACCAAGTTCTATGCCGTTGTTAGCCACCCAAATGTGGTGAACGTGTCTCAGTCGTCTAATAATAAACAGCCATAGCACTCATTTATCATAGTTATCCACTCAAAAGTTTAAAAACTGCAGTTCATCATTGTCATCCTAATTATGGGTGTAAATTAATTTATTTTTAGGAAGGTTGTAATTTCCGAAATTCGAAATTTCTAAAATTTCTCACTAAAGTTAAAATTTGTAATTTTCAACCGATTTTATATGCATTAAAGTCTAAATTCGCTCTGCTTGCTTTATAACAGCAATATCCATTTGACCCTTTCAGTCCCAATAACAATTCGTCATTATCATTTTAAAAGGTTATTTTCTGATCGTCTACACTGTAAAAAATTTGGCTTGAATTTACTAACGATTACTTAGTAACTTGACAGGTTTTCACCATTTACTAGAAAATCATCTGTAACCTAAAGAAACTACTGTAGTAATACTAAGCAATACTAAGTAAATTGTTGTAACGCTTACAGCGCCACCTGGCTATCTTTTTGAGAGATGCGTAGTTTCCCTTATTGTATTGTTTTGTTTCTCGAAATTTGTTCGATCGGCAATCGGATTTAGCAAAAACTAACCGGTGATCGCGTCCGTAAATTGAAAGTGTACGAGACTAAGAGATAAAAGTCTGATTCGATATCGGTCAAAGGTGAAAATTCAATCAATGTGTTTTTCATCGAAAAATTATAACGAATCAATATCGCAACGATGAGAAACCGAAAAACGTGTTTTTTTTATTTTAGTACATACATACAAATTGCGTTAAATTATTTCTAAAACTTCATATCCGAAGGCTTTATATCGATCAAGATTTTAACCTCATTATTTACACGCAAAGGATCTGCATGTCCCGATGACCGCGTGGACAAGCGCGCTACTTCTCGTTGAAAGACGAGCTAATCTTGAGGTTGTGAGTTCGAATCCTGCGACCTGCTCCGGAAAAGTCGAAATAATTCTTGACTAAAAGAGAATTAGTGGCGCCCTCTTGTTTAACATTTTTGAAACTGCTAGTTACTAACTTTTTCCTAGTAAAGATACTACATAAGTGGATGTATTGATTACTAGAATATATCTTGTAACGTTTACTGAAGTTTTTATAGTATGCTTGCAATTTAAATGATTGTATTGGATACTAAGCTTTAATTAGTAATATATACACATATTTCTTATGTAACATTACTAACAAAACTTATGGAAGCTGAGTTTCCTAGAGAATTCTTAGTAACCTTACAGATTTTTTTTAGAGTGTATATCCACTTATGATATCAAAAAGCACATCATTCGAGCACTTCAAATTTTTTATGTTAGAAAATAATTTTTATTAATTCCACAATAGATGTCAGCCCAATTATTTTTTCTTAATTATGATCAGAAAAATGATGACAAATGGCTTAACTGAGACTGAAAGGGTTAAATAGATTTGCCCACTATAATTTTTTTTAAACAAAACATAGTTTTGAAAACAGAGTTTTAAAAGTTTATTTGTTTAAAAATGTATTTAAATAAAAAAATAACAGGTTTCCGAAGATGATATGTATTACTATATTCTTGTTTTAATAGCCAATTTATTTAACAGTAAGTTTTCTAACGTATTATGTGTTTAAAACACGATTCACTTTGTTTTATCAATAACAGAAAAAAATAGAACGATATTTAAACATGGGAATTTTTTCATTCATCATGAGTGAATCTATATTTAACCAGCAAACAGTGAGCTAAGAAATGATGTTTGTTTTGGCTTATATTCAAATTCTAAAAGCAAAACAACATTCAAAACTGTCTAGTGCGGCAATATTACACTTGAGAAACATCTTCAACGCTCTTTAAGTACATATTTTAAACACGCTAAGGTAAACTATTATGTCTAATAAATCAGTAAACAAAATAAGTTTATGAAAACTATAACTTTGCAAGGAAATTTTCGTGGGTCTACATCAATTTCAGGTATATTCAATTCATTGAATAAAAGTAAATGAACACAAAGCGTACTTTTAATTCAAATGTTAAATAAAAAATGAACTTTGATAAAGGTGCGTCCAACCAGATTTTTTTTAC
Organism: Hylyphantes graminicola; assembly: GCA_023701765.1. NCBI lineage: Eukaryota > Metazoa > Arthropoda > Arachnida > Araneae > Linyphiidae > Hylyphantes > Hylyphantes graminicola. The sequence goes on from CM043116.1 coordinate 2,720,906, forward strand.
TTAATCGTACTAAAATAGAAAATTTTAATCACTAATATTTTTCGTCACAATCAATCCATAAAATGGAATTTGAATTAAATGATCTTTGAAGTAATTGATTTAATGATTCTTTTTTTTTTTTCTTGCCCATAAGTTGTTAAAATCATTTCAATCTTTCGAAAAAGTAGATATTGTTTTTATATAAAACTTGCTCAGTAATTTAATTTTAGCAAACAATGATTTCTTAATAGAATAATTTATTGCCCAATATCAAAGACCATGACATTTTCAATTCTTTTGAATATGAAATTAGAACTTTTAATGACGACTTGGATTGTATTAAAAGTATTTCGTAATCAAATAATGTTGATTGTAAGCTCAGTTTGTATTAATAAGAAATTTAAATGATAATTTTTTTAATTACTATTTCAAATTCTCTTAAACTGAGGTATGGAAATCAAGCATCATTCCCGAAAATAAGTAAATAGATATAATCTATATAATTACAACGCACATCATAAGACATGAGTTGCTCAAAAAAAGATACATAATAATGAACTGCCGAATGAATTGTCTAAAATAATACTTAAAACCTTGTTCTGCAGATTTGAAATAGAAAATACTCGACTTTCATAACACTTGACTTGCGTTTTTGTATTGAATTTTATGATTTCAGTCATAGGAGCATTTTATACAAGAAAATTTTGTAAATTATTGCAATGAAACTAATTGATAGAAAAAAAATTTAAGCAGCCTCAATGGTGGATAAAAATCACTCTTATTTAAAGTAACTTAATCTGCTCAGTTTTTTTTACATCTTTCATTAAAAATAGTTTGAAGAGTAATTATTTATATATAATTATGACTAAAGCAACATACTATAATGCTTACTCATTAAAAATCATGAAGTTCAGAAAAGCAAAAAAAAGCCCTACAATCTGTAAGTTCTACTTTAAAGGTTTGCAAGTGTCTAAACACATATTATCTGCAAATATGAAAACAGACTACTGTCAAAAAGCATAAGCCAATGAAAAATAAACAGCAGAAGCCATCGTTTGTTTAGAAAGAGCGTAATGGGTGCTTTGCCGATAAGACAGATAAGCGCCTCATCATCACACTGTAAGATTTTATATTAAGATAAGTCTTCTGCCTTCTTTTGTTTGATGTCTTATCCTCAAACGTTTTAATTCGATACCTCTTGAAGGTCGACACATCTTGGGATTCAAGAGCGGAACTATCAATGCTTTGATGGTTTTGTGTTATGTATATAATAAGTTTTGGTAGAGGTAATGCAGGTTAAATATTGCTTTACACACAGTGTAAATTCGAGTATATTTTGTCAGTGGATAATTCCAGCATATTTCGAATTTTCATTTAATTAGATTATCTTTATGGAAAAAGATGACAATAATCTAAATATCGTATTAAACTTTCTGCAAATAATTAATTTAAATTATTTTAGAACTTTTATCACTGAAAAGTGCCGTAAATAGACGGGGCATCCAATTGAACGGGGCGTAGTTGGTGCACTTATGTTTGTTATACATATAGAAATCTATTACATATAAATTATAAAACAACAGAAATTTTCTTTTTTAATTTAAAAATATTCCAGTGATCTATTTTTTTTAAAATCAAATCCAGATGTATTGCTTCATATCTGAATTACCCATATACTATGTATTTGCTATTATGCTATGCATGGTTTGAATGGTTTAAATAAAACAACTTGTCTAACTTATGTGGTTTTAAATTAGTAATTTTATTTCGACATGCTAATTTCGTACTTTTAAGTTTTAGAAGTTTATAACACAATAGTAATACATTCTTAATGAAATTTTTCTGCTCCTGAAATACTAAATATCTTCCACTTAAATTGAAATATTGGCTCCAATTCATACCTGTCAAACTTTAGCAATACCCGTCTCACCATTAGAAAATAATGTATTTAAAAAATAAACTCAAATATACACACAAAACTACGTTTATTGACAAACCAATTTTTATTTTTAAAATAAATTATTTTATCAACAACAATAATTTCTCTCAGCATTTTTACCTAGTTATATTTTTTAAAAATTTAAATAAGTTATTGTAATTGATATGGTAGGAGATCATCATATTCATATTAACTTGTAATACAGGGTTTGACTTTATTGAAAAACTTTTTGCAATTTTTAATTTTTTTCTTCATATTTCTCATAAACTAATAAGGAAAGTTGTAAAATGCCTTTGACGACTCGTAATGTGTTGCGGCACACAGTTTTGTGCAAAAACATGTAGCCTCTACACTCTTAAAACGAACGAGCGATTTTAACTCAGTCTGAGTAATTTTCACTCCTCCAGTATGGAAAATGCACTTCTCCTCTTTGAGTGGATCCTTTGTGTGTTAAACCTCAGACAGGATCCCTCCAAACGAGTGATTTTAACTCAGTCTGATTTAATATTCACTCCTTTCCAGTGTCAAAAATGCACTTCGCGTACTGGAGTGGATTTCACTCGTTTGTTTTAAGAGTGTACTGGAATTAGCTGAAACACAAGAGTACTCAACAATAACAAGCTTTTTCGAGCACCTTGATAGTAAAAAAGCATAAAAAATTTCTTCTTTTAAAGAAAGAGCAAATGCTGAACCTATGTTTTACTTAGATACATTTTTACACAAAAATGTTTACCGCAACGCGTGTTACAAGTCGTCAAGAGAATTTTATATTATTCTTAGTAGTTTGACAATTGTGAAACAATGTGAAAATGGCAATTTTTTTTTTGTCTAACCCATGTACAACTGGGACTGTGAACACTTAGTTAATACTAGCTTCTTCAAAACTTGGAAACCTAATCAAATTGGGTTAAAGAAAAAAAATACAAATGAAGAAACAAAAATCTAGTACTGTTGAAAGTAGCAAGTTTCATTTCAAGAGCTTTTTTATTAAGTTTAAAATAGCATACATGGCAACTTAAGTATTATTTGTGATACAAGCGGAACACTGACACACAACAATCAGCAGGCAAAATGTGCAACTCTATTTATTTACAACGCTAACTCTTCGTATCCATAAACAAGCTTTTTGACTTCGCAAACCGAAGCGAAATGCCGCCATAAACACGACAAACGGACCACTATAAAGCCGCGCTGAATATTTACAATTCCCAGTCCAGTAAATATCATCCACCCAACATTTATTTAAAAAATAAAGAAAGAGTAAGATCGTCTCCTCAATCGACCAAATAACCGTTCGGGACTGAATGACAACAGTGTGTTCGAAAAAAGAACGGCCTCGTTTGATCCGGGGTTCCGATAGTTCGATATAGCGGCAACTAACATTTTTGATTCCTACTAAAAAAGTTGCACTTAGTGGTTTTTCTGAATTATTAGTTACATAGCCGAAAGCCCCTTATAGCTTTAATGCAACGTATATAATTTTTAAATAAGATTTTTTTTTTGGAGTTTGGTGTGCAAATGATTGTTTTTTAATAATCATCAAAAGTATAGCAACGCTGGTAAATTAATTAAGGAAAATATGATTAAGTTATAAAGAGTTTTTGGGAACTGTACCATTGCTCGTATTTCTCTAAAGACTGTTGTGACTGGTACAGGAAATCATTTTGGGAACATTTTTGTTTTCGAACAGAAACGAATTCTCAAACAACCTCTATTCATTATAGGAGGATTGGCCAGGCCTAGATACCTTATAGAGTTCGATTTGGAGCATCAAACTGTATTCCCAAGCCATCTCTTAAACTGGCACTTAAAACTATTCCTTAATACTATCCCACCCTATAGTGAATGTAATCCAACGTATATTTTAAAGCTTAGAGAAAAGAGAGTTGATAAAATTTATATAAAAATATTTAAGGAGACTAACATTTCTACCTTTACAGACCTCAGTAAATTTATTTCCAAAATCGGATACATTTTTGTCAAATTACCCCGTCGCCGTGTTGTCATAGGCCGTTAGGCCTAACGGTCGGCCATTTTGGATGCTCGGATATGGGCGCTTTACGGCGTGCAATGGACTCATATGGGGAGGGGAGGGCAAAAAAATGTATAGTGGATAAAGATAAGCGATCGAGTACGCACTAAACGGTTTGTTTACTAAATACACACCTTCAGCAGAAAAAGGGCGTACATGCCTTGTTTATTTTGCACTGGTCGTGGAGGGCATAGGTGCGTTTGGCTTTGATTATATGGAGAAAGATTTTTCTTTTTTGTCTTGAAAGTCCACTAAATAATAATATCAAAGTTTTGATATGCTTTTAAAAAAGCCACCTAGACAGTAAAAAATAAGTTTATTTAATAAGTTAAACTATGTTTGCATCCTGGCATCGACATATTTTTAACTATTAGGTTGTTAACCATGTTAGCTTTACGCTCGACTTTATTTACTTTCTAAACTCGACTTTAGTCTTTCTAAAAATAAACAAGTTTAAATAAATCGTATTTATATTGCACTTTTTCACATGAAGGTGTTATTAAGATATCAGGTCATCAAAAGGTAACTCTGATTTTCTAAATTAAGAGATCTTTTAAATTAAACTTCAATTAGTTTTATTAACATGAAGTTCTGTTAGAATAATAGTGTATTTTTGTAATGAAATGTTCAGAATAAGATTTTACTTTTTGTGGTCCTATTTTTAAACTCACTTTGATTCACACATTTTTGAGTTTTAAGCCAAACAAGTTGAACCAAGACACAAAGTATTTGTTATTGTATGTTTTTTTTAATAACAAGAACTAATACATATTTTCATTATTTTTATTAAATTTTTAATTATTTTAAAACATTAAAAATGTCAAAATGAATTATATTTGATAGTGCTAACTACAATAGAAATACACAAATAAAAATATAATAGTAACTTAGTATGGTTTTAACTTTGCAATTTTATGTCAAATGTTAATTTAATCTCTTAAAAGTAATTACTTCCTAAAAATTAGGGTACTAATTAAGTGAATTGAACTGATTAAAGTCATTAATCAAGAATACTGGTCTACTTAACATTGAAAACAGGACAATATTGTTTCTTATCATTTTTAAAATAAAAATAGCAATACGTGTACAAATAATAATACGTAATAAATAATAATACGTGTTTGCGATTAGAATTATTAAGAAATTACTTCATAAAAATCATTGCTATGTATAATATGCATTAAGTTTTAATGATCTAAGTAAAACTCTAGTGAGGCAATGAATGAATAAGGAGAAATTACGATAAATCTGAATTAAAACAATTATTAAACGATATTCTGTGTCTTGAATATCATACAGTATTAATATAAAAGCAATTAATACATATTTTTTTAAAATCTAAAATACTAATCTAAATTAAGGAATAAGCATACAATAGTGAATACTGCTATCTAAATATATAAACTGAATCTGATACTCTCTTATACTGGTTTTAAAGCTCTTTAACCCTTTCAGGCCCAGTGAGGCCATTTGGCATCTTCATGTTTCTGATCATAATTAAAAAAAATAATAACGTGACATCGATTTGGAAAAATATAAAAAAAAAACATTTTCTAATAGAAAAAGTTTAAAGAATCGAATGATGCGTTTTTTGATATCATAAATGGCAGAAATGGTTCAGAAAAAAAAATTCTAAAATGATATGTCAAATTGTCATTGGAACTGAAAGGGTTAAATGTGTTTCAACTGTCTTTAGGTTCGATGAATTTAAACGCTTTGAAACCTTTAAAGAAAAATTAATATTGTCTTTAAAAAAACACGACTGTTAATTATGGTTGTTAAATTATTTTAATTAAAATAAAAAAAAACTCTATTATTACTTAATATTTATGATATAAAATAAACTATATAATATTATTAGTATAGGCTAATTCTATGCAACTGTAGTGAAAGTCACAATTTAAATCTCGTCACAAGCTTCTTAAATTTGAAAAATAAATCAAATTATATAAAGCTTGTTACAAGATTTAATTTTAAAATATGTAGAGATCATGTATTTTGCTAATTATTTTCATTTATATAAAAAGTTGCAGTTATCAATTTTTAACCCTTTCAGTCCCAATGACAATTTGTCATCATGTTTTATATAATTTTTTTCTGATTATCTACAGCCATCTATGATATCAAAAAGCACATCATTCAATTTTTCAAATTTTTTTCTATTCGAAAATATTTTTTATTAATCCCAATAAATGCCTGCCCTATTATTTTTTTTAAAATCATGATCAGAAACACGATGATGCCAAATGACATCAAGGGAATGAAAGGGTTAAACACGTGACTTATACTACAGAAAGGGTAATGTTGCATGGAATTATCCTTTAAAAACCTAATATGCTAAAAAAATATATATATTTCTAAAAATAAAAACAGTATAATTCAAATGTAAAGATATTAATAACCGAATGAAGTAAGTAACTTAAAACAATATCCGATTAATATCTATGTAAATAAAAAAAAGTTAAAAAAAAAACGAGGAATAATCATGTATTTAATATCCTATTACTTCACAGGAACTTAAGATATAATGCAAATGCAATTATTCAATAAGCACTTAGGTAAGTAATACCTTGAAAAATAAAAGCATAGTTTATCTAATCTAATGTGGAAAGTGTCAACTATTTAATCAGTCTGTTGTAACTGTCTACCAATGTACTATAAACCAATTTACCTAAGTAGTACATAGATTTATAAAATGAATTTTTCTATAAATTAAACTAATACAATTAGATATGCTATAGAAATTATCTACTCTAATAAATACTAAAGAATATATAAAATGCAAAATAATATAAAATCACCCAACATAAGTTACCTACCAATATTAATTTGAAGTTCACTATAAAATGAAACTCATAACAAAGGTTTAGTGCACATGTAAAATTACATTGTAGTGAAATGCTAAACTTCCACCAGAAAATAAACTGCAATATTAGTTTCAGTACTCATGTTTTAATTTTAGCTGGAGCAATGAAATATTTTGATAAAACGTATGCTTATATTGACAAGTGTGGCTCTTTTTGAAATAGTTATATGATATAAAACAACATGTTTTGAGAGCTCAAGAGATAGTCTCAGAGATTGAAATGACTACTAAATAAAATTTAAAATTGACATTATGAATTTCCACCAGTTGTGAAATGTAATAACGCGATTCTAATAAATATGATGAGCAATTAAATGCAAATAAATTGGGGTAAAACATGGAAGAATGGATATGTAGGTATAAAATTTTTATTTATTTTAGAAAAACAGTTTGCTAAGTAAGTGCATCAAAACTAATGAACATCTATTTGCACTTATGATGCACAGGGAAAAAGCTCAACAAAGTAAATGTAAAATGTGCAAAAGCACATTTGAAATCATGGCATGGTTAAATCTGCACTTTAGTTCCAAAAGGAGTAATGTCATCAGACAATAGCCACTCTTTAATTCGTACATTGTTAAGAAATGCAGGTACAGAAATCTTGAAGACATCTGGATAAACAAGTGACTTTTTTTGACTACACATAATTTAAAATATTAAAAAATAGTTTTAATTATATTTTGGTGGTTAATGGTTAGAAAAAAATCTCTAAGATTCAATTTTGAATTGTAATAATGTAATAAAACTTCTAAACTTCATTACATACACATACAGAATTCTTTTGAACTGGATAAACAAATGACTTTTTTTCACTGGATGGACTTCAGTGATATTTTGGTAGATAAAGCGTTTAAAATTTTCCTCAATAATTGAATAAAAATGTAATAAAAACCATAAATGTTATGAATTTTTGAAAATCAATGTTGTCAAAACACTGAAAGTCAGACATTCTTCAGATATACTTCTTATAAATACCACAGAACAGTAGCTACTATTGACACTACTCTACATTAATATTAGGTATATGAAGAATAAACAAAATTAGACTTCGAATTTTAAGTGTTAAACAAATCGTTTTAAATTATATTTTGGTAATTAATGGTCTAAAATTAAACTCTTCAATTTGAAAATATATTCGAAATTTTAAACTTCATAATTTTTTTCAATTCACTGCTGTCCCTCAGATGGATAGTACAGCAGTATCATATAAAAGAGTAGCTACGCATGACACTACGTTACCTAAGAAGAGTACAATGTACCGGACCGGTCCTTACCTGCAATGGACATCCACGGGTACCTGGGCACATCGGGGATGGGGTCCAGCTGCCTCATGCCCAGTTGGTTGCATTGCGTAATCGACGAGCCGAGGTCGGTGGACCCCGGGTGCGAGAAGAACTGCGACGGGGTCATCATGGTCGGCGTGGACCCGGGTGGGGCGCCCGGGAACGAGTACGGCCCCTCCGGCTGTCCGGTCGAGTTGTACCGGCACGACTTTGCAAAGTCCGAGGCCGCGCTGGACGAGTAGTACAGGTTGCCGGATATGCTGCTCTGGGCGGCCGGGGACAGCGAGACGTACGGATACATGCGGTTGGAGTAGCCGGTTAACGGGGATCCGGATAGCTGAGAGTTGGGGTTGCTGCCGAGCACGCCGTCCATGAAATTCGCAGACGTCATTTTTCCAAGATGGCCCTTTACATCGTTTGGGAGTTTTTTAATGTGAAAGCGGCGGCGGTGGGGTAAATAAAGTTCGCCAATCACCTCGCAAGTCCCTCTAGCCAATGAGTCGGCGTTCTGTTAGATTACCCAGGAAGCAGTTCTGTTCTTTTTTTGTTTGTTGTTTTTGTGCGGCGGGTTGATCAAAATGAAGTTCGAAACAATTCTAACCCTTAATTTCCTCAAAAACCAGTAAAACTCACTAAAAAACCTTCTCTAATGGCAACTTAAATTTTAATAGCTATCCATATATAAAACAATGAAAGCCCAACATTAAAATATGATGTAATCCTTATATCTCGATTTAGAGAAACCTCTAAAGGCGTCAGATCCCGAATCAATTATATGTTGCTTACAGGTGTTTCAAAGTACCAATAAATACTGTTTAATGGGGGAATCTGGCGAGCCTAATGTCGCCATCTATCGTTATGTTTTAAAGAATCAAACGACCGGGATTTTTGAATGGTATTCTTTTCGTCTGCTAAGATCTTTGGAATGGGGGTCGGAAGGGACAATGGCCCCCATTTTCATAGAGGGGGAGGGGGGTGATGGGGGGGTCGGGGTGACGTGGACAACATAGTCACGGGTGAGGGGTGCTTTACCATTGTGTGAACTTGAGACTAGGGAGACTGAGTTTATTCGTTATTTTCTTTTAGAAATAAAAAAAACTTAGTTTGTTTTTAAAAATTACAATTAAATTTAAGATGACCAAAAAAACTTAATTGGAATTAAATTATTGAAAAATAAATTTAACAATATAAAATAAGATAGTTAAAATTATATACCATACCTTTTTTTATTTTAAGGAAAACTAAATATTTTTAAAATAAAATTTTAGATCCAATGGTAGACTAGTGATCAAAAATTATTTAATAAATAAACTAATTATCTTTAATTAAAATTAAATGTAACATTACTCTTTGAAAATTAAATTATTTACATAAAATATAATTTAATAAAATAAATAAGATAGCGAACATTTTATAAACCTACCTTTTTTTTATTTGTGGGGAGAATTGAATAGGTTTTATAGGTCATAATAGAAAATATTTAAAAAAAATACTATATATTCTGTTGAGGATTTGAGAACTTTATTGTGGGTGTTCTTAAATGTTAAGGATAGAAATTGAATGGCCGAGTTCAATCGTTACTATTCGTCTAATTTTAAGTACATTAATTATGAATTAAAATCAATTCAAGTTAAATGAATTGAAATAACTATTATACCTTCATTCTTATCAAATTAGTTTCATTATTATTATTTTTTTTAAATACTTTTACAATTCCTCAACTCCCCCAATATTCACCATTCTGATAATAAATGTTTCTTAAAATCAAAATATTATTAAAGCAATAAAAATATAATAAATAAAAATATGTGCACATGATTAAAAGCATAAATTGTTTAATTAAAATTTATAAAAAAATTTTTAACAATTAATATCCCATAACAAATTTGGAACTTTACATTCTAACTAATAAACTATACAAATTATAATTATCAATTATAATTAAAAATTTTGTTTCATTAATGTTACGTAAATAAACACTCTATTGATCTCCTAATAATATAAATTTATTCTTGCAATTAAAATATTGCTAGTATTATTTCATGGGTTCCAAAAATTGCACTTTCTTTTAAAAAAAGAAAACCTTAATCAAAATATAAAATATTTTTTTAAAAATCCATTGGTGATTAGATTAGTGAATCACTTTTTGTGATATAAGTAATTACATTTCGCAAATTTAATTGAGGAATTAAATTTTATTGAATAGTTAATTACATTATGCCAATTCCTAAATATCATTTTATAAAGGAAATTAAATTTCTATTCTTCATTTAAAGATAACAATACCTTTTCTTATGTAAGAAATAAATTTCGCAATCTAGTTAGTTATACATTGTTGCTTTAATAAAACAGAAACATTATTTACGAAATTCTTCGAGCAAATTGAACTTAACAACACAAAACTTTCCGGTCGAGTTACGAACCGGATTATCATCGTGTGAAAGCGGTGCTTAGCCGCCTATTAAAGTGTGGACGCGTTGTCGAGTGCCGTTAAGGGTGATTTACGACAAGGTGTAAACACTTGCTAGGAGATACGGTCACAGTTAATTCTCTCTTGAACGACCTTTTTAAACGCGGGGACCCTTGTCCCTGGAAATTTACTGACGCCAGCAATTTATAAATCACTCTTTTCGCAAGACTTTTGAGTTCATTTAAAGTTCTTAAAGAGGAGTGTGGAGTTGTAGACTGTTTAAAATGTTTAAGACAATTAATAATAAGATACTGTTAACTATTTATTTTATTGTTATTAATTGTATAAGATTATTGTATTTGTGTACAAAAACATAATTTTATTTTATAAAATTTTATAAGAATATTTCATTTTTTTTTTCGAAACAGTAGCTATTTCTTTTAATAATTAAAAGAGCAAATTTATTGAAGTTACATATTAATTATTATTTTAGCAATAAAAATATTAAATACTTTTGTACAAATATTAAGGTATCGATGTTCCAAAGAGTTTTATTTATTATCTTAAGTTTGTTAACGGGCAGAAGCTGAAAACCAATCTATGGTCAACAGAAGAAAAATTATTTGTATTATATTTAAAAAGGAGAACTATCACTGATAGCATGCAAAACCCAATACTGGCGACAGATTTTATTTAAAATGTTTTAATTGCAATTTTTATCATTAATGAATGATTTTGTGTTTAAAAAAAATGAATAAATAAAAAAATAAAATCCTGATTATTCCCAATTTCTAGATCAAAATTGCTAAATGAACTTTAGTCATGGAGAATTTATATAACTTAGTTCTTATGTATATTCGGTATACATTGCAATTTATTTGTTGAATTTAGTCGTTATATAACTATTAATTTTGTCAAACATTTATGAGATTATGTATTTTGACATAGTTATTAAAGACAAAATAGAAGAAAGACATAATATTTCTATAATTCTTATTTGTATAAGAATAATAAATATAAGACCCAAATATAAAACAAACTTTCCAAAACACATTTACAATAATGGAGCCGCATAAAGCGCAGCGCCATCTATTGCAAAGTACTACAACCATTAAATGTATAATGTTTCCTCTTCATTTGCCATAGATGGCGCAACAATATTTCACCTTAACTTCTGTATTTAAACAGAAGTTAAATACAGAAGACAATTAAGAAATGAAGATTTAAACAGAATTATTCTTTAGTCTTAAAGTATTTTTTGCTGTCTGATTTAATTTGTAAATTTGGAAGAAAAAGGAGCCGATGATCGCTTTTTAAATTGAGGACTTTGACTATTCTTTTAGGTGTTGATAAAACAATGATTGTTAACAAATATGATTTATGAAATATTCATGTTTTTATGTGCATTTTCAAATTATGTTTGTTTTGAAATAAAAGATTTTTTATATATATTATAAGTGTTGTAGTTATTTCTCTATTAACAATTAAAAAAATTGTTAAAATTTTGAGCTGGTCCTCAATTAGATAATTAATTTTAAAAAATCCGATTAAAATTAATTATCTTGATTTTTTCATATAAATTGTATATTTGAGTAACAATATCATTCAAGTCACTGAGGGAATTGATTAATTTAATTATTACATAAAATACGGGTTTCCATTTAATATCATGCATAAAGGCCTTTAAAATTTACTTTAGTTAAAAAACAAGAAGTTCTTAAAGAACTAAAATAGCCTACTTTCCTGTTACTTAAATGCTTACTAAAATTCTTATCATGAAAAAACTGGGTTCGTAACAGTAAGTGACATCAACAACCGTTTTTCCACCTTAAATTCTAAAATAAATTTCACTAAACACAGCATCTAAATAAACACAGCATCTTTCACTAAATACAGCACTAAACACAGCTTTATTTGCAGTTATAAATAAGTATTTAATTTTTCGTAGAACAAAAACCAAAAATCTACTCCTCAATAAACATTTACTTGCTAAATTCGGCTAGTTTCATTTATTTTATTTCGAAAATTAAATAATTATTACTTAAATCGTTTGCAAAAATTTATATTTCAAAGTATAAATATGTAATATTCCTCGCTTTTAAATAGAATGAAAACAATTTATATCAACATACAAAGATCTCGTAGTGAAATATTTATTTGACGTCATCTTAAATTGATCGATGTCTCAAAAATAAATTTATTTTAATTTATTGTCTAAAAGAATAAAAGTTTCTCGCGCGATTGTTGCATGGCAATGGTGATTTAATTCAAATAAAAATGGCTTCCTATGCTTTTTAAATGAGCATTAAACTTTGCAGTTTTTTAAATAATTGAAGTACTTAGAATTCGAATTCTTTTATGAAATTTTCAATGTATTCTCATTTCGATGCGCTGAATTTTTTGACGTATCTCACTTGTCCGTGGCATTTGTAGTTAAATTCAGCGATTTAAATGACTCGAAATTGAATTTTAATGCAAGTTCAATGGGAAATTCGTCGATAAATAGTAGATTTATGTCCGTCCTATCGTACAGACAGACGGACAAAAAGTATGAAAGTTGGGTGTCTGAGGTTATACCTTTCTAATAAAAAAAGAATTTTTAAGATCGGATATATAGAACCGATTTTGGAAGGGGGGTACGGACAGACGGACGGACGGACGGACAGACGGACAGACAGACAGACAGACAGACAGACAGACGGACGGACGGACGGACGGACGGACATCGACCGCATGTCAATACCTACTTTTTTATTTTTTTTTAATTCTTCGAATTAAAAAAAAAAGAAAAGTAGGCTAATAATTAATTAAAGCAAGTTTTACCTGTTTAAACAACCCATTCAAGTCATTTTCTCAAGTCACGATGTGGGAAAAGTTATTTGAAAAATCATTTGCAATTCGTTTCTGTAAAACCATTTACATTACTAGTTAAGTTTTGTTACAGAGAAACCAACCGTAAGGTTTGTGTCTAAAAGGAGCCAGAACGTGTCTGGCAATTTATTACTTTTGTTATAAAATTTTATATTAATTCTGAAAGCGTCTGGGAATTCTGAAAGTGTTGAGAATTATCAATAAATTCAGATTTTTTTTTTGTTAAGATGTAATAGCAAATATTTTTTTTTGTTTTTAGAAGTAAAGAAACGTACTCTATTTCTTACCATCATGTCTACTGATTAACGGTGATGAAACCTTAGTTTAGTGATGATGCCGTATCTAAAAAAAATGCACAATCCATAGAATAAGGGTTGCCATTACCTCAGAGCAGAATTGGTCATTAATCAATTAATTAATCAATTATCTTGTTAATTAACTAAAAAAAGTAATTGCAATGAAATTAATTACAATTAAATTAATCACAATTGAACTTTAAATTGCACCTTGCAATTAATTTAATTATATTAACGTATGTCAACTGTAACTCACAATTAAAATAATTTCAATTAACTTTTTTAGGTGTTTTATGAAACAATTAACTTTATGCATTAAAACGAAATGAGTAAAACGTTTAGGAAAACTAAGCTATAAGTCTTAGACTTAAGACGAATAAAAAAGAGCGGTTAATTGTTATTTTTAATTAAAAAAACAAAACAATTGAAAATTAATTAATTGTTAATCTTTAATTGTTCATGCAATTAAAATTTGCCCACCACTGCTTCATAGAGCTTGGTTTGAGAGTTAAAGTAAATCAAAGTACAGTAAATAAAAGAGTACCGTATTTTGGTTTCAATAAGCATAATAATTTTATTAGGCAAAAAAATAATAATAAGTAACTTTAAGCTTTTATTTCAGAAAATTCATGAAGTACCCATTAATTATATTTATGAGTAATTTTTAAAAATCCCAAAAAAATTATAAAACCACACACATTAAAAAATTAGAGGAAAGATTCCAAGTCAAGAAACTTAATCAATGCATTTAATAATCAGAGTATTGATTACTTATTTATTTAAAAAATTAAACCTTTCATTCATGAGTCTAAAAAAGTGCACAATTTAGTTGTGTTATGGGGTAATGATTACAATTGATGGCTATGATAGGGCTTCACGATATTTATTTTTGCAATTGTTTTAAATAAACATATTTCAGAAAAATATTTTAGATTTCAAAAAGTTTCTACCCCCCCCCCCCCCCCTCCCTCAATTTCTTCCTTCATATGTAAAAAAGAATCCGATGAAATGTAATTAAAATATTAAAATCTATTAATATTCAAAAAAATAAACGCGCCGTGGGACTTAGTTAACTTACTAAAAAAGTGAAGTTTCAAAAACGTCACTTTTTTGGTCATTTTTCAATAGTTCTATAATAATTAAAAAAAATCTTAACAAATCGAATAATATGTAAAATTTACTGCAACTTTCGTACTTTTTGCAAAAAAGAAAGAAAGAAAAGAACTACGATAGTTTACAGATGTAAATATTTGCATAGTAAAATGTATAATCTGAATTACATCTAATATAAACTCATATTGAGCATGAACCGGGCCACCATGAAGGGGGGGGGGGGGGGGGGATAAAATAGTAGAAAACCTTAATTTGTTTTGTTTCACAATCGACACTCTTCTGGTAAAGAACAATAAAAGTTGTTAGTTTTTAATCAAAAGAGTTTTATCTAAACATAACTTAGAAAATAAAATTATTTTTCAATTTATTTACACCTAAGCTTTACCTATATTGCAAACAACATATAATGGCAGAAGAAATAAAGTACTTTCAGCAACAACAAAAAAAAATAATAACCGTTTTACATTTGCTGGAAATATTTAGTTATAAGCCTTCTAAGAATTGCAACTTAAGGAAAAATTACAAAAAAAAAAAGAAAAAAAAGAGGTATTCCATATTTATCAAAAGTTTTAAGGTACACATAGGATTAGTGTGGTCTGCATTACCCCGCATGAGGTTATTAGACACAAGGTTGAAAGTTAAAATATTTTTTACTCTAAATCCGTATTTCAAAAATCCCCAGAAAATCAAGAGAAATCTAATTTATAATTAATACGAAATATATATAAAACGTTATTTAGATTATTAAAAGATATTTTCTTGAATGACTTTTATTAAATTAATGGTACAGATTTAAGAAGATGACCCTTTTTTGGCTCTTATCACCATATCTTCATTATTATATTGTACATCTATAACTTTTATTTTTCAGGAATATCAAGGCTTTCAACGAAAATGGAAACCGCGTGAACAAGAAAAAAATTGAACCATTCTTAACAATTCAGGTACTTTATGAATTTTACGTAGAATGTGTGCAAAAGTGATTATTAATAATAAAATTAAATAATTATATCGTAATAAAAATTTAATTATAAAATTTGTTTTATAATTGTTATTTGACATTTTATGCATGTTTTTCAAAATTTTTAGATTTATTTTTTTCTCGGGGGATATCAATATGAACATGGTAGACTTGTACTATTAAAGTTTTGTAAACCTACATGATAAATGTTATTTAAATTAAAATATTTTTTAACATTAATTATTTTTATTTTAGCCTGAATGTCGTAAATAATAAATAGTTGTAATTACATTTTACCCAATCGTGTTGAAAAGTTAGTTGTAATTAAGGATGTACTTACAAAACGTTGTCAAGTGTGAATTTTACTCCAGTACCAATATGATGCTGTTTCGCAATGACACAATTAAACTTCTAAAAATAATTGTAATATAAAATCAGAACAAGATAATATTTTCTTTAAATTTTTCATGAAACTAATTGAACAAATTTGATTGAGTTGATAAAAATTTGTAAAATAAAAGAAAGCATAATATAACATTAAATCAAAAGTATACATGTTTACTTACAACATGAAGCTACCTGATGTAAACGTAATTTCTCTAAACACATTAATAACATTATGTATATTTGGAGAAAAAAAAATATTTTAGGAAAGGTTAATTACACATACAGAAATAACCTATTAACCTTTTTAGTACAGATTTTGATAACAAAAAATAAGAATAATAAATTGTTTGTGTGTCATTAGCGCAAATTTTAAAATTAAAAATACAGTCTTTACCACGATATGGTACAAAATTCTCCAGTAACAAGCAATAATAAGAATATAATAACAAGAAGAATATACCTAAAGAATAATACCTATGCATAGGACAATTGCTATAAACACAATGTTAACGAAATAAATTTTCACTTACCTTAATGGCAGTAATTTTCATAACTCTTGAATATTATAATTAAATACGGAAATTTACTAGATTCCACAAAACATTACCACAACTTAAAATTAACTTTTCAATACAACTACGCACATCTTCGAAAAAAGCGTCGACGACGGAAGTTTGCTTCTTATTTCCGGCAGAATATTTTGACATTTCTGACAAAAAATCAACATTACAAATTTAACTGGGTCAATTTCTTAAGAGGGAGGGACTTGCTTACATCCCGTGCTCATTTGTTTGCACTAAGACATTGCATATTACTTATTCCTGCATTCTAATTAGGTGGAACAAGTTTTGGAGGCGGGCCAACCGTGGGAGCCAATGAGGACGGGAGAAGAAAATCGTCATCGGTGTGATTGACGGGAGGGCGCCACTGTCGCTCTTCATTGGTTGAGTGAGATAAAAAAAATTTAAGTGGAGAAATATAATTTAAAAATATTTTTTTAGTTTAGAATTTGAAAAAATATATTTAAAAAAATATTTTTTTATATGTAAGTGTGCAAGAGTAACAGAAATGGGAAAGTGTGAAATTTGAACATTTGAAATTAAAGTTTTAAACACTATTTGAAGGACAGTAAGAAGATCGAACTCAAATGAGAATTAAACGTGTTTATGTAAATTTACATAAGATGAAAAATGCATCATACATTACAAATGAACACGTATTTTGCTTTAGTATCATACATTTAATTTTGCGAATTGTATTTTCCCATAAGATGTAAATATTTTCCTAAATAAATATTAGTTAGTTTATATGCATTCAGAGAAAACTGAAAATTTGGAGGACAGTTAATATAAATAAAATAGAAAAAATATCATGTGAAAATTGTTTATAAGTATAAGAATTATTTTAAATGCTATTTAAGTATTAAGTGTATTTAAATATTTAAATTCTACACAAATATTCATGTTTTTGTATAATCGAGTAATTCTTGTTTAAAAAATTTAAACAAGGAAAAGTAATCAGGTTTTTTTTTGTGGTTAAAAATAAAAAATAACTAGATAAACATGATATAAACAAAATATGAAAAAGACAAAATATGATATAAAAAAAATGTAATTCAAAATTTTAAAAGTATTAAAATACCAAATTGTAACACAAATATTTAATTAGTGTAAATAAAAGTGATCGAAAGTTTTTGCCAAACTACTATTTTTTTTATGAAATATATGGCACAAAGAGTTACAGTAATCAATATTTGTTGTTTTTCACGTATGTAAATATCGATATAAACATATTTTACAATTATTGTCAACAAGTTATTCTTATTTTACTTTAATACAAAATTTTATACTTAAAGACGTTTTAATTTTGGCTACAAATAAATTTTTTTGAGTGATATAGCATGGGGCATTCAAACATTGCATTAGATACTAAGTTTTTAATGTTAGGAATTAATAACTATTTTACAAGCCTAACAAGAGTACTTTTGATTGAGATAAATATCATACAGTTTAATCAATATTTATTAAATTATTGTGACCTATGATGTACCTATTTTTGCAGATGAATTAATTTTTTTACATACTTATTATTGTTCGTTATTAACGTTTTTTTTTATACTAACTTAACTCTGATATTTTTAAAATTATAATTTTACAAGTTTATATTTAATTTCACACATCGACCATTATTAATTACATGACGCAATGCACCTTAAAATCTAACGTCGTTTACAATATTTTAATAGACCATATGCTTTGCTTATTTATTTAGAAGATGACACGTTATTTTAAACAATAAAAATAAAAGTAATGCTACTTGCTTATCGTACAAAACAATTAAGCAGTTTATTATATTATATGTGTGTACAATTCTATTTATAATTATACAATCTAAAAATTGATGTGAATTCTAAATAAATACTTATTTACACTTATTTTTAGTGTGTTATTATAATATTTTTAGTGATGTACATTATTGTACTTAACTATTATATTGTATAGTGTTATTATACTATATTATTTGCCCATACATTTTAAGAGTCCAATTTAGTTGCAATTTCACAGTGTTTATTTTCATTTCATTTTATTTATTTTTAAATTGTTCTTTTCTGCTTACTTAAATACATATTTAATAAATGTTTTAATTATATTATATAAAGGGTTATAAAATTGCTCATATACCTATTATTTATTTTATATAATTATAAAAACAGTGGATTTTCCAGAGTATAACTGCTTATCTGAGTAATATAAGATAAATATAACGGCCACATTTTTTCTAATAATCGTAGATAAAGTTATTATTTTTTTAAATATATATATTTTATGCAACATCTTCATTTTGAAGTTCCAGTCTATAATTTTATAAATTAGACACAAACTAAAAATCTCACTTTAGTTTAATTTGAAGCATTAATCGCGTACAATTTATTTTGTTTACAAATTATTTCCAAAAACTTATCAGTTAAATATTTAAGTAAATGATTAGATCAAAAATTAACTGCTATAAGAATAGTTTATATACTATTTCCAAATGACTGTTAAGCGAAAGTTTATAAATTTACAAAATAGTATAAATCAGGTAATTTTACTCTAACTTCCTAGAATTTAATAAGGAAATTTAAACGAACTAACTACAAATTCTGTTTGAATTAAAATAACAATTCCGTAACAATAAGGTTCGATTATAAAACCATAATTAATTATGCCCTTCTTTGCATTTTGAAACTTACAAAAAATAATGTATGAGAAATAAATTAAAGAATTAAAATTATTTGAATAGTACAAAATCTCGTAAAGTTGCAATCAATTAATACAAATGTCAACTTTTGAATGCTATCAAATATTTGTAGTAAGCTTATGCACGTACGTATATTATTATAGTATAATCCATTTATCAACATTTTTTCATCAATTATATACATTAATTATTACCTATACTAAACGTTTTGTGTCTTGCCTGATTTAATTTGTATGCAAATTCAATTACTTTCTTCGACGCTGACAATTTTGAGTAACTTATAACATATATGAAAAAGGTAAATTTGCAATTTTCATTACTTTATTCTAGTATATAGTATTTTTTCATTACGTTTCCATGAATATTTACTTCAGAGATATATTTGTGAAAAATTTTCTTATTACATTGGCTTTGTTGCATGCTTCATTTGTTATTGATTTTTTTAAAATTATTTTCAGCTTATTATTTTATCTTACTACAATAATATTTGATATCTTCCAATATATATTAAATTCATGTGGCTAATTTTTCTTTGCTGATGTTTTGCTTTACGTTTACAACTAGGTATAGAAAGCATGTATTGTGCTATTTTATCTACATTTAGATTATTAATTTTATCATTTCCATGACTATTGTACACTAACTTGTGTACATAATACCAACGAATTTTGTAATGTGTTTCGAGTGTATCATTTAAACTTTTATTTTCACTAGGGCACTAACAAAGTTTCATTTTTAACTAAAAAACTTATTAGTAAAACTATTTTAAAAATTAAATTAAGTTTTTTTAATAGGCTATAATTCTAATAATTATTTTGGCTAAGTTTGTATTAATGAAAGTATTACAAAACTTATTACTTTTAAATTAAGATTGGAGAAAGATGAAATAATAAAAAATAAAAAATATATATGATATCTTCCAATAGTAATCGTAATTTTTAACTCATTTACTAATGGAACAGTTTTAAAATGATACTTTCATTTGTTTAGTTTATAGTTGCTATTTATAAGAATGCTTATTATTCAGATTGATACATTAAGCTAAAAGTAAACAATAAAACAACTCTAAAAGTTTTCTATAGATTTAGATATCAATGTAATGTAAAAATATATTAAGCATTTAATAAAAGAAGTATGCATCAATTTAATTTTTACTAAAAATGAAGTTTTTTTAGAAGGAATGGAAATTTAGTACAAAATAGAAAGTTATTATACTCTAATTTATTTTCTTTGTCGATATTTTTGGGTTTTAATTTGTGATTTATAGAAAAATAATATGCAATTCTAAACAAAATAAACATGACTCTCAGTGTTTTACAGATATCAGACCAACTTCTCGGCAACAATCAACGAAAGACCAGAGAAGTATCGATCATCATCCAGAACAACAAAACAAGAGAACACCACTTACCGCCATCTTGAATGCCGCCGCCGAATTTTCATCAGACGACTCTGGCAGAGGCCTCTCTCCAAAATATCGTCTGCGTTCTAAACGGGACAGAAGGTAAGGGGGCTTTAATTACAGTTTAGGTCGTAGAATTAACCAGGGGATGAGGCTGCAACGAATGGGGGCGACGCAGACGAAAATAAAAGTCGTCTGCAAATAAAAATCGTTTGAGGGGTGGGGGAGGGCGAGTGGTGGGTTTTTTTCAAGGGAGGCAGAGTTGGGGGGAGAGTAAGTTAATGGTTGACCCCGTAAAAACCGGTTGCGGCGCTTGTGAATTTAAGGAATGCTCATCGGATGTGCTGATACAGTTTGGCTCATAGAGAAAAAGTTTGTTGTTTTCTTGAAGAAATTCGACTGCATAAAATGTTAAAATGTTAACCATATTTTGTATCATGTTTTATAGGTTAAGGAAAAGAGAAAATCATATGATTTTTTTTTTCGTTTCTACATTGTATATGAGAAATATACAGAACTTGATAGTAATGATTGAATTTAATTTTGATGAATTTATACTAATATCTTTCGTTTTAGCTTTTTTTGTTTTATTATTTTGGAATGTTAAATTGACTCCATTAGCGTTCCAAAATTTTGCATACCATTTTTAGAAATCTTTAACATTTATTAGAATTTTCAATCGAACTTATCGTTAACCATAAAAATGTTAAAAAGTTTTTTTTTTACAATTATTAATACGAATATATCTATTATTTGCCAATGCTTAAATGAAATAAATATTGAAGCATTGTGCTGGTGAAATGACCATTAAAACCTTCAAAATCAAGAATGCTATGTATAATTTTTTTTAAAAGTGTATGACCTAAAAATACTTTCATTAAAAATGCAAATTTTTTTTTTGTAATGAACTTTAATTGAATTTTGACCTACAATTTGGCATTAGGGTCGAAAAATGCCAAATCGATTTAATAAAATTTGGAGCAGATAAAAAAAAAACCCTCAAGGTTTGTGTTACCTTTGTATTTGTAACGATTCTTTGTTGTTTCGTGAATGTGTATTTCGTGATGTTTCGCGTATCGAGCAGTCGAGATAACCATTCAAAAGGTTCAAAATGAAAAAAAAATTCCAGTATAAAAACTTAAAAAACAGTAAATGATTTTATTTAGAAATGTTAAGGCTTTTGTGAAGAAGTTTAATTAAACTGTCATCTCGTCTTGAGGCTGATTAATGACAAATCGATTCAATAAAATTTGGAGCAAATAAAAAAGAGCTTAAAAGGTTTTTTAGACTTGATGTGATTGATGCGATTTTACAACTCATAAATTGTCTGTCTTCCAGGCAGAAACGAATGAAATGCCTTTCTACTCAATCGGATATTTATGAAATGCTGTTTACAGTCCAATCAAACAGAAAGCCACAAATCTTGATTTTTAAGAAACCAGCCTGTTTATCGCCTCACTCTTCTGACAAACTGCATTTAACATCAGCAGCAGGAAGCAATCTGCAGATTTAAAACATAACTTTTACTTTCTAAAATTATTTAATAGATTTGTGCATTTAAGTAAAACTTGGAGCACTACAATTATATATAACTATATATTGCATATACAATAATTATTCATTTGATTAAATAAATATAAAATAATATAACTATAATTTTAAACAAATGTTATAGCATCGAAATTATTTGAAAGCGGTGTATTTATTAATAAGAAACAATTCATTTGGGTTGTTAAAGTATTTTTGCCAATGTATCGAAAGATAATTAAGAAATATAATAATTTAAACCTATAAGGTAACGAATTATACATCCTTGAAAGAAACTTAAAACATCAAAAAAACAAAAAGTCTATTGAATCAAACGTTTGAAAGATTTTTTTAAATTAAAAAAAAATAAATGAAGTATTTAATGAAGTAATGAAGTAATGAATATAGTAAATAAATTTGTATCGGACCCATAAACGGCGACTTTGTGAATATACCCATTACCATTAACAACTTCATTTCCAAATTAAAAATAAAAACCTTATCTTTTAAGTTTATTTAATTCGTTTTTTTGGTGTAACTTCATTTGTACTACCTAAACTGGCCTGTACTATGCTCTTTATTTGTCTTATAATTTTTTATTAATGTAAACTTAATAGTTGGTAAAACAGATTTCTGCTTAACTTCAACGAACGATACAATACTAAAAAACAATTCATGGAATTCGACAAAATTAAAATTAGAAGGACCATGTAAAATAATTACACATATAATTAAAGACGTTTAACAATTCAGCTATAATAAGTGAAATTATAATAAGTAAACAAAGTGAAATTATAATAAAAGGTACAATAGAAATAAAAAAAATTACTGATACATGAAAAGAATTTTTTTTTCTAAATCTGACCGAAATAGTTCAAAAGAGTATCTAAAGAGGTCGCTAGTGTGAACATAAAGAAACAACATTTTGAGTGTAAAGATGATTATTTTTGGTCATTGAAGGGTATCGGCAAAAAAACAACCAAAATTTTGTTTAAAAAAACTTTTAAATGTGTGTAATGTCTTAACAAGTTCAAGTGAAGAATATTTTGGTTTGAAAATTAGAGAAAGAAGATAGCTCGCTAAAAAAAAGCGAATACTATTGCGATAATAATTGATGGAGCATTAAAATTCGTTTGTAAATATTACAAAAAAATAAAAAGTAAAGGTTGAATACGGATAAAATAATACACTAATCGTTTCTTACCTTTCAATCGATTTATGACACTTATATATCAGTAAATTATTTTTCTACCTTAAGTCTTTTGACATGTAGGAGCGGCATCATGTCGGAAAAACTTTTCACTTGTTTTTAGTCTTTCAAATATTTATTAGTAATCCTACGTACAAAATATAACCATTAAGTACACACCTACAATTTTTATTTAAACCATGTTTTTCCGAATCAACCCAATTGACCATAATTATTTTTGGTAGAACGATTTCTGAAATTAGGTGTTTTGTGGTACACATCATTAAAAAAATCCATGATGAAACCGTCCTTTTTGAATTAATTGAGGAAACATAGTTTTTTTGTTGGAAAATGTAACAATAAACTTAAACTAAATTTTAAACATTCCAACATTTTATTATGTTACGCGTAACTGCACTGCAATTTTTATTTAAAAAGTTTTAAATAATTGTGTCTTTTCTTTTAATAAATAGAGATCACACACGCATTGCACTTTGTAAGCACTCGTTAACACATCATTTTTGCTGAACAAATAACTATTAATCTTTTGACTGTTACAAACATAAAACTGAACTATTTAATCTAAAGTATTAATTTCCAATCACGTAAAATTAAATTTTTAAATAACTTGCTGTTGAACAGAATGAACAACCATACAACTATTTAAGTTCAAATTTTTACGCTATTAAAAATATATATCGATTGGTACTTTTCTCTATAACATCACCAATTTGATACACATCATAAAAACTACAGACATAGTAATCGACATTGTTTTAAAAACAATAAACTGAAACATGATACGTATTGTAACGGGTGTGGCCTACTAAATAATAATTCACAGTCATGAAGGTATTCTGAAGTTTTACTGGACAGATTTCAATGGACATAAATGTTCAAATTAAGTATGTTATTTATCTCCTTAATTAATACAGAAATGAATTTATTTTAATCAATGTTATGCACGTGATTAATTTTTAAATAAACCACATTATTGTTATTATTTAGTTATAAAGGTAACTATTTTATATTCGGTGAACACAAATATGCTTTTAATTTATTCAAACTTAGAGAAATTTAATTTATTCAAACTTGGAGAAAACTGAAGAAATTTGTATTTTTCGACTTAGCAAGTTGAGCCCAAATTACTACATTTTGCAAATATGTATTTTCTTACGAACCTAAACGGTTCATACTTTATAATATACATTTAAACGTTACTTTCAAATACATACAAGATGAGTGCATTTGAATTCCACAAACGCAGAATACTAACAAAAAAAACTCCAGTGGTAGACTCTTGGCCTAAAAATTCTTATCACATTCCCATTATGATAAACAGACACTTATCTAACTTATCACTCTTATCACTCACCAATTCAAAGTATAAAAATGGCACGAATCGCTCTGCACTCAAGAGCCATTTAGTTATCGCACACTTGAACCATATCTTCCCAAATAAGATTAGGAACTCACTCAAAGTCAAGGGCCCGAAGAAACGCGTGCCTTTCCTATCTTAAAAACCTCGAAAGACCCTCATATTTCAAAAATACTAAATACCGAGAAAAACTGTAATTCTGAACCTGACTGAAATATATTCAGTGATGATATAGAGAAAGAAACGTTGTATGTTACGTTGAGAATATTTTTAGTCCGTTAATTTTTTTTTAAAACATGAATTAAAAGAAAAAAACATAATACTGGAAGGCAAGAATATTTAGATCATTATTTAATTCATATCCGGAATAAAGCATTTCCTAAAAATAATTATAAGATATGTCTTACTACCTTTACAATTTATTAAAGTACATGGTTTAATTTACAGAGTTACAAATAATACTGTCTTTAAAAACAAACTACAGTATTTTTGAACTGTTCATTATTTCGCGATTTCTGAGATACAAAAAAAATTACTTTAGAACATTAAATATTATTGATACAGAAGAATGACATTCACATTTTAATATTTCATAATTTAAGTAGCATGTTTATAATAGAAGACATTTTTTAATATTCTAAGAATATACAGTTTTTTAAAAGCTTTCATATAGTTTGCACATGATTGTTCATAAATAAACAAAAGTTATAAAATTCACCAAACCGTTCATTTCAGGTACACCATTGTTTTAAAAATCATAGTTAAAAGGACCATTTTAATCATAGTTTTCAGGCTTGAAGAAAATATATTTTTTCAAATTTAAAATAAAGTTAACAAATATCATTTACTTACCATGTTATGGATGCACGATACTATGAACTCAATACTTGTACATGTCCTGACGTTCTACTTCCTAAATAAAAGCCCCGGATTTATAACATCTCCCCCAACGGATGTTTAGAATGTTCCAAGGGGGGCATTGGTCCCCCAAAGCGAAGGTGTGGCCTGTTAGTCTCTTCTGGATTATGATTTAGGGATTATTATTTACATTATGTTTTATGGAAAATGAAATATATTTTTACAAAGAATAATTGCTTATATTTTTATAACATTTTAATTAATATTGTGTGTTAGTTCAATTTAGTTTTACAATTGTTTGATGGCTTGTTTCAATTTAGATTTCAAATTAAGAATTCTTGTTTAGAAATAAATCTGATAACGCGTATTGAATATAGATTTATGATGTACTTTGATAAAAAAAATTCAATTTAATATAAATTCAATTTAATGCTAATTTGATAACGAAGTAAAGTAAAATCGTTTTGTCAACCATTCCGACCATTTATCTCAACATATACATCACTTTACATATATTTAAATGATAGTTTGAATACTACGGATAGCTCTGCTTTATAGCATCAAACAATTTTAATAATCTAATGTGGGTGCTCATACACACCATACGATTTTCATATTGAAAAAAAAGGTCGTACATATGAGGGTTGGCTTTTTAATTTAATTGTTTTTAAATCTCGGAAAATATCAGTTTAGCCTTGTTACACTTGCCCTTACTAATAAAATCTGTCGAATAGAATTCCACTCTGGCACGAGAATTTCGTAATCAGCTTTAAGCCGTAGGTCCAGGTCTAACTAATCCTAGTGCAACAAGAAATATTATCACCCTCATATCAAATTATATTTTCACTGTTACGTATATCCGGAATCCATGTTATTTCCATAGATCGCACGATTGCGTGTAAGTTGCTCTATATATAGCCGTTTGATAATGCAATAAACAAGCAATAAAATTTTACATACGTTCTTTCGATTTGATGGTTGTGTAATTTCTTTTTTCGCCCCTGTTTTTTTCTAGTCAAGTGGGTTGGGGAATGGGTGCAGATTTATGTACAGGTGTTGCTAAAAGCAATTTTAGCTGTTTTTATTACATTGTTTGAGCTTAAATTAATTTTCAGGTGACAGATGCACGGATATCTGGGTTAAAATTGCAAACAGCGCATGCATTTTTTGTTATGAAATTTTAAGCACAGTTAATGTGACTAAAGGGGACTTATTTTAACAACATTGCAAAATTAACAACATTGCAGAACATTTTGCAAAATATATTTCGTTGGAAACAAAATTAAAAATTGAATTTAGGAATCTTATAATGTCTACTATTTTCATCAAAAGTATTCAAAGGCCAAGGAGAAAAGTTTTGTAAAGTTTGTTAAAATAAGAAAAAATAACAAAGACGTTTCTATTTTGAACCATTGAATATATAATTATTGTTGCATGTCTTGGTTAAAAATAAAAATTAACAAGGGGGAAATAATGAATCTTTAGATTTGCTAAACTATTTGAAATTATTCAATTTCGACAGAAACATTACACTTTCAAAATTTTCTTTAAAAGAATATTATTTATTTCCTAGGTAAACACAAATGGATTAAAACATAACAAACAAACAAAAAAACCATAAGGTGTAAAGCTACATAACTTCACACCGGTAAGTTTATTATTTAATATGTTTTTTGTCAATTTATTCATTAAACTTTCATTTGACGAAGTTACATTTTTGTATTTAGATTTTGTAAGATATTAAAACAGGGTTAAGGACAAATTTTATTAACCACGAATGTTTTCAAATGTTTATTGAAAGTGTTATATTTTCAATTATGAGAATTACTGTTGTTTCTGTGTATTATAAATTTTACTTGTGTATTGGTAACATTCAATCTTGTTCTATTTTACTAATTTAAAAAAGTTCTTGATTTTTAAAGCCATTGGCTGTTTGATTTATTAAATTTATTACATTTGTATAAAGTGTTCTAAAGAGCGACATTTCTGCTATTTCTTACATGCCACAAGAAAAAAAAAAGATCTCGTATAATGCGATAAATCAATATTTGACTAAGTTACCTCTCTACCAATTCTTTCTAAAGAAGCATGGGCCCAGCACTAAAACTTTTTTAATGCAGTTTTATAAATCCACATTAACATGTTTCATGTTCACCAACTGTTTCTTTAAAGCAATTTCTCTTTCGATAACAATTTTAAATCCTCCGCAATTGGAACTTTTTATTCAGATTGTACGGAGTCCTCTTCCTAAATGCTACCTCATTTGTTCGTTCTTCAAATATTAAAAAAAAGCCATTATTAACAACTCTAACTCAAACACTTCTTATTCAATATTAAACATATCCCATTGTAAAAATATATATATATATAAGAAATAGTTTTTACAGAGTACATTTTTTTTCTTTAACTTAAAAATCCAAATTTAATTTGGCATTACATCTTAATAACAAAAAATTCATGATTCATTAACAATTCTCAACACTTAAAATCCATTCTGAATTAATATTAAGCTTTATAACACAAAGTAATAAATAGGCAGACATGTTTAGACACAATCCGTAGGGTTGGTTTCTCTGCAACAAAACTTAACTAGTTATGTAAATGGTTTTACAGAAACCAATTCAATTGCTTATGGTTTTTTTTTTTTTTTTTTTTTTGTCGTGGCTTCTATGAAATTAAACTATGAGTTTAGGTATAATCGCACGGAACTTATTCCAAAATTCCCGTAGCTGCCTACCATTGGTCCGATGCTCAACACATCACTTTTTATTTTAACATTAAGTAGCGTATTCAATTGTACGAAATTCAATTGCCAACAATGTAGGAAACGCTTTTCAATCAATACCGAGTAAGAAAATGTTTTAGAAAACGTTATTTTTGGCACAGTTCCACTGGTTGCATTGGATCGATTCTAAAATTTAAATTGCGGCTTGCGATTGGTCCCATCAGACTACACTTCACATAATTCAAATTTTAAGCTTTTTAACTTAACACTTGACTTTCTAACCATACCAAATTCACATTTAAACACTATTTAAAGCATTAAAAATTTATTTATCTGATTTAAAATAGTTGTAAATAGGACCTCACATTTGGCACATTTCCAAGGGACTTCCAAAGTGGTGTACCATTGGCCCGTACGGCATTTATTCAATTTCGTTTCCATACTTGTTTTTTTCGACCCTCATGTTCAATTTGAATAAATTTAATTGTTAACAGCATCAAAGACATAAGGATACTGTTTTTAAGCACTTCTCATTTAATCACGATTTAAAATACCCTTCATTTCGCACAACTCAAAACGACTCTTTCAAATACGCTCTACCATTGGTAGACCTACCACTTCATTTTAAAAATTTCTTTTCGATACCTTGATCTTTATTTTTATTGAGACGCTATTTGAATACATTTAATTTTTAACAACATCAAAAACATATGTATATTGTTTTAAATCTTTTTTCTTTTACTTAAATTTTCAAGTCCCCTAAATTCGACATAATTTCCACAGAATCTTCCAAAAATTAAAAATGCGCTTTACCATTGGTCCGTACTGCATTTAATACATTTCGTTTCTATACTTGTTAAATCTGATATTCGTTATTGAATTCGAATACATTGTATTCCTAACAACATTAGGATATTCTTTTAAAACATCTTCTTACTTAATTTATGTTTTCAAGTATGCAGCATTTGGCACGGTTCCAGCAAACACTTCCAAAATATTGTCTACCATTGGTCCAGTACCGCATACATTAATATTCATTTCTATACATGTTTAATATTATCCTCTTATTCAGTTTGATTGTTTACAATATCAAGGACATTAGGGTATTGTTTTTGAACACTTTCTCTTTTAATTTCGTTTAAAACTATCCCGCATTATCACAATTCCCACCGAGAGAGAGAATCTCTCTTCAAAAAATCAAAATACGCTTTACCATTGGTCCGTACGGCATGCATTAAATTTCGGTTCTATACTTGCTTAAAGGATCTTCATATTTGATTCGAATACATTTAATTATTATAAACATCAGGATATTGATTTTAGAGATTTTTTTTTTCATTTAATTCTGTTTCTTCCCTGAAATTGGCACAATTCCCACTGACTCTTCCAAACATCGGAATACGCTCAGCCATTGGTCCTTTACTGAATTTATTCAATTTTGTTTCTATACTTGTGTTATTCAATCCTCATATTCAATTTGAATACATATGATTGTTAACAATATCAAATACATTTGAATATTCTTTTTAAACATTTTCCTCTTTATTAACGTACTCCGCATTTGGCACGTTTCCCACCGATCTTTTCCAAACATCAGAATACGCTCAGCCATTGGTCCCTTACTGAATTTATTCAATTTTGTTTCTGCACTTGTTTTATTCAAGCTTCATATTCAATTTAAATACATCTGACTGTAAACAATATCAAATACATTGGAATATTGTTTCACAAACATTTTCCTCTTTTAATTACGGTTTAAAGTACTCTGCATTTGGCACTTTTCCCACCGGTCTTTTCTAATATTTTCCGTGGCGGCCTCCCATTGGGCTTAGGCCGGCCTACGATGTGGCAGGCGTCGCGTCGGCGCCTAGTCGAGACGCGAGGGGCGGAACCGAGTCGACTTATGTCGCGGGTTCGGGCCTATGGGAAAGCCGGGAGAAAAAAAAAAGAGAATCCTCTCCGCAGTGGTTTTTGGTAGTTATGTTCTTGGTTCAATGGTTTAATTTTTTTTTGGTTTTAATTGGGATATATTTTGCGGGTTTTTTGTGAATTACAATGCGTTAAAGAGCATAAGGTATAACGCTGCAAATTGTAAAATTTGAATTACATTCTATCAAATTCCTTTCAAAACATGGAGATATATTAAAGGACCAAATAATTAGGATTTAACCAGACAATTGCGGATTTATTAATTATTTTGTGATTTTCCGTGTCCTATGTGTACCGTTGCTGAATTTTCGAAGGGAAAAACATTACACTCTTTCGACGACTGGAACACGAAATCTCTTTATTGCCATTTTAAATGTTGTTAGGTTCACTCTTAAAACAAAAGAGAGAAATCCACTCCAGTTGGAGAAGTGCATTTTCGACACCGTAAAGGCATGTATATTTTCTCAGACTGAGTTAAAATCACTCGTTTGGAGTGATCCTGTCGGAGGTTTAACACACAAAGGATCTACTCCAAAAGGAGAAGTGCATTTTCCAGACTGGAGGAGTGAAATCCACTCAGACTGAGTTAAATTAGGAGTGTTTGTTTTAAGAGTGTTGGTTGGTAGCACAAGAGCCCCAGTTGGTAGATATGTGTTGTATGATATTTTAAAAACACCGCAAAGATCGGTACAAATATTACAGAGTGAATACGACGTGATTTTTAAGGGATATATTAATTATTACTTTGCATTGGATTTATTGGATTAATTAGAGTCAAAAATTCGAATGGGATATCCACCCATCATAATTGATCATTTTAAATTTATTATGTTGACTTTAATTTATTACTTGAACTGAATTTATTCTTTTAAGAAATTGATATTAAATACGTAGGATTAACATACAAAGATTAAAAAACAAATTAAATCCATTTAATCTATCGAAATCTAACTAACCTAAAACAAAATTCGTTATCAATTACTTAACCCAATCCGAAAAGGAATTTATGTAATGAGTTATCAAATAAATTGAGATAAGATTGAAAGATAAAAAAAAGTACGCACCTTGCAAAAACTGTAACATAATTACTAGCTAGGAAGGGAAAAAAAATCCCCCCATGTTATTGGCCAGACTTCGTGGTAAATAATTATGCTGTAACTCGGACTTAACCGAACAGGTTAGGGGGGAAAGAGGGAAAAAAAAGGAAACCTCTTTAGAAATAGAAGCAGGAATGGACCGATTATACACGGGGCATTTAAGTTCTTGTTCAAAAGTATTTAGGTTCTATATTGCTATTTGTTGTAAGAGTTCTTTTAGCAATTCAATTATTAAATCTTGAGTTTAATATGATTTACATACATAAAATTTGTATTTTTTCTGATTCCCGTAAAACGAAGTTTATAAATTGTATTGAATGTTGCATACTATTTCAAAAGATGGCAAGACATTTATATATTATATAATTGTTTTTTGATCTGTTCTTAACTAAAAATATTAATTTGCAACTATGTGCACTTGGTTATCAGTAATAGTTTAATCATAAGTAATGTAATAGTATCACTAAGAAATTGTACGGTGACTACATTCGGATTTATTTTATTTTTACTTGTGCAGACCAAGTTCTTTACTCTAAAATGAAATTTATTTTTTTCCAAAAAAAAAAAATATTCAATACTACTAATGTTTAAAAAAAAAATACAGAATGTTTTAAAATATTACCACAAAGATAACAATAGTTTAGACTCAACATTAAAATGTACTTTTCGGAGGAGATACCTATCTCAGTTTAAAATGGGAAGGAGATTTCACGCACCTTTATTTTAACCTTTTAGTCCCTATGGCAATTTGGCATAATCATTTTAGAAAAAAATTATGAACGTCTATAGCCATTTATATTATCTTAAAGCTCTTCATTCGATTCTTCAAACATTTTTCGATTAGAAAATATTTTTTATTAATCCCAATATAGTCAGCCCTATTATTTTTAATTATGCTCAGAAATATGATGATGCCAAATGGCATCACTGGGACTGAAATTGTTAAAATTGGATTTCTAAATAACGCCAGTGAATAAGCTAACTTAAGTAGCAACTCATAATGTGTCATGTCACCAGACGAACTAATTAATTTAAAAGAAAATGACTTGTTAACGAGAGACATTTTTGTTACTTAAAAAATAAACTCTAAGAAATTTTTATTTTAAACTTATAATATATTTACTATCACTAACTAATCGGTTTTAATTTTCAACGTGTGCAAAATTTAAATAAAAGCAGGAAAACTAGCCCCGGTCTCCCCTACCTATTGTAGTTTAATTTTTTCGGTTTACCGACGTATTGACAAATAAATAGTATTTGTTTCAAACAACGTCAGGGTCCACTTTTGCTACCTAGTTAAAACGTTGATATCATATTCACTAGTTCTTAACTTTACAAAGTGAATATTTATTTTTGCATTATTTTCACACACAGATTTTTTTTTTTAAAAAATCTGCAAGTATTCTACTCAACTTAAAACTATCTAAAGGGGATTTTATTCAGTAGTCTTCAAACGATAACGTCAAAAATTAATAAATCACAGGTTTTTTTTAAATCAACAAATAATTTTTTAAAAAGTAATACAAGAACAGCCTGTTCCAGATCATTTTTAAACAACAGCCTATCCATATCATTCTTTTCTTATATTTAGCATCCCTTGTCGTTATTGTGGGTCCGCCCCCATAAATTCGCAGAGGCGCGTCAACCCACGTGCGTAGATTATGTTCTCTGTCAGAAATGACGGCCGCTCGATAAGGGAACCTTTTTCTGGTAATGGGCAAAAAATACCAGATATCATCATTAAGCATGTGTGCGTGAGCCCGCAGCTACTAAGCGTGATTTAGGTGAGGTTCTACATCGGACACGTTTTTAACCTTTGATGGAAATGGGCAGCTTTCTCATTAGGCTGACTTTTTTTTTTGGTAAAAGGATACGAGATTTGGATTGGTCAAGGCAATTATTGATACGTGGCGTGTGAGATGTTGTTGTCGGTCATGTTTTTGGTAATTGGAAGTAATAATTTGAAATGAAGTTGGGTTGTTTTCAAAAACATTTTGCAGCTACATATACAATGTGAAGCTATGAATCTCAATAAGCAACAAATGACAATCGCGTTTTTCTGATTGCTTTATTTTATTTTTCTGTATTAATCGCAGAGTCAGGTGCTTGTGGATTTAAGGTCAAGCGATCAAAAGCCCATGTTGTTCAATTTTTTAAAAACATTTTCAAATTGTACAGAATGTGAAAAAATTATTCAGTACCCTCTAAAATATGCGAATTTTTTTTAACTAAAAAAAAGACAAATGAACTTAATAGAACAAGTTATGATAATACTTTATTTAAATTATCAAAGGTAGCAAATAAGTTTTATTCCCATATTTCTATTTCGCATCTAAAAGTTGAATGTGTTACTTATCATTGGATTATTTTTTGTATTAAAATTAGTTTTCCACACTTCTATGCATGAAAAAAAGCACCAAAAATCATAAATTTTAATCACAAATTAAAACAGTCACATTGTATAAAATTCACATTTTATAAAATGTAGCATTATTTACCAATTATTTCAAAGACTAACTTTTAGTCTGCTGCTGCTGCTACTTTTATGTGGATAAATTTTTAGTACCACTAAATGAAGAAACAAAACCAACAGATTAACATAACTTTAAATAAAACATTTTCTAATCTCCAATTAACAGTGGACAGCATAAGATAAAGATTAATTAAAAAAGAATCTTAAGTTATGTCTAAAGTTTATTACAAACTACAAACTTCGGGTTGCCTAGCGACCAGTCAATAATTTGTCAACGCATCTCAATTAAGCCTAATGCAGAGTTCTTGACTTCACTTCAGCAAATCCCTTCATTTGAATTTTCGATTTCGATTTTAGTTCGTTTGACGCCTTCTCATTGGCCGAGAACTAATTCCACGCTAATACAGGTGCGCACGGTTTCCTCCTAGGCTTAATGCTGTTATTTATAGGATTCCATGCATGTGCCGCATTAATTTCTATCCATCAAATTAAGAAGGGCAGATATGATATGCTACAACATTGTACATAGGCCATTTTCTAATAACGTAAAGATTTTGAAGTCCTCTTGTGAGCCCTATATTAAGAAGGTCGAATATTTTACGCGTATTGTCCAGTTTTAAGAGTATTTTCCATATTCATGAGAGAAAATGAGATATTTTGGAAATGGCTTTGTTTTGGAGGTTCGTAAAAGCTTTATTAATGAATAATGCTCTTGAAGCGCTCGTTTGATAAGTTTATTTGATTAAATAGCTTGCGCTCACACATTTGTGTACATTTCTCTAAAAATAAAACACACTTTGATTTGGTAGTAATTGCACCTGAAGTTAAAGCTAGTTTATTGTTAGTTCTGTATAAGAGCATAATTTCCCTAAGAGCTGAAATTTTTGAAAGAAATTAATTGTTGCATGTACCAATTAATATCCCAAAAGAATTTTGCTGTATAATATAGAAATAATTAAACTATCGTAAATTGCGGCAAAAAAATCAAGGAAAGAGAAGTAATTTAATAAATTTTAAAAATAATTTAAATTTCATGTAAGGCATGAAATGTATTTCATGTAAATGCTAAAGGGATAAAACAAAAACCCACACACTAACCACTTCCTGTAGGTGGTTCTTCGTTAGATATAAGTTGCTTCCAAATTAATTCTCTTTTAATCGAAAGCAAACGGTTCCAGATTCAAAAGTTACTATGAAAGAAAAAAATATATGCATATCTTTCCATCTATCTAATTGACTCCATTTGCAATGCTGATGATAAAACTTCTGAAAAAACACTCATTTTTATTAGTTTCCAACAAAAAAAAGTCTTTTTGGACGGACTCCCATTTACAGACAAATAGTAACGAACATAAAGTGGGTGAGAGAACACAAAAAGAGAGGGTGTTAAAAATAGCATATGAAGAAGAAAGAAAATCTCCACATTAAAAGTAAAGTCCATAAAAGTGATGAAGGAGAGAGGATGGAGGGATGGGGATCCCTCATCCCATTCATCTTCCTCATCTTTTAAATCCCAAAATATAAAAAAGTGGTCAAGTCCTTTGGAGAGTTTCCCTCTAGGCTTCTTACTTTTAAAATTTTAATAAAAGTGGAAATGCATAGGGAAATCGCACTGTTGACTTACATGCCTCTTTTAACAGTTCGCTATTTCTTTATCTTCTTGCATCTTGTATTCAGCAGACGCATTTCTCTTCGGAGGCGATTACTGCTTTTCCCTTCTTTTATTTCTTGGAAATAAATAAGTTTTTCCTGGAAAAGAGGGAGGAAATGAAAGTGGATTTTTTTCTTTTCTTTTTTTCCAGAAAAAGTTTTTTTTTTCAATCATTGAGAGAAAAAACTTTTGTCGAGTTTGTCTTTTACGTTTTATTTCGAATGAAAAGGGATGAGGGGTCGTCTCTTATTTCGGAGAAGCCAAAATACGGGAGAAAATGTATTCCGGATGAAACCCCAAAAAGGAACTACAGACAACCCAAAACATGAAAAGAAAAAAAAATCGATAATGAATTATAACTATTCAAATTTATTTAATTAGAAAGCAAACTCATAAAACTCAATAAAATATGAAAAAAATGCATTTAAAAAATACTAAAACTGGGCCACTTAGAAAATATAAGTAAACTATGTATTTCGTTTTTTTCTTTAATGTTGTTTTCCGGTCCTTAGAATTTTTGTTTGTTTTGTTAGTGTTCGTCATTAATAAAGTTGTTATTCAAGTATTTTTAAGCAACATATTTACAATCAAAAGTCAAAATTCATTTAGTGTGCAAACATTCACATAGTAAAACGTCGGTCATTAGTTCGAAGTGGTAATAAGTAAAGGGGGATGGTATATAAATGTGTCTTAAGTTAAATCGAATTTAAAATTACCACAAAAATTGCCTCAAAATAATTTTATTCCTTTAGTTCTTCGCTACTATAAAAATTAGCGTTTTTGAACCAAAAATATGGTAAACCATTTCACCACAGGCGTCGAAGTTACTGAATCTTTATTGTGGTGATATCAAGCCTAATTTTTTTTATTAGCGCATATTTTTTAGTCTCAAGTCATATTTGAAGGGATTATGATGACATAATAAAAATAACAAGCAATAAACGAGTAAACTTACTTTAAATCTTCAAAAGACTTTTTTTAAATAAATGAAAATGAAAACAATATCCCTTTACTGAAGTCTGTCACAAAACCAGCAAAACTGCTGATTTTTCACCAAACAACTTCCCTTTAAAACCAAAAATTTCAATTATTTACTTCCTCTGGATACAGTACAAAACAAAAGGGGACCATCCCCAAATTTCCCATTCTTCCTGCGCTACTTCCCAGAACCTCTCAAGACGCTTTAAAACAGGCAAGCATCAAATTGCACCATAAAAACCGTTTATAGATACTCTTGTGTTTTTAAGTGCCTGCTAGCGCTACAGGTTTGAACGTTGCGTATGGTGGGGCTGAGTTACTGGTATCAAAGTCCTTTGCCGCTAAGAGGTCATTCCAACAGCCTTTTATAGGTTATTGGGGGGTTTGAATGACAATTGGGGAAGTGATTGCTGGTTGGGGATCAACAGTTTAGGTTTAGGCGGAAATAGAGGGGATCAGATTGCAGTTTTGAAACTAAGCTTATATAATTCTTTTATTTTAGATTTTTTTTAACGATGGTTTCGAGCAATTTCTAGAACAGCAAAATTTGACGAAAATGGAGGGGATCTTATTGCAGTTTTGAAACGTACGTTATGTAATTCTTATATTTTAGCAAGGAAGGGAATTTTTTAGAGACAGTTTGGAGCAATTTTCGGAACAGGAACTAAAGAAATCACAAATCCAAAATTTAATTTTTGGAGTAAAAACATGAGAAATTGTAGCAACAAACCCGAAGCCAAATAAATGGATATTAAATTATAATTAGCACACTATACCAATTGTGACACTCTTTGGCGCAATTAGTGAAGAATTCACATACCTTATTTGGCTGGGGGAAAAAAGGGAAATCAGAGCCTATTATCAATATTTTCAATTTGAAAACTTTGTATTAGGTATATTACTTAAATAAGTTTCTGATAAGTTATTTGTCTTGTCATGTGATGTGATGTCTCTACACTCTTAAAACAAAAGAGTGAAATCCACTCCAGTTGGAGAAGTGCATTTTCGACACCGTAAAGGCATGCATATTTACTCAGACTGAGTTAAAATCACTCGTTTGGAGTGATCCTGTCGGAGGTTTAACACACAAAGGATTCACTCCAAAAGGAGAAGTGCATTTTCCAGTCTGGAGGAGTGAAATCCACTCAGACTGAGTTAAATTAGGAGTGTTTGTTTTAAGAGTGTAGATTACGCTGGAGTTTGTGGTTCATGTCTCTATTCAGGAATACGTATCATGAAACGTATCATGAAACGTATCAGGAAAATTACTGATATGTATGGTAAAAATTTGTTAATATATCAATAGTAAACTATATTACGAATAAAAGTCCATTCACAGAATTTATTTCTTTTCTCCTCCCCTTTAAAAATATTTATGATTACTAATTGCTTCAACTCCAAGAAAATAAATAACACAAAATAGACGAGATTTCAAAATATTAAATAATGCTTTAACGAAGTTTCTTAGGGTCAAAATAATTTATCTCATCTGTATAATGACACTTTAAACTTATTTTTTATTTTTCGGATGTTTTAATTTTGGTACAGTCCCTATCATTTCATGTAAAATTTGTATTTACTATTATTGAAAATTTTATATGCAGGAAAGATTGAAACTACTATTTACAGTTTCTCCATTCAAAAGATTTTTGAAAGGTCCTTCGGATTTTTTTAAAAATTATTTATTCTTACAGCTATACACTATATCGCACTATATTATTATTCTTACACAAAAACGCATTAATTTTTTTGCCATATATTTTATTTTAAATTATTTTTGCAATTCATTTTATTTTAACTTACTTTAAAAATTCATTCACTTTCAATTTATTTTAACAAACAATTACAATTCATTCTAAACAAATTATTTCAGTCCCTTCTATTAAAAAAATATTTACCTTCACTAATTGCTCCAAACACCAAGATGCACGCTTACAAAATTTATGTCACATTGTTATTAAATTCTCGCTGTCAGTAGCGGCATCTTATTTTTTGTCATAACTCATCTCATTAGTGCCTAGTTGAGCCTTAATTTCACCACTAGGAGAATGTGCTTCTTAAACTGGGCAAAAGCCTCGATAAAAAATGTTATTACGTGTCGCATTTATTCTTGGGTTTTTATAGTCGAAGCAATGATTGTTCCGTTTTTGAAATATTTTATTGACTCGTAAACATTTAAGATACCGTTTTGGGATTTGTTTATGAAGATCGGGTGGTGTTTAGGATCTTAGAATGTAATTTTTTTGTTTATGAGTTTAATTTTTCTAATAAGGATTCTACCGAATTGATTTCAAAGGCAAATTCATATGCTTTAATATATGTTTTAATTAAACGATTAAATTTAAAAGAAGCTTGATAAGTCGTCTTATAAATTTTAGGAACTTTAAATTTCAGAAAATGTCTGATACTTCAACTGGTAGACAACTTGAAAGATGTTTATTCAGAAACATTTAAGTTGCTACTTATTTTTAAATATTAGTTAATCTATTACCTTTAAAAAATAGAATAAAGAGTCGACAGATTTGAAATAGCTTTTTCAAAAGATAACTTAAGGTTTTCTGAAAACTACAGCGCAACAATTTTGAAACAGTCCCCTTCGTCTCCCCCCTACAAAACAGGAAACTAGATTGCATTGGCAGGCATCGAATACCCAGTTCTTCTAAGAGAACACACACAAAGGCAGATAACGAAAAAAAAACAGCCCAAAAACTAGAAAAAAAATGAAGAGATGTTCGAATTCCCAACTGTCGAGAGAAAAAACAGACAAAAAGCCCCCCAAAAAATCCCAGCGAAGGCGAGATAGCACAGAGTAGGGGAATGTGGGGGGGGGGGGGGGGGGGGGCAGATCCTTACAAATGAGCATGTAAGCGGAAGAGGGGGGGGGGGATGCAGCAGCATTTCAACCAATCGGTGGCTTGGCCTGCTACCAAAAGATTATTCTCTTTCTCTCCCCCACTGAGGTATAGGGAAGGAATTCACTGGTTTGTTCGTAA
Source organism: Hylyphantes graminicola (assembly GCA_023701765.1). Classification (NCBI taxonomy): domain Eukaryota; kingdom Metazoa; phylum Arthropoda; class Arachnida; order Araneae; family Linyphiidae; genus Hylyphantes; species Hylyphantes graminicola. The sequence goes on from CM043116.1 coordinate 2,760,483, forward strand.
AAACAGTTGTTGCAGGTGACATTCTTTTTTTCCCCTATAGGGATGTTTTTATAAGACTAAAGCTGGCTAATTTGAACAACAAGTACAAAAAAAAAAGACATGGGACTGGTCAACACAATTCAAAGTAAACATCTAGAAAAGTCGATGGTATTTTCCCGATTTAGAGGAAAACAATAACCAATTAAACACAGAGGACATAATAATGCTAAATGTTGGAAAATATTAGTTTTACGATTTATCTTCATAAAATGATTCTATTTTAACTTGTTTTGGGTTTTTGGAAAGGTGACAACATTGGCTTTCTTTTCAAGTAAAAAAATCTTTCTAATTTTGGCAACATTACACCATTTATTTCTCTCTATATTAAATACTTTTTATGCTACACCTAATTAGTCAGTGTAACTTTTGCCCCAAGATGTATGGTTTCTTTATGTAACGTCAAACTTTCAAAATAAAAGAAAATGAGAATTCTGGTTAACTTTTTTTAAAAGAAAGTTTACTTATCGTTGTTCGTAGTTGAGATGATTTTTAAATTAAAAAAAATAATATAATAAAAGTACAATTTTCAAAATCTCTAACGCCTAAAAAAAAGTTTTTGTTCCTCTTCATATTTTAAATATTTTTATTGATAAAATATGATACCATAGGTTTGAGGAACTATCATGAAATAACAGCTCCCGATCACTTTTCGATATCAAAGTGTCAGAAAGATTATCAAAGTAATATCAATATAATATGCCACTAAGGACGTTAACTGCATTGTAAAGATTTCCGATTCAGATTCTATTATATTGTTTTGCGAAAATGTTGATCCAAAACTTTTACAAAATTGTTCTGGTACGAGAACACGCTAAAAGAATCTGCCGTTCTTTTATCTTGTGTTTAGCATCCTCGATAAGGTATTGCTGCCAGTCGGAAAACGAGAAAATTGTGCTTGCTTCCAGCGTCGGAGAGATAAATAGGGGTGGGATGGTTTAGCATGGACAGCACTGAGATGGGGGAGGGGGAGAGTTGGGAAATGAGGGTCTAGGGACTAAAGTGGAGTAAGAGCTTGGAAGAAATTGTTGAGAAATTAAGTTCTTCAATTAATGGTTCAAAAAATCCTTGTATTCTAGTAAGCAGTATAAAATGATAATCGAAGAAAAAGTTAAAACTTCATTTATACTAAATAAAAATGATCACATTTCGAATACTATTTCATTACAAAAAACTTTAACAAATCAGAACCATTTCTAAGGTTTTTGTTTCCAAAATCTGAAATTCGACCAAATACTTAATATATGGTGAAACACACCACGCAGCTGTTGCTTTCAGAACCATTATTATCGTGAACCAAGCTCAAATATTTAAACACTTCAGGATGTTTTTTCGTATTGCGTATTTTATCCGAATCAGCTCCTGAGTACATGCGGAGAACGAGCTCGTTACATCTGTGGGTTCGAAAGTCCTGTGGTCGGTCATTGCGCAGTTTACATTGGTGCAGGTTTCTGGAGAAAATTGCCTGTCTCCTCCAGCGACATGCCTAAATTGAGGAGGTGGCGCCGTCACGGAGTAGAAGTTAGACATACACCCTCTGATGGGTACTCAAAGCCTTGTGCCAACGGATGCTAATGTAACCCTCTTGCCTTCCAGGCTACACCTGAAGGCACACGACAACAACAATATCATCAGAATCAGCTCAAATACATCTTATTCCTCTTTTCTTCGTAGAAATGCGTGTGTTTGGGACAAATCGATAACCGAGTCCCCTGGAGCCAAAGAGATGGTACGAGTGCAATGCAGGGAAATGCTTTTGCTCCCAACATTTTGTTCTATTTGGTCCTTTCGTAGAATTTTTGCCTACCATGCTGGGAGATGTGTAAAACCGTCGTTTTGGAGGAACTGATTTGATACAATAATATTTGAGAAATGCTTACGTTTATATGATTTTTTTTTTTAAAAATAAGCGACATAATTTTTATGTCCTCCTTATTGTTTAAATTAATATTTATTATAAATATCATAAATTTATTATAATTTTTGTTTCAAATTAAAAATTTAAAATGCATTCATTATCCAAATCAATTGATAAATGAAATTTTATAAAAATAATTCGTTGAGAATGAAATTGCCCATTGACACGATGTGGCTATAAATATTACATATTTATAAAAATTTAATGAATAAAAAACGGATAACTGTTTCTTCTGGAAAAATACGTTAAATATATTATTATGCATAATTAAGTTAAAAGCTTTTGTATTTTTTTTTGTAAAGAAAGGAAAGCTACAATCATAAATCGAAAACTTTATTTGTAATAACCCTCAGAGATTTTATACCAATCTATATAAAGAAAATTTGTTTGATATAACATCAAAAAGCAGCCCTACTGCATTAATGGTGACAACAATTTGTCTAGATTTTCCAGAGTTAACAATTAGTTAAACTGTTCTACTTTAATACTTACTTTTATATTATCAATATAAAACGCATACGAAATAAAAATGGTTTGGTTTTAAACACAAGGAATATATACCAACCGGAATATGTATTTCAAACGTACACAAACATGCAACTCATTCCTCAAAGTCTTAAAATATTACATTCAATCAACGACTCTTGCATGTCCCTGTCCACGAATATCACTCCCACTGATATATTATTTAGGAGAACTCGAACCAAAGCCCTTCTGCATGACGGGGGCCATAAACAAGCGGCCAAAGAGGCTCGGACCTCCTTCCCTGATAACTTCCCCCTTTTCTCTCTTAAGCACTTAATCCCGGGGTCCTATCTCTGATGACAATCTAAAGACCAGATCTCCCCGTCAGTCGGTGGATCAGTTGTCGATTTATGGCCGGGAAGAACTCGCCTTTTGTTGAGTTGGCCATTAAATGAAAAGTGCTTTCGGATTGATCGGGAACAAGCAATATAGGTATCATCTATTTCTTGGTAGGAAATACTATTTTTAATTTGTGTTTATTATTACAAATATTAAAGCGTCAGGATGAAAATATTTTAATGATCAGATCTCCTCCATCTGTCAGTTCGTGCATCATTTGCCCATTTATGGTAACAACGGTTTGCTAAGAAACAAACCTTTTTTGTTGGGTTGGTCCTTAAATGAAAAGTGTTGACGGTTTGATATGGAACCAACAATATCTCTTAAATATTTTTGGTAAAAAATATGTTTAGTTTTGGGGTTATATTAAAAATGTTACTTTCTAAGATGAAAATATTTTAGTGGTTACACTCTTAAAATAAACGAGTGAAATCCACTCCATTAGGAGAAGTGCATTTTCGACACTGGAAAGGAGTGAATATTAAATCAGACTGTGTTAAAATCACTCGTTTGGAGTGATCCTGTCGGAGGTTTAACACACAAATTATCCACTCCAAGAGGAGAAGTGCATTTTCCAGACTGGAGGAGTGAAAATTACTCAGACTGAGTTAAAATCGCTCGTTCGTTTTAAGAGTGTAGATCTTCTGCATCTCATTCTGTCAGTTGGTGTAATCATTTGCCTATTTATGACAGCAACAGTTCGCTAGGAAGCATAACTTTTTTGTTGAGTTGGTCATTAAATGAAAAATGCTTTCGGATTGATAGGTAACAAATGATTCCTCATAGTTTTGTTGTTCGAAATATTTATAATTTGGGGTTAATATTTCAATTGTTACAGTGTTAAGATAAAAAAAAAATTAATGCTTATATCCCATCTATCAATCGGTGTATCAGTTTCCGATTTATGGCAGCAACCTTTTTTTAGAAAGAAAACTTCTTTTGTTTGCTGAGTTGGTCATCAAAAGAAGTGCTTTTTGATTGCCATGGATATAATTGGAGTGTTTTTTTTTTGTTGCCTAAATTATTTTGAATTTTGTGTATAAAATGTAATATTTTATTCTGATGACAATCTAAAGGTCAGGTCTCCCTTAATCTGTAAGTGGATCGATTGTCGATTTGATTTTGCGACCGACGACCGATTGTAAGAAAGAACTATAATTTCTTTTTGAAGGGTTGGTCATCAAATGGAGTTTTTTTATATTGACATATATATTTTGATTGATTCGAACAAAATTGCATTTGCTATTAAATTAATTTCTAAAAGCTGATGAAAATCATAAAGACAATATCTACTTTTCTCTCCTGCATAAGTTGAAAAATGCATGGCGGCCATAGTTTTCTTAATGTTTGTGAATTTCATTTCAAATTTTATAATATAATGAAATGACTATTATAAAACCTACTATACATTTCTCTTACACTTCAAATTTAGATAAATTCTCGTTAGCACGTCGAATTTTGAAAAATATTATAATTGTACAGAATGCTGAAATTTTTTAGAACATTTTCCAAACAAACTTCATTAGATTTTATCGAGTCTGGGTGTTTAAAAATTTAAACATAACTTGCAGAAATAGGAGCCCCTGACGTTATCATAACTTCAATTAAATATTTAAAAACAATGAGGTTTCACAACAATCTCCTGAAACAAAAAATTACTACAATCACGTTCCAAACCCCAATGAATACTTTATGATCATCTCAACCTCGACTTCGAATTTCCCAGAGGAAGAAAAAAAAACACTGAACAGTGGGAAACGAACAAATAAAGAAAAATAACTTGTAAATTTACCTCTGAATTATTGTAGACAGGTGTGCGAGGTAGAGAATCTCCCAATAATTCACCAAAGATTCTGCGCGGCTTGGATAGAAAGACAGGAAAAAATTACTGAGCAGCCTTGCCATGCGAAAAAGACATAATTCACAAGAGTCTGAGGCGTTTTTTCGCTAACCTTTTGGCTTTTCTGTGCTTTTTTTCTCCCCTGTAAAGGTATGAGTTAGGATTTTTTTTGAGGTTTTGGGTATCGACTTTGGAAAAAATGTTGTTTTAAAGGCATTGGTGGGAGAGAAAAAACTGGTTTTTGGATGTATTCCAAAAGTCATTGTTGAGATACAAAACAGACACAATCGAAAGGGGATCGTTGTACTTTTTTTGTAAAGAGTTTGAATTGTCTTGCTAATTAAGAAATCTAAACCATTAACTGCATCTTAAAAGTTTATAAAAATTACTTTTAACATTATGTGAGTTCACATTTTTTTTCTGCGTTTCTTTTCCTGTTGCGTGAAACATGATCCCAGAATGGAAAATCTTGAATTTCTATATTATACGTCTGACTAAAATTTTCATCACTGCTCTGTGTATTTTAAACACCATTACAAAGAATGGTGCAAAAGTGCTTCGGAATTATGGAGCTTTGAACTGCCACCAATATTTGGAGCGCGAATTTACCAAATTTATGGAAAAATCGTAACTTTGATGCACCTCAGAAGTGGTAAATCAACTCTCCAAATTATGGAGGCAGAGAGAAAGTTACACTCTTAAAAATGAATGCTCAAAAACGACGAAATTTTCCTTAATTTTGAGGATTCAGTTTCCTGGCAAATGCTCCGAGTTTTCCTTTCCTCAAAGTGAGGACATTTGAATCGTCATTTTTTTGAGGATTTGAATGTCGTCTAATCTAAAGAAATATTTCGTCATTTTTGAGCATGTGAATTTAGTTGTTTTGAGAGCTAGTTTCCTTAAATTGAGGAGTGTTATTCTTAATTTGAGAGTTTGGCATCGTCATTTTTGAGCATGTGATTTTGTTTTTATAGTTCTGGTTACGTTAAATTGAGGATTGTTATACTTGATTTGAGAGTTTGGTATCGTTATTTTTGAGTATGTGATGCTGTTTTGATAGTTCCGGTTTCGTTAAATTGAGGATTATTATTGTTCATTTGAGAGTTTTGCATCGTCATTTTTGAGCATATATATTTATTGTTCGGGCAGCTCTATAGTTAAACTCATAGTTTCCTTGCACAGAAGCCACGACCATGGGCGGAGCTATAAAACGCGCGGGGCAATCAGATGAAGAGAAAATTTCAGTCGTGTTATTTTGTCTTCATCTAATTGTTCCGTGCGTTTTATAGCTCCTCCCATGGTCGTGGCTTCTGTGCAAGGAAACTATGAGTTTAACTAGAGTTACGTCGTATTCGGTCTAGTTTCATCATATTTGAGGAGATGCATTTTTCTAAAAAGTTTTTAGGATGTTTTATAGGATTTTACTACATCATTTTGTTATTGGTATTTTTCACCCAAATACAAAAAAAGCTATAATTATATTCCACATTTGTCTTTTTTACGGACACGAATCCATCTATGTACAGCTTCTGAAATATTGAAGGCATTTTGATACAAAATTGACTATTTGCATGTAAAACTATAATATATAATGTTTATAAAATATTAAAAAGATTCTCAATGCATTTCGGAACCAAAATTTGCTTTGAATATAAGTTATACAATCAGTTTATTACATTCCAAATCTAGAAAATCCACTTTTAAATTGCTCATTTATTTTTACAACAAAATAAGATTTCACTTTATTTAAATCTGTATATTTATTTTATCAAAATAAACACAAGTTTCGAATTTTTTTATATACATATTGATTATATGATGACTGGCCGGTGGTCTGGGAATTGCTGGGCAGGCTGGCATTTTGTGTTGTACTTCACAAACTGCTGCTTCAATCATCAGTACTTCAGTCGTATCATTACAGAAGTTTTGTCTTCTAAAAAAATAGGAAGCATTTAGTATACTTTTCATAACTTAATTGGGCCAACCCTTATAAAGGCGAGTCTAAAAAAACAACAAATATAGCATTTGTTTAACTTACAAGTTTAAGTGGAATACTAACACATCAAATTTACTGAAATTAAAATTTTAGTATTTGGGGGAGGGGGGATGAGACAGTTTTTTAGAAGTTATGCATTTAAACAATAAAATAGTACACAAAATTTCAGGTGGATAATTTTCTCAAACAAAAATTACAGAAAGAATTTTTTTTAAAAAAATAATTCTTTTTAAAAAGTTAGGCTTATTTTGAATATTATAGCTTTACATTTAATCTTGTTTTTAATTATTTCTATTAGAGATCCAAATCCTTATTCCTGAAGCTATCAATTTTAGTTGTATCTTCGAGTCGAATCCAAAAGCATCTACCTAAAATACAAGGCCGTTAAATATTATATTAAGAAAAAAAACTTATTAATTACGGTATTTCATTAAATACTTTTTGCATTAAAAGTACCTTTAAAGAAAAAAAAATGGAAATATAATGCATTCAGTGCACATAAAATTTTATCTTTCAGTGTGAAATATTTTTTAATTATAAAACCATAATTTAAAGACACAAATTATGCATCGTCAAAATAATACTTTTCACTTTTAATAAATATGCAGAATATAAATAATTTTTTTTTATTAATAGTTAACTAAAAATTATTTTATACCATATTAGTTGAATGAAGAAAATAAACCATTTTTATTTTGACACAAAATGAAATGACTTAAACTTACCTTAATAAATATTGATAATAATCCAAATACTTTCCAACAACATAACTCCGTTTCTATATATTTTAACTTTTTTCCGTTTCTACTTCACATATTTAAAAAAAAATCCTAGAGTAACGAAGTTCGAATTTAGCAATGGCACCTGGCGATGATCACATCTGCTGTCCGAATAAAAAGCAGTTTATTATCATAGAAAGGCGAACTTCGAATTTCATGTTTAGAATTCGACACCTGTCGTTTTTTAACACATAACAAAGTGTAATGTCGTCTTCCTTTTTTCAGTTGGCTCAAAACTTTATGTGACTACTTTTTACTAATTCGCATATTCTATCGAGCTTCTAATTTCACCGAAAGAAAACGAAAAAAAAAAGAATTATTCTTTTTCAAAAAAGAAGAGTTGAGCAGTGCCATGCAATCTTCAAAAGTTTTTCAAACGATTTACGAATATTTAAAGTTGCTTTAAAATATTATGTTTTATTATTTAATGTGTTCCGTTTATGCACTCATTATCTAATTAATTTTTTTTAAATACTGTTCTTAATTTTACTATGCAAGTTTTATTAAGTCGTTTGATGAAACCTCTTATTTGCAAAGCGTTCTTTAGCTGCGTTAAACTTGATTCAAGAGTGCAGTGTAAATTAACAGTTGAAAATCAGCATCAATAGTAAACAAAAGCTATAATTCCGTTCTATTTTTATAATACTTACATATTCTAATGAAGGCAAATAGTTTTATGTTTAGAAACATGCAACTTCTTGTTCTTTACTGTAAAATTTAATGTTCAAGCTGCTTGTATATATTACGAATTATTATGTTAGGCCTAACCAAACTTCAAGAAGCCGCCATTGTTTGAACCGCTAAGTTCCAATCCCAGAATGCAACGGTGCGAGTACAACGAGATTCAGTTTCCTCAAAATCAAGATACAGAATCGTCAAATCACGATCGTAAAACTGAGGATTCGCGTTTACTCAAAAGTCACGTGATAGTTTGACGAAACAATCCTCAAAATTAACGAAATGAGGCTTGAGGATTCATGAATCGTCAAAAATGAAAGTGTTATTTTTAAGAGTGTACAGGATGCCAGTGTACAATTTTGCAGTGCAACGTTTTAACAGTATATATAGGACAACGAGTATAGTCCGACCACGCTAAGTTGGCAATCAAAATATTTACATTGTGGACCAGTCCACTTCGAAAAAAGGTAAGGAAGGTTTTGGGCAAGAGTTACTATGTTTGGCGCTTCATTGCTTTTGGGCGCATATTTCTTTACGGTTTAGAAACGGACTATCAATCGAAGATCTAACTTGCATCGGGATTACTCTTATATTTCCCATTAATATTTAAGTTATAGCGTCCCTCGGTGTAATTTCTAGTCAGTCATATTTTTAAGTTTTAAAACCCTTCATCAAAATGAAAAAAAAAAAACTCATAGAAGTATACTGGGAAATATATTCATCGGAACTTATAACTTAACTACGAGTTTGTTTATTAATTTTGAACTTTTTTTTAGCAATGGTTAATTAAATTTCTGTAAAATAATCATAGATTTAGTTATTCCACGAATCAAAATATCAAAGAAATACACGTGTAATCGTTAACCGCTACCAGAAATCAACAACAATCCTCTATCGCCGATAACTGATGTGTAGCTCTAGTGTGATAGATTGAACTAGACCAACAATCTCCTCTTCTCGCCAAGCGCCTTGAGCTGGCAACCCTTTTTTCTTCTGCTTAAAAACCTCAATTCAAAGTGGAATCGTCCACAATGTAAATATTTTGATTGCCAACTTAGCGTGGTCGGACTATACAGTGATTGGCAACCTCTCACTTATTGGCCTCCTCATTCATTATTGAAAATAATAAGATGTTAAAGCCCAAAATAGGTGTGACAAAGGTTTTTGAAATCCCCGTCATTAACGTTTGTCATGTACACTCTGAAAACAAACACTCCTAATTTAACTCAGTCTGAGTGGATTTCACTCCTCCAGACTGGAAAATGCACTTCTCCTTTTGGAGTGGTCACCTGACTGTGGTTCTAAAATACGACGCCCGTCGCCAATAGCCCTCGTGTAGCTCTAGTGCGACGATAATTCAAACCAAATCAAACCTTTTGGAGTGGATCCTTTGTGTGTTAAACCTCCGACAGGATCATTCCAAACGAGTGATTTTAACTCAGTCTGAGTAAATATGCATGCCTTTACGGTGTCGAAAATGCACTTCTCCAACGCGAGTGGATTTCACTCTTTTGTTTTAAGAGTGTAATCAACAGCAACAAACGGGAAAAGCAATATGGCCACTGAAGACGGGGGGGGGGGGGGGGCAATCACTGTCTTATGGGGCCAATCACTATACTTGTTACCCTGCGACTTAAATAATCATCAATCATTTGTAAGAAGAGGTAGTTTAGAAAGTAAGAGAGTTTAGAGTAAGTTTAGAAATCTCGCAGCTTCTATCTCAGTCATATGACTCAAACTCTTTTCCTGCTTGCGACAATGTAACCACATTCTCAGACACATGTATCTTTGAGGATTGCAACACTTCTCCAAAGTTCAACCGCACTCCTTTCAAACTCAAGCTGCGAGAATTCCTTTTAATCAAACCATTTTTTTTCGTTCTCCTCTCTCCCGCCCGACTCCCTTTGTAGGCACCACAAGAATGGAGTCCTAAATCAATCAAGTGGAGAGCCGAATCACCTTTTAAGCTTTACACCAATTAGTTTTAAATGCTTCGGTGTTCCAAACTTCCTCCTCTTTGATTGGACGGGATTTATTTACGACATGGAACACTCTAAAGCCTCTCTTTGCATCGATTAGAGGCGGCCTCTTTTTTTAACTTCGAAAGAATTTTTTTCATTCACGGCAGAATACTTTTTTTCTCGCATGATTTTGGTTTGACTAAAAGGTATCTAACATTAAACTTATTTTGAGTTAATGCAGTTAGGAAATACTAATTTCAATGATATCTTACACTGCAAAACAAAGTAACGAGTTATTTGCGCTAAAATTTTTTGTAAATTTGCTTGCTATAAAAAAAAAGGTACGAAATCTTGTCCACTTTTATCACATGTGAAACCCAAAAATTTTATTGCAATTTTTCAGCTGAAAGACCAACCTCAAACAAGCTGACAAAATTATGATTAGAGGTTGAACCAAAATTAAAAATTAGTTTCAGATGCACCAAAGTTTGGTGAGATTGTACGTGAGAAATTGCAAAATTGACAATTCTTGTTGCAGTATGGCTCTTATTTTTTCACTGTATACACAGTGAAAAAATATGTAATTGCTTCTAAATAATAATTGTCAGAATTATTAATGAATATGTTGAGTTAAACAAAATGTTATAAGTACAATCCGAAACTTACTTTAAAAAACAATTGCTTGTTACAATATTTTCAAACCGACCCATTGAAATGGACTTGTCAAAGAAAACGCTGTATATCAGGATGTGTAATGTAACATCTATATGCGCGATGGTTGGAAGTCACGGCGCCCTGTTGGGATAAGTTGAGTTGTTTCGTGCCTACTGGGGATTTCTTTATATTTATTTTAATCCTGTTTAATTTGTATTTGGGGAGATTGTTGACCGCTAAGAGAATGTCATTCCATCGAATAAATATTCGAATTCGTTTCCAGGTTATTTGAGTACACTTGCTTCTTAAGCTCTCTTCTCCTTTTTTACATTGTAAATAGAGATATTTAGGTGCAAATATATTTAATTGGGGATTATAACATCGCGTTGGAGCCAAAGTTATGTTAATGAAGCAATGGCAAACAAATCAAGCTTTTTTATATATATTTGGTTGCTACCTCACTTAGAATATGATTATCATAGGCGAGTTGAGAAGCAAACAAAAGGTAAAACGTTTGTTTGAATAACAAGGTTTTTTTTTTTAAAAAATACGTTGTACAAAAGTATAAGCTTCCAATGTATTGAATAGATATCAATTGATAATTGCAATCTAACAAAAGCAACTTAAAAGTGAAAAAAGATGCATGAAAGTATGAAATGTAAACAATGTGAAAGTAAGAAAATAAAATACACGGAAATTAATAGCTTAAGTATCTTATGATATTCATAAAAGTAGTGAAATTGTTGAATTAGGAACTATTGCCACCTAAAACAGATAATTAATGACTTTAAATATTAAATAACTGTGCTGATGTTATTTCGATTACAATAAAAGGTTTCGTTCTACACATTTCTGAATGAAAAGTGTCACTATTTTTAACAGTGTTAACCAAGCATATATAAAAACACCAATCTTTAAAAAAATTAGCAAGGAAAATGTGTAATCAAGACATTATTTTCTCTACTCCCCCATTAACTACTTTTTCTATGCAAATTAATTATTGTGAACTGAATTGACATTTATCAATTTTTTCCGGAGCATTTTCCCGAAACAAAGAATTTACACTTTTAAAACAAACGAGCGATTTTAAATCGGTCTGAGTTAATTCTCGCTCCTGCGGTGTCGAAAATGAACTTTCCCTAAAGGAGTGGATCCTTTGTGTGTTAAACCTCCGACAGGATCACTCCAAACGAGTGATTTTAACTCAGTCTGAGTTAATATTCACTCCTTTCCAGTGTCGAAAATGCACTTCTCCTACTGGAGTGGATTTTACTCGTTTGTTTTAAGAGTGTATATCCCTCTTTCCGAGAAATTCTGTAACTTAACACTTTAGAAATCTCCCCCCAGAACACAAACAACTCTTCCCCGAATCCCCTATAGGTGGTCCCCTACCATTGCATCCACCAGAGAACATTAGGGGCCTAGAAAGGGGGTCCCACAATTTACAGTGACATCTCCTCATTTGCTATGCAACCGTTGCCTTGGAAACGGACTCGGCGGGGTGCACCGGGCCGCGGTTATCCAGCCCTCGGATTCGTTAACTGCCTGACCCCGAACGCACCCCCCGCTGACACTAGCGAGCTCCCCTCTTTCTCAGAAGATGTTCTCATTACACCAGTTTCAGAACTGGGTGTCTTAAATCTTCTTTGTTTTTGTTAACGTTTTCCTGTTTGTCTGGTCTAGTTATACTTGGGAAGAGTTCTTATCTTTAAGAGCATCTTTTTTTCATAAGTATCCTGTTGTGTACACGTTGTTAATTTCCGGTACACTGCTGTATTCTAATGAAAATAAATATATATTTCATTACAAGAGATAAAAGGTTAGAATTTGTTGGAGTGATTTTCTTAATGAATATGTAAGGAGAATCACTCTTAATCAAATGTTACAAAAATTATGTTACAAAAGCTCGAAACAATTTATTGAGGTTTATACGGTTCAAATTATAACTCAATTTCATAAATACGATCAATGTAGATGGAACTATACTTGTAGAAATTAGAAGGACTCTGAAACGAAAATTTTGATTTTCAAACTGAGAATTTATTTATTGATATTTTTTCAGTATTTCTAAGTTATTAATTAAAAACTGATAAGATTTTAAAAAATGTTTTCTCTCTACTTAATATTCGATATTCTACTTTTTAATTAAATTTATTTTTACCATTTTAGTAAATCTTTACTCAATGACAAAAAAGACTCGTTTTTTGCAATATAATAGCAACAAAGAACAATAAAAAATAAAAATAGTTACACTAATAACACAATAAAAATAAAATTTAAATAAAAAAAGACGAATGAAACAAAGTAAATAAGTATATAATTTATTAATTAATGAGAAAATGCTAATAAAAATGCATTGTTAACAGAACAAATATAGCGTGCATGAAAATTATAAGCAGTCGTGAGAAGAAAAAAAGTACTAAACAAAGATAAATTTTTTAATACTTATTAATTTGTGTACACCATAAAATCTTATAATTAAAAATTCCATTGTTTCTTTAAATCACTCAACAACATAAAACCCCTTTAGCTTACCATGCGCACAATATAATCTTGTACTAGTGCCTCCAGGACTAAGGTATTGCGTCCTGGTGTAAGTGATGGATGCTTCCAATATCCAGTGCTCCCGCCGCCATTCGTTTCAATTTGCGTCCTGGTTTTGAGCCGTCCCCAGTGGAATGCCGCAATAACGGCATCGACCCTTGATTTATGCTCCAAATCTAGGGTCTAAACCCTTTTTCTTGGGAGTTCGTTTGAGGGTAAGATGCATAGCATTGTTAGGGTATGTAGGGAAGTAGATTTGAATTGATTTTTTTTTAATTTCAGGAATTTTAAAAGAAATGCATTATTGGAATAAAAAAATTTGTACCATTTTATTGATTTCTCATAGCTTAAAATTGGAAAAGGGCTATTTTTTTTGTTTGCACAATTGAACAATTATTTTATTAACTCTGAGATAAATAAAATTACTAAGGTTTTCTGTGAAGAGAATGTTTAATCCCTTGAATTTGATATGTCCTGGTTGGAATAATGTATAAAATAAATTTATAAATATAAGCTTATAAAAGAATAAAGTGTTTGCAACAGATATTTTAAAAAATAAAAAACTTTGCTACTTTATCTTGTACAAGTTGGAGAAAATATCATCTATTCGTTATCATTATTTGTTTCCTGAAATATTTACAGGTAAAAAGGAAATACGTAGTTTTGATAAAAAATCAAAAAGTCAGTAATCAATTTATGGTTTGTTTCTCTGATGAACATGCATACTCATTTCACTTGATATCTTTTGTATTTCAAAATTTACTGATATTTTTGAAAGTATAAGTCGGTCATGCGAAATATAAAATTCCCTAAGTAATGCAATTTCATTTATTTATACAAATAATTTCCTCATATTTAGCAAACTATTATTTATTTGTGAATCGAAATAAATTGTTACATTTTTTAAAGTTGAAAAAGTGTTTAGATGATAATATCAATTTATAATTGATTACATTAATTTGTTAGAAATAATAAATAATGTTCTGTTTTTCCAACAGGTTACGTCTCAAAATAGAAGAAACATTCAAGACATAAAACCCAGTGCTTCTCAGTTCTTTCGGGTAAGCATTATGTGTAGAAATGCGATTACTGTTATTTATGTTAACATTTTCTGACATTTATGGGTCGTTTACGGTTACGGCCAACTTTCTTTAGGATCTCTTTAAGTATTAATGAAATTGTGTGTACCTGTAGAAAAGTGATGTTGATAAAGATATAAATGTCTTATTTATGTTTTCCAAAGTTTTTCATATATGAACAAAATAAATAACTTGAAAATTTTTAATTCTGAAAAAATTAATGACCAATATTCACTCCTTGTCTGTTTCAAGACTTCATTTATAAGTCCAACCCCCCAGGAAATTTTCGATAACTCCTCTACTTCAAAGAACAAACTTATATCGGTGACATTTAAAAATTTTCTGTAAATTTCTATTCTATACTTAAAATCCCACATTGCATAAATAAATGTTTTACTATAATTCTATTTCGAAAGTAAGTCATATAGGACCGCGTACGACTAGCTTTACTGTAAAACAAAACAACTCATAATGTTGTACATAGATATTAATAAAATATAAAACGTAATAGGGAATTTGATAAAGAAAATTTTCATTAATTTATTAAATTGCAAGTTTAGTGCTACAACTACGTAAATACAAAATTATAGGTAATTTAATAATCACATTCTTTAGGAAAATGAAATCTAAAACTACAACTTAAAAGTTAAAATGTAATGTTAGATTAAAATAATAGTTATGAAACATAACGAGGGAAGAAACTGTACATATATTTACATAATATTCGAAATGTTTCAATGACAATTTAATTATTATTTAAAAAAAAAACAGGATTATACATTTTTCATCTATAGTAATATTTTTTTAGTACAAAAAAAAAAAACTTTTCCTTTTGCTTATGGAAAGTAAAAAATTAAATAGCAGCCAAAACGACTTTTCCTCTAATTTGCGGTAAAAAAGTCATTTATTGTTAAATATACATAGTAAATACCAAAATTAAAAGGAGTTGCCATACTGAGTAAGTTTTAGTGGATCAGATCAATACTTAATTTAAAAGTAGATATAAGTTCAATCCTGCATAAAAAACAATGAATTCAAAGCATTAAAATGTTTCTAAACCTTCATAATAATAATTTTGACCTTATTAAAGTTATATTTTTGAGATTTCAGATTTAATTTATATTAAAAGAATTCTGATGCTACAACTACTTTGCACATTTTCCCTTTTCCTTAAAACGAAACACTTTTCCAAAAACTTTCTAAGCAAAGGCACTTTATAACCCCCAAACCCTATTTATATTCATTACAAACTCCCAGGAAAAACTCCAGAGCCACTATTTTCCCCACAACAGGGTAAGAGATTTTTCGCAAAACCACCAACCTTAAACTCGGAAATTTAATTTTCTAATGGAGTTTCGTTGTTAAAAAAAGTGAACTGGTTTCTTTTCAACATAATTAAATAGGGTGGTGTATTGTTAGTGTCAAAGGCTTTAAGTGCTTTTGGTTTTAAATTAATTCATGTTAAACTAAAAGGAACCAAGTTTAAAGTTTTATTTTGAAAAAATTAACTGCTGAAATTTATGCTGTAGAATAAAAAATAAAAATATCCGTAATATTTTCAAATTAGAAGCAATATAAATATAGTTATTTATATAAAGTAACTCTAAAGCCTGAATCAAAGGAATATCAATACTATATTTATATTATAAGTTTATAAAAGTATGGTTTGGTTTGTATTTTTGTGAGCGAAATTAAGTTGAATTATGTTTATGCAACAACAAAAAATTGATCAAAATTATTTAAGTAGTTTATTTGCATTTATTTGCAGTAAGGCGTCTAAGTAGTAAAATATTTGGTAAAAAATTTTGTTGTAAAGAACATCGTCAAATGCATTTTAAAGTCTTTTTAGGTTAACTGATCAAATAGCGAAAATCATTTAGGTAAATTTATGGCATTGGTGTGTTATTCTCAGAAAAATTTTCAGTGTTTTGGATGTAGATTTGTGATTATTTGCATTTAACTTAGATCTTCGAACACCATATAAACAGTCTGTTATCTATGTTAAAAATTATTGTAAAAAAATAAGGAACCATTCGAATTTTACTTAAAACCTTTTAATTTGGCTGTAAAAGAATTGCTGCTCGATCGTTACATGACTAAATTTAAAAGATATTTTCAAAAACATTTATCGCTCAGTACCATTTTGAATAGCGCACTCCACAAATATTAAAGTATTTTAGTTTTAGTAACATTGATGTTTGGTTAATTGCTTTAAGTGAACAATGCACTCTTTGAAGATTGTTTCGGAAGGAATTGTCTTCTATGAAAATTATTATATGCCGGTGCTTCAACTGGATTGGCGTTGGTTTTTCTATTTTTATGGGGATGGTATCTTTGGCACACAGTGCAATATACAAATAGAATAAAATAATGATGTGTTTTTGCTATATTTAAATAGCTTTATTGTTTTATTATAGGCAACTCTAAGATAAAAAGTAACAATTCTGCTTTGTGAAATAGACAGTGTATTATTTTTAGACGATAAGAATGCATACGAAATATGAATTCCTTTTCTTTCGAAATGCGGATACTAACGAGAATATTCATCTAGTAAATGATATAAGAATCGTAAATAATAAAACAAACCTATTATTAATTAAGGATTAGTTAATTATTATCTCAATATTCCTTTATCTCTTGCTTAAAAAATTCTTGAGAAGCGAGACAAGATTTGAAGAGACGAGTTGAAATATTTCTGTATTCGATCTTTAATAAAAGCTATTTGTTTGTGCAAATAATACACATTTAGAAATTCTTGACTGCTTCTTCTTTGCAATAAAAATATTAAGAAATTTCGATATTTGAATATTAATTAAAACTACAAACAATAAAAAGTTGTGTTCTAAAAACATTATTTTTGTTATTTAATATTGCAAACTCAAATTTTATTGAAAAATGATATAAAAATGGAAAAAAAAACACGCAAACTTTTTTAATTTTCAGACACATCTTTATAAATTGAAGTTTTGGTTTAAACATGATAAAATTCGTCGAATCTAAAATTTGAATTTGAATTCTATATATTTTGCATACGCGTGTAAATTTTATTGAAAAATTATATAAAAAATGAAAAAAAAATGCACATTTTTTCTAATATTCAGACACATCTTTATAAATTGAAGTTTTGTATTAAACATAATAAAATTCGTCAAATCAAAAAATTGAATTTGAATTCTATATATTTTGCATACGTGCGTGTAATCCCCCCCCCCCCCAGATTTTATTAATAAAAAAGCAATCAAATAAAATTATCTCCAGTTATCAAGAAGCATAAATGATCTTTCATTCCAAAATCAATAATATCTAATAACAATTTGAACTGACCAACCAAAACAAACAAAACGCAATTTCAGTTTCGGGGGACGAAAATACTAATAAAATATCATTTTTTCCTACTCGACACAGAAGTGATAGGTTTAGGGACGATTTCGCACGGAACCCCATAAAACACACACCATAACTGCAAGACGAACTGTGTACATTGGTAAAATACAGAACATTTCAAGCAATAAACTTTTAGCACATTATAAATAGTGTTAGTTTTTGCCTATAGTATGAAAAAAACATACACCATTATTTTTTTTACGCCATTTGAACCAAATTCAGCAGTGATGTGGACATTCAGGTTGTTATCATTTGTTTGAGGGTTATTATTAATAGATGTAATGAGAAAATTTCCAATTTTTGAATGTTTACCCCTGCGGACATATTATCACGTTACATCGCACGCATTATTATAAATTATCATCACACGATTGAAAAAGGCACGCTATTGGAAAAGGGATATTTTAATGTTTGCAATATTGAACAATTATTATTTTTTCATTATTTTTACTTCCTCAATTTTAATAATGTATCAAAGTTGTATTTTCCCCCGACACAAACATATTAAAAAAATTTGAAGAAAATAGTCAAAAAGCATACAATTAGTTAAAAATCTGCTGCAAAAACCAGCAAAACATATTCAAAAATACACATTTCAATGGTTTTTATAAGTATTTAATGCTGCGAATTTAATAGTAAAATCTTTAAATATCATTGAAACTATCTGTAGGTTTATATTAATAATTCAGGTTAAAAAATTAGCATTCTTAAAGTTCAGTTATTTTACTCGTAAAAGATTATTCTAAACACGGTTGACTTTGTTGAAAATAAAGTAAACAGTGAAGAAAGTACAAAATTAGTAAAAAGGAAGCTGTTTTAAAATCGTAAAATGTTTGAAATAATAAAATTAAACAAATTTCAAGAATTTTTATTACCATATATTTCTAAACACCTTTAAAACTATCTGTAGGTTTAAAAAACATTATTTTTCAAATACAAAGACATAATAAAGATAAACATATGTAATATACTCTGAAGGTATTTATAATAAACTAAAACTTAATTAATAAATTTTCAAAGTGACGTTGTTTTACAATTAAAGAACCATTTTATATTACGAAACATTTTTAAATATTTTTTTCCTCCTACTCAATAATATTGAATATATACCCACGCCAGTAACATAACACCTAAAAAAAGGACAGTCATTGAAATGGTTTGGTTTGGTTTGGTTTGAATTATCGTCGCACTAGAGCTACACGAGGGCTATTTCATTGAAATGGAAATTTAAAAGCCTAATTTGTGGGCTGTAAAAATGCAAAAATAGGTGGGGATAATACCCATTATCCTGATATGCATTATCGTTTTATTTGTTGTTTTCATGGCGGATTTTATTAGGGTGGGAGATTTTTTATTTTGTAACCGAAGACGGAGGTGTAAATCTAAAGTATGTCTTTATTTTTGAAGCGACTTAAGTATGGAATGTGTTATTAGAAATTGGAATTAAATTGGATTGAAGTTTGAATTTGTTTGGCATTAATAGTTGGAGGGATATTTAATTTTTTAATAAGAATGATATAGTAGTTACATTGTCATTTCAAAACAAATTCACTTAAAAGTATTAGTAGATTTTAAAAAAATGCCAATTAAGTAAATTAATAGAATAATAGACAATTATAGACAGAGCAATTATAGAATGAATATTTTCCCTCCTAAATGTTTAAAAATATGTTTAAGGAAGAACAGAATTTTTTTGATGAAATATATTCTTAAGAACTTGATGAGTTGAAATGAATAAATAACTTTTAATGAATAAATATATGCACTTATAAAAAGTGTTCTCATTGAAACCGAATACCACATCACTCTCCACCCAAACCCTCCCATGGTTCATTAAAAAGAGCCTACGCCCATACCACAATTTACAGGGGGCCCCCCAAAGGGCCCCACTTTTCCTAATTTGTCATTACCTCCCTTCAATCCCATCGTGGGAAAAAGGGGGACATCGACAAAATATGGGCCCCTTTTTTGGAATTGAGACGCTGACATCTGCTTTTGGGCTGATGTCTTTCTACAGTATTTCAAAGATAAAAAATGGCTTCTGTGTCGCGTCTTTCAACAGCGTCTTGGATGGAATTCCTCATCAATGTGTCAGTTTGATAATGCTGCAACTAAGTTTGGGACTACAATGCTTGAGTCTCTATGAGACCAGGTTCTTTTTAGGGATTATTTCTACTACAAAAGCGTTGTTAATTTTATTACTCAAATATTATAAAATAACGTGCGTCATTTTCCCCTAGTATTTACACACTGCTTGTTGTACCAGCTAACTTATCAAGGTTTTATAATTTTGAAACTAGGTTCGAATTTGAATTTATTTCGACCAAGAATCACAATGAATCTGACAACTAGTCATCCAACCTTTTGTCAGACAACATCCACAACTTTGCACATGATATAAGAAGATACATAATAAGAACAACGTTAATTCTTGGCGCAAATAGTTTTATTGTGTAAAAGTTGACATGTTTTGCAAGACGGAGATCCTTTCTCAACAGAATAACACACACATCTGGCTAAAAACAAGAAAAGTCAACCATATGTGTGTATTATTTTGATGAAGCATGACCTCTGCCCTCTGTAACATGTAATTTTTTACCCAATAAAACTATATGCGCCAAGAATGAGCGTTATTCTCATCGTGTATCTTTATGTAGCCGTTCAAAAGGTATTTTTCAGTTCATGGATAGATCAAGAAAATAAGTCAAACCATTTGAAGGATACAAGTGCATGATGTTTTATTATGTATAGCATTAGTGCATAGTGCATGAATGCCCTTAGTGTTTATTTTGCTTTCCGCTGAAAATAAATTTAAAACTATTAAAGTATAAATAAAATGTGTCTATATTAAATTTGTTTTATCGAAATAAATGCTATTGCGATCGAAAAATAATAGTTAGAATTTTGACACACCAAAAAGATCGTCGTATTGGAGCATTGGAGGGTTGAGTAGGCCAAGATTTCGTCGTAGCTCCAGAGTATTGTCATCACTTTTCATAGGATAAAAAGGGGGAGGATCATGATAAAAAAAAAATATGGAACCTTGGAACTTTTTAAGGGGGATGGAATGATTTAGGGTTGGCTTTTTTTCCCTTGGTCGCTGGGGAATGTAGGATTAAATGACACTTTCGTATTCAGCTGGTCTCGTAATTTGCAATCTGTGGTGTTCCCAAAAAGGGGGGAAACAGGGGGCCATTGGCTGCTTTCACATGAGGACGCCAAAATGCGTCTCCATTGGGGATCTTGGTGATAGACGTCCTCAAGTCTCGGTTGCAGTTAATCTTGTCATATGGAGGGGTTTTCGTCGAATACGGAGTTAGGGAAACGAATTTCTTGGTTTTGTTGGATTTAGAGTTGAAAGTTATGTTATCCGGTGTCTAGACATGCACCTGCTTTTGAAATACGATCTGTGGTTTAAGAACTCCCCCTTTTTGTAAGGGTATATGTATATGTCGGTTTTTGTTGAATTTGTATGCGATATCCTTTTTTCAAATTTGTATTGGAACTCATGCTATATTCAGCAGTACATAGCTTCATACAACCTGCTCTTGTAGTTCTTTCAATGTTGAATTCTTTTTAAAGTTTAAACACGCTTGTAACTGAGATTTGGGGGTTCTATTATTGTGGTTTTATAAAAAAAGTATTCATACAATGCTATATTGTATGAATACTTTTACTTCACTTTTACTTCACTTTTAATATATACTTCACTTTTAATATACTTCACTTTTTAAGGAAAAATAGACCTAGAGTTTAGACATAATACTTAGTTAGGGAAAGGATTTTTGGACTTGTTGAATTTGGCCTTCAATAATGGTTTCTGAAATAGGCACAACTCTTTCAACAACAAAAAATTATGGTTTGAAGGTTTTAGCTTTCAGTTTTCTTGGCAGGATGTACGGCTTAGTAAAAAAGTACTTAGTTAGATTTGGAAAAAACTTTGGGGGACTTAAGTTGGATTTGGATTTAAACAAGATATATGATTTGTAACTTAATCATTAAGTCATTCAACTAGATATAGAAACTTAAAAAATGAAATTTAAAAATGTTTATTTCCCCATTTAGAGTCGTTATGCAAATTAATTTGATAAATTTGCATCATTATACTTTTGTTGTTATTAATTTTTAAATATATAATTAGCAAAAATTAACTTATATTGTGATGCTCAAAGCAACTTGTGCTAAGTGCATACTTTTTCAAAAAAATTCTTATGTTATTTAATAATTTTATAAAATAATATCATTGCGTTTTTATGCCAAGATAATGTTTATTCCTCAACCCTCTTTTCGTTTTAAGAAAGTATGCACTGTTTTTCATTTAAGAAACATCCCTATTCCTTGCAATTAAATTTATCACACCAGCTTGTCGCCTTTAGCCCTTGATTAAACATTGGAGCACGGTAAATCAGAATCAATTCCCGATGCGCCGCCAAACACAATGGGAATAAAGATCCTTGAATCTAATTATTTGTGTTCCTCTCGTAAAAACTACCCCAACAACATGGACTGCAAATTGAAAAGCTAAAAGTATAAAGAAAATAAGTCCACCGAATATTTCCGTATGGGCTTTTTCTTTCAGAACATTCTAAAAGGAAGCAGTGTTAAGGGAAATTCTCCAAAGGACTTGAGCCCTCTTCGTGTTTAGCGATTCAATTAAAAGCAGCACGACTGCTATCGTCGGAATAGAGCTCCTAAATTTCTGCAAATTTTATTAATGGCGAGGTCTGACTCACAATTCCCTTTTAATTAGGGACACCGCCTTCGGTCTTCTATTGTGCCCTTGCAATCAAATTCAAGGACCCCGTAGCTGGTCAAATGAGTTCTTAATTGAGATATTTTGGGCGCAGTCGCGTGGCGTTGTTATAAATATTTGATCGGAAACATTGCCTTGCATTAAAAGTGATTGATATATGGGAATTTGATGTTAAAAATTGACAGTGCTTCGTTTGTGTTATCAAAGTCTTAAGATATGATTTAGGGTTGCTTCCTAATAGAGGTGAATGAAGATATAAATCATTTTATGTTCAATTGAATGTCTTCATTATTGGGTTCAATTAAACTTTAAGGACGTTTAGGATCTTGAATTTTAATTAGACATTTTTTACAATTTTTTTGTATCCGATAAACTTTAGTACTTGATTGAGAACGTACTCTACATAATTACATATTACTTAGGGCTACACTTAGCACTAGTGTACAATATGTTTTTATTGTTGAAGTGTAGGCCAACACTTTACCAACTAAGCTACCAGTACCCCTTACAGATAGAATGTATTCGGATTATTAAATCTTTTTAGATCGTAAATAGAGTGTCTTAATCGATTTTATTGCTAACATAAATTACAACGATTTCTTAAAACGATAAACGGCGACTTTGTGAACATTATTACCTTCATTTCCGAATAAAAAAATTAACTTTAAGTTTTTTAAATTAGTTTTTCTTGTAATTTAATTAATACTACATAAATATTTGAAGATTGTGGCATTCATTTATCTTATAATTTGTTTGCTTTGATAAACTTAAGCGGGAAAACTCAATACTGCATGGCAAATTTTCTTATCAATTGTCTTAAATAAGATAAAGGTATTAATCATTTATATAGGGTAGCATGGTTGAAGACCCAAGTTAATACCAAGCCTCCAGGAACCACCAGGCTCTAAAGATTTAAATGCTGTATAAACTTGGGCCTCCTAAGATAAATTAAAACTTTAATTTCGCATTCCTAATCAATATACAGATCTCGAAGCAGCGTTCCCCCCGAACTAAGTTTCTGCATGAATTAAAACTCCATCTCCTATTTTGGCAGTAAAGTCGCTAATGCAGCATATCGGGGACAAAAACTCATTACGGGACTTCGCGCCAGCCCCTTCAATTAAAGCAGGGCACCTTAAATCACGACAGCTTGTGCGACGGCCCGCGTTTAAGAGCCCCTCTCAACAAGGGATTTGACTATGTATGAGCGAGAGACGGGTTATTTCTTGAGTGACAGTTGTTGGTAGTCTCGGTTCGTTACAAGGTACGAGTGTTTCACACTCAAAGTTTCGGGTAATTTTGCTGTATTTATGAGAGCGGATGATAGCAGTGGAATTGTTAAATCAAATGGATTTTTCACTTGCAATCTATACTAAGTAGTGAGGTATATAGGGAAAATCGTAAACCTCGAAAGGATTTGATAGTCACTTCTGGATTTCTTATTAAAAGTGTCAAAGACAAACTCTCTCGTCCCAATAGGCTTTAACCCCTTCACTCTGAGGCTTAATTTCTGCAGTAAGAGCCAGTAACGGTTGCGCGTTGGGTGCCTATTCAGGTGTAGGCTCGTCACTCGACTGTGATTCTAAAATACGACGCCCGCTCCAGCCTCGTGTAGCTCTAGTGCGACGATAATTCAAATCTAACCTAGCAAGAGCCAATAGACCAGGCTAGCAAAGATATTGCTACAGCTGTTTACTGCAAGGTAAACGTCGTACGCAGTGTGCATCCTGGTCTTTGCTAATCGAAATGAGAGGACGTACGCTGCGTACTTCTAGGAAGTTAATGAGTAAATGCCGTAAATGGTAGTTAATGAGTAAAGGTCTCCCCTTTAGTGCAACGGTTAAAGCTCTCATCTGCAGAGCTGGGGTTCTGGATTCGATTCCTAGGTAAGGCTTGATAGTCAGTTCTATATCTCAAGTCTTTTAAATTCGGTGAAAACCAGTAAGACTGAGCTTCTTAATATATAAATGGACAGTATTTTATATTAAATTTCTCGAATTATTTCTCCCAAAACAGCTTAGAAATAAACATAATTTTCTTTTCCAGCACATCCCTAAACAGTCCCCCAAAAGAAAGCCCAGCATTTTTTCGCACTCTCCTCACGTCTTTTGGAGGGCAGCCCATTCGAAACACGTCTGCCCCAAAGTTTTCTTATTATCCCGATAGCGGTAATCGATGCAGAAAATGCATTAGAGTGGAGTTGCACCGCTGCTGCTTCTCATCACCGGATTATAACTTGGGTCGGGCCGGGAGCCAATAAAACACCCGCATCGACCAGGGGTATTCATAAAGGGTTGAGGAGGGGGGGGGGGGGGGAGAGAAATCGATATTGGTGTTGGAATTTTGGAAAAGCGTTTGGGGTGAAAGGAAATCAGGGCACTCGGGATTGCGGGGGTGAAAGGGTTGAGAGTGGTATGGCGATTGTAGAAAGGATGAGATAGTGCAGAAAACAAGATATGATTTAGAAAAATGCAGGCCTAAGGTTTTCTTGTATCAAAAGAAATATGTTTTAATTTTTTAAAATTTAGTTTTGGGTAAAAAAATTCTTAACAGAAGACGATTAAGAAAAGCTGAAATAAACATACATGGCTAGCCTTTGCCCAACTCTATATTTAAAGCAGTTTGTTATGTGAGATTAGTATTGCGATTACACGACTGATTTAATTTTGTTACTTTCCTTATGAATTTTTTTTAATGAAACAACTTTATTTCCAGAAAATAAAACAAATAAACTTATAGAAACTCAAAATCGTAGATTTGGAACCACTCGAAAGTTAACTGATTGGTCAAACTGACTATAAACTACTAAGACCAGCTGCGACTTATTCAGCTCATGGTACCAAGCATTGGCCACTCAACAGTATTTAGATTATTTGGCCTGTCTAAATTTTTTAATTGAGAATACATTATAGATGTCTTCCAATGAAATTTTGGGTGGAAAAAAAATTGAGCTTGTATGAATCCAGCCTCATTACTAACTTACACATTTAAATTCCCTTATTCAAACCAATGCAAAACACAATGAATCCCTTCAACAATCATGAATAATCACTCCTACTATTCCACTATCAACAAACAGTTCATATATTTGCCCAGATATCCTCCCATTCCCAGCTGGTCCAACACTTCCCAGGAGTTGACTTAGCTTTAGCAGCAGCATCTACGTGCACCACGATTCCGCTGCCGTCGTCATAAAACTTCGCAGAACTGCTCATTTTATGCCGATGCATAAGTCTTCTGGCAACAAGATTCCTGCCAGAGATAGGGGGCTCTCGTTGATTTATAGGCCGAACGTGGTGCGGATGACAAAACACGTGAAAATGATGGTGATGAGGAGACGAACATTTCTGAGATGGAATTGGTGTCGAAGGGATTCCTGACATCGTTTCTGTTTTAGAAAGATTGATTTTCACGATATCTGAAAGATTTTCAATAATTTTGTTAGAAAGTATCGCTGTTAAAATGGATTGCACCAGAATCCTGGAAGTTTCTAGATGTCACCACTATCTGGAGTGTTGATTCACCACTTTTGCGGTGCATCAAAGTTATGGTTTTTCCACAAACTTGGTAAATTCACGTTTGAAATAGTGGTGGCAGCTACACTCTTAAAACAAACACTCCTAATTTAACTCAGTCTGAGTGGATTTCACTCCTCCAGACTGGAAAATGCACTTCTCCTTTTGGAGTGGATCCTTTGTGTGTTAAACCTCCGACAGGATCACTCCAAACGAGTGATTTTAACTCAGTCTGAGAAAATATGCATGCCTTTACGGTGTCGAAAATGCACTTCTCCAAATGGAGTGTATTTCACTCTTTTGTTTTAGGAGTGTAGATAGCTCCAGGATTCCGGTGCAATTCTGCTCCAAAATTTTTACCAGTATTCAAGATTTTCTGAGAATGGTGACACAGTTTCCGAGACATCGTCACAACTCCATTTTATACACTAGTTACGGACAAATATCGTGTTCTATGAGGTTTTCGTGACAGTATATTTTTTAATAAAAAATATTTTGCCAGAATTTCCACAAAAGGAATTTTCTATTGATTACCTATTGATACATTACCTACCAATAATACTCCAACATCACCTAGAATTTAGATAGTTAGCCCTGCCTTTACGCGAATGAAGTAACAGGGTTTTTGAGGATTCAGTCAATTCAATTCATATCCATTCTCAACGTTATGCCATCAAAATTATGAGAAATGTTCTGGAAATTCACGAAAAGTTGACATTCTAACGAGGGAAAGTAACCCTAAACTTTGGCTCAATTCTTGTTTTAAATTCAGTTAGCAAGTTTCATGCATAAAAAATAAAACTTGGTTGTTAATTAAAGGGAAAGAATGGAAAGAAGGGATTAAAGTTGTAAAATTTTTTTATCGTGTACACGTTTCATTTTGCGAAATAACATTTTATTTTACTCATTTGCGGAATTTTATTATTAACCAATGATTAAGTAATATCGCTGCCAACAGGATGATAGAAATCTGTAACAAACAAGGATCATTTCAGTTATATATATATTATTTTATACAGAAATTAAAAATATATACAGCAATACATAAATTATTTACTAATTTTCCTTATTCAATTATGACTTTATTTACTTTTTTTAAATTAAATATATAAACAAAAATTAAATATATATATTGTACAGAAATTAAAAATTTATTTCATGTTTATCTTGATTTTAACTCTAAAGAACATCTTAAATATTTTATTTTCAAAAATTAGCAAATTATACTTTGGGCAAAATTTTATAAATGTTTCGATTGAAATTGATATTTTTTAAAGTTGCAATGTCCTTAAAACTTTGTAAATCACTTTCAATTAAATGTCAAAAAGAGTGTCGATTAAAATAATTTGTTCTTGTCATTTCTCATTAAGAAATGTTTCAAACTTTAGTACGTATAAAATATAGATTGTTCAGGAATTAATTTTTTATATGGGTTATATTTGCGTTAGAAGTGTTACATAAAACAATAACCTAAAATATACTTTTTGGTAATACATATGAGTTGCACTAACTTATTCAACAAATCAATAACGTTTATCATTCTCTGAATTGCTGAGGTGAATCAACAAACTTTCAACCGAGTTATTTCTTACAGAAATGCCTCTCCATTTAATAAGACTAATGCTAAAAGATTCTTCCATAGTTCTTCGTGGGGACAAAACGTTCAAAAAAAATATCCTTGGTATTTTATTTATCTCTCTTGCATTCCATTTCTTATCACTTCTTCTCCCTCTTCACACCCCCAAGGGCACCACAGAACAAAACAGAAAAAAAAAATGGAACACTTATACAGAACCGAAATTTATATTCTTTCGGGAGTACAAGTTGTCATCGGTTTCTGATAGGTTTTGAAAATATGTTGTTTCTGGGATTTTTCGAGTATTCTTATAGATAATTGTAGTGGTTGGACTGTGCTAAGGAGTTAAATTTAGCAATAATTACAAACTTTAAATTCGAAACAACTTTGTTGCGTATATGTACGATCAATATAGACATTGAACGCTGAATATTGGAATTTTAAACAATTACTTGATTTTCTAGCTACTTTGATTACTTAGTAATAGAGGCTGGAAGTTAGTCATTTAAACGGTTAGCAATTTTGCACTTTGTTTCAGCAAAAATTTGTAAGTAGCTGCAACGAATGTACAGCACATACACTATCACTACTGCGGTGTAAAACCATTCCGTTAAATAAACAGTTTATAACCGTAACTTTTCTCACTGTTTCAATATATTTTCACTATTATTAACGGTTTTAAAATTAGCAATAAAAATAACATCAATTCCCTTTATATCACTCTATTACATATACAAAATTTTCAACAAAACAGCCTCCATACTTGTATAAGGACAGTCAATGAAATGTCCCACATAAATGACCTTAACTAATGGCCATTATACCTAGACAATTTAAAACAAAACTGAAATAAATACTTAAGGAATTTTTATTGAATCAAAAGGAACAACCTTCCGCAGTTCTATGAATGTGAACATTAATTGGTAAAAATAACAAATATTTCTTTTATTTTACATTCCTACACGCTAAGTACTTTTCTCGCTTTTCCAACAAGAAGTGATATACCCTGAATGCATGTGGGCAAAAAAGATTGTGTTCATGTTTGGGGAAGGGGGGAATATATTTCTTTCCCTCCCCCCAAACTTTCATTTGGAGGGAGGCAGGGAGAGAACGATTTTGACCTGGCAATGTCGCCTAGATACGACAAAAATAAGAAATAAACAAAACGAAAAAGCAATCTCCTAGAAGGAATTTTCTTGCTTTGTACTACGACAAGCATTTCTGCCTCTTGTTTCGAAAATATATTTAGTTGGTACGTGCTTATCAAAATTCCGACTTTTTAAAATTGATGCAAAGTTGTTGAAATTTTGATGTGACTTTTCCGGAGACTGCAAAAATGTAGTACCAAATATTTTAATTAAATAATTTACAACAATACCAAGAATTTTTTGTAAAAAGATATATTGTCGGAGAAGTTCACCCACTCTTACTATGAAAAAATATGCTAACATATTTAAGATTTTACTAAACTGGTCTCTGTTTTTGCTGACTTATTAAGTATTTAAATCTTTTATATGTAAAATAAAAGTTTTGAGATAATATGCGTAAGGTTTACCGTATTTAGAAACAAATTTACTGTCTTCGTACTTTATTTAAAATGTTTTTCTGTATTCTGCTTAATATTAAAGATAAAAATATCGAAAATTCGAAGGTTTGAGATTATGATATTTATATACAAGGCTTCAAAAAGTATTATTTTCAATTAAAAAACTAAGATTTATTTAAAAAATTTGTCACCTAGTTTCTGACTATGTATTACTTCAAACTACATGTACATTTAACAATATTTATAATATTTTTTTACAGTTTGGTTCATAAAGTTGAGAAAATGGTCAATTAGAGCATTTAGTTTAGTAAAAAACCCACCGAATCACATGCAATGGAAAAACAATAAATTATATCTCTCTACTGCCTTCATTCCTTCCAATAACATATGTATAATTCTTAACGAAACAAAACTTGACTGAATAATTAACTCTAAATGATGAAGTAATCAGTGGGAAAAGTTACCCATTCATCCTAATGAAAAGCATAAAAATCCCTAAAACTCTTTCCTAACTTTTAGTTGTGATTTCCATTCTCCCATTAGAAGAAAAATCCCGATTTCCTTTCATGTCACGTAACGTTTCCGTAACGGAGAGGGACTTTCAATGAAAATTAACGGAGATTAAATCGTGTTACGTGATCACTATATTGTTACGTGTTCGTGTTAGTTGATGTCATAAGATAACGTGGTTCGCTATACCGTGACGTATTGTAACTACTATAAAGACCTTTCGCTATCTAAATTGAATTGTTAACGCTGATATTGATTTTGCCTTTTTATGTTTTGTAACTTTAGTAACGCGTTAGATACAACGTGAACCATTGCTAAGCGGTTTATTAATGTGTGATGTTCACATGTGAAATTGGTTTTCATTAGCTTAATGGCATTCCGGCTTTATGAATGATTAATTTATGTGAGTTTGTGAATACCGCAACGTATGCATTTAGTTACCGACTTTTGTAAAGTAATTGGTAGAAATTACCAAGATCCCCCCCCCCTAAATTTCGGAATTATAAAATGTCACTTTTGCTTAAATTTAATTTACTATTAACTCCTACATATGTTTAGCCTACTGAGTTTTTTTTAAAATACAAACACCTACATTTTTGAATATTTTAATGGGTATATTTCTCGTAGTGTTTTTTTTTATATAGCCTGATACATTTGAATAAAAATAAATTTTATAAAACCTACCAATATTGGTTTCAAAGAAATACCCTCTTGAAAAAGTAATTAAAGCAACACAAAAATAATTTCTTTAATAATTAAATTCCTACATTATTCATGTTTTAGGGAATCGGGGTACAAAATTTTAACAAAAAAAATTAGAAAATAATCCACATACTTGAAGAAGGTTTTGAAATTAGTTTTTCTTATTTATCTTAAAAATTTTAAAAGCAGAAAAATTAATTAGTACGCATTCCTACATTAAAAAAATTATCTTACAGCAGCAATCTTACTAAACCTACCAGAAATTTTGCAGAGAAAGAGTCAAGAGGGTAAAAAGAATAAACTACATTTACTTGAATTGAATTCTTAAAGCCAGCCAAATATTATATTTCAGTTATTTAAGATAGTATTTAGAACTATTTTGCTTCTTCTAAGCATACATTTTTCATGTATTTAAATTAATTACAATTTTGTTAATTTTATCTTCTAGAAGAAGAATGTTTCACAAGAATGCTATCGCAAAGTTTCCGGGAAAATTGGAGGTAGGGTTTACAAATTGGGTCTCCAAGTTCTGTCAAAAAAATCAAATACTTAATTATTGATTTGCTTAAAAGTGTTGTATTTTGACCGAAATCTACCTCACAATTGGGGG
Source organism: Hylyphantes graminicola (assembly GCA_023701765.1). Lineage (NCBI taxonomy): Eukaryota > Metazoa > Arthropoda > Arachnida > Araneae > Linyphiidae > Hylyphantes > Hylyphantes graminicola. The sequence goes on from CM043116.1 coordinate 2,791,428, forward strand.
ATGATCATGGATTATACAAAACATAAAGGAAATAAAAACTGGAATCAAAGAATTAAATTATTATAACATGTAAAGGAAATTCTACATTTATATTATTACACATTATCTCTATTGGTGTTTATTATAAGTTCAAAATCTTTTGTGTTTAACCCTTTCAGTCCCAGTGATGCCATTTGGCATCATCATTTTCAATCTTTTTTTCAAAATTTTTATGTCCCGTTATGACATCCAAACACACATCATTCGATTCTTCACAATTTGTTCTATCAGACGATACTTTACATTAATCTCAATAGAAGACAGAACTACTATTTTTTTATTTAGAAAATAGTCAACAAGCGTTTCTCCTGATTTTTTATAAGTTCACTTCAGTTCCACATATTTAAAACGCAATTTAAACTATTTCGGTTAAAATAATTACAATTTTTTTTAATAATATGGTCAGGTACCTTAAAATATATAACTCGAAGTGTTTTTAGGCAATATATATATATATATATATATATATATATATATATATATATATATATATATATATATATATATTATTTTGTTGTTAATCACAGTTAAAACATTTTGGCATTGTTTCAAAAACCATATAAAAAATTTAAATGAATTTTTCTTTCTTATGGAATTCGTATATTTGATCTAAAATAAGCTTATCTTGAGAATATCAGATGTTTCTGTAGTGTAGTAAATTTTTGGGACTGAAAGGGTTAAATATATTATCTTAACGCACGTCTAGCCAACTTTCAAGAAATTAAATCTCCTAAAGAATCTTGGGAAAAGTAGTGATCTCAGTCTCGCTCACAAACTGTGGATAATTCCACGACGACGTTCTGCATTGCAACCAGTAAAATATAAAAGAGCATAATAATGATTCTGAATCAATTACTTGGCTAAATTTACAGTAAAACTGAATGCATAGTTTCATTTACTTGTACATATGTAAAACTATGTATTTTTCTTTCAGAAATTCTCTTGACACGAGGAAAAACCAGATGTTTTTCCGGAAGGTTCTATTTTACAAGTAACGGATGTTTCGGGAACGAATCAGCAGCAATTCCGTTGTATTTCACCAAAGAAAATAATGAATACTCTGAATTATAACTACTCTGAAAAAATTTCAGGAGAATTCTTACTAAACTAGTTTTTTTCTATTCCAAACAACATTTGACTTTAAAATCCTTTTCTTTTCATACATTTACAGTTTGTAATAATTTTATGTTATTTTAATTAACTTATAATTCATTCAATTTAATTAACTTATAATTCGTTAAATTTAATGAACTTATTATTCATTTTATGTTATTTTAATTGATTTATTATTCAATTTATGTTATTTTGATTAACTTATTATTCATTTTATGTTATTTTAATTGACTTATTATTCAATTTACGTTATTTTGATTAACTTATTATTCATGTTATGTCCATGTTTAGCCATGACAGCCATGTTCCCAAACGTGATTCCAAAACGAGTTTCTACACAATTAGAAGACATCAAGTAAAATTTAAAATAGATAACTTTGTTTAAATTTAATTGTATATGTCTACAAGTATATCTGTTCTATCTTCCAGAAAACCTTTACGACAAGAAAACCAAGCCTTTTTCTTCTAAAAATGACTACAGAGTTTTGATTCCCTACTAGTTGATGACTCCACAAAATTTTCTACTAATTATCAAGGGTAATGGATACTTTAAATATGATTACTCTGGAAATAAAAAAAATTGGCTATACAATTTACAACATTAAATATTCTACCATTTTCTGTTACAGAGTAACTTTCATTTATTTATATTTGTAAATATATTTATTTTATCTTGAAATATAGCTACATATATCATAAATTCAAATGTTTACCAATTTTTGTTACAAATTAACCTTTGTAGATTTATATTTGCAATATCTTTACTTTATCTTACAGAAAACATGCTTTTATTTACCCTTACAGAAAACATGCTTTTGATTACCCTTACAGAATATATTTTTATATGATTCTCGAAAAAATGATAACGTAGCTCTCTGGTTCCCTTCTCTGTTTTCGAATTACTTTTAGAACGCGATAAATTACAGATATATAAGTTAAAAATTCAAATATTTACTAGTTTCTGTTACAAATACTAATTCATTTATTAATTTTTTCTCATTCATCGATTCATTTTTATAATTATCTTTATTTTGTGTTACAAAAAACCTGATCTCCTTTTCTCTTACAGAATCTATTTTTATATGATCCTCGGAAAAATGGCGGTCTTGTTCAAGCTCCCAAAATTCAAGAAGAGAGTTTCAACAAATCGGCCCGAAAACATCAAGGATAATGAATACTCTGAAATCGATTACTTACCGCACCCTCCTCCCCTCCCCTTAATATTACAGCCTTTAGTTTCATTTTTACATTTTCTTTTTTGTTTTTGTTTTTAACATTATTTTACTTTTCCTTCTCTTGCAGTGTACGGGGATCGAGGGTATTTGCAGAAGGCGGGTAGAGATATGGAAGAGAGGGGGGGGGGGGCTATTGATTTAGTGGACTGGCGTTCTAAAAGCCCCCCGAACTCCGATAAAAGTCGGGTCCAATGAAAAGCCCTGGCGTAAAATAAGTAAAATATATCCAGAAAAAAGAAGCAGAAAAAGTAAAAATGCATAACGGAGTTCTTCGGAAAAGAGGGGATCTATGGGGTTTCGATACAAAAGAACTTTTTTACTTTTTCGTTTTCTTTTCGGTTTCTAGATTTTTACGCAGAAAAAACGCGACGTAAGTAAAATCGAATAAAAATATCCTTACTCTTAAAGAAGTATAAAAACAAGAAAATGTAAAAGAGGGGGATGAAATCAAAGTCGTATAAATTTCTTGGAAGAAAGTTTTATATTTTTTCTACGCTTTTAAACTTCTTTAAACTTTACTTTGAGCAAAACTTTTTTTTCCTTGTAAGGAAAACTTATATATACTCTAGCGATAGGGGGATAAAGTCTTCTCTTGCTTTGCGATGGAATTTGGAATTTTCCAGTGGTTGTGCACAGGAATTTCCTATTTTTTTCTCCTTGAAGTGTAAGAACTTTTTCTGTGCCAGGGGAATGTAATTTCATTTAACGAAAAAGGGGATTCCTTCGGAAGTAATAAAACCGAGGAAAGGACTGGAAGAGAAAATTGCACTTCTTGTCTTCTGGCGAATTCTTTGCGATTGCTTTCAGTTTTTTTTATTTTCGTTCCAAGTTTGAAAATGAAACGCTGTTTTATAAGTCGAGTTTAGCAAAGAAAATACGTATCTCCAAAATTATTTTTAGTAATGGAATGATAAACTAAAAACTCTGGAATATTTACAAAATTACGTATACACAAGAAAATTATAATAATTTACTTTTACTAACATCTTGAATTAGCGCTGTGTAATACTACACGACTTAAAATTACTACTCAATATATCAATACAATTGCAGGTAACTAACAGGTCACTGTGCTCTCAATAGACATCTGAATATTATGGGTGTAAAAGATGACCCTCTCTGTAGGGCATGTCAACAGGTTGAGGAAAGTTCGTTTCATGTTCTCTGCGAATGTGACAACTACTCTGCACAAAGATTTGAGTATCTTGGGTACCATTGTATCGATGCCTGGGAAGTTGATAACTTACCAATCAGGGAAATTCTGAGGTTCATCTCAGCTATTGGCCTATTTCAAGGTTAAACGATGGGGTTAGTACAATAGACCAGTGGTCGCGGTGCTTGGCCCTAACGGGCCCCCCACTCAAGTCATAAGTCATTGCAGGTAATTATATACCCTATAAGGTAATTTCAATACGTTTAAAGCCAAGTTGTTAAACGGCAGCTAAAAGTTGCTTAGACAGGAATTACGCCAGGCAGGTACGAGGAATTCGTGTACTAAAGCCCGTAGCTCTTTAGTTTGAGCTGTAGAGTGGTTTCAAAGAGACAGTCGGACCAACGCTCAAAAATCACTTTTTTTCGAATCAACATATTCCAAAACGTGTAGAAAACAAAAACTCTACACGGATTTTTCATCCCATCGCATTTTCATTACCTGATATTTCGTATTAGCTAATTAAAATTAAAAAGTATACACACATGCAATAATGCATACTGCATAGTACGTGATGTTTATGTATACTGCACCAAAACCTTTATACAAAAATACACAAGAATTTAAATTATTCATTAATTCCAAAATACCCAAAATCGAAACGTAATTTGATAAAAAGTCATTCTCAAGCTTTTCCTAATCGTTCTTCGTACGAAATATCATTTTATTTAACCAAAGAAAGTAAATACATAATTCTTTCTTCCACAAACTAGTTGTATTTTATTCGACCGTTAAAGTTTTTGAACAAAACTTACAGCCATCATATTATGTAAGACATAAGCAGAATGATGTTGATAAAATGTAATGGTGGTGATTTAATCATATGACCGTTACAAAATTATAAGTCAATTCTTTTATCTATAATTTACATATCAGTGAAAAGGCAGTTTAAATAGTTTTAAACAGTGTTAAATTTTGAAAAGTGATTTTTTTTTAAAATGCATAACTTGCAAATTGTTATGGAAAACAGTAAGGTTCAGTTCAAATAAAAACCAACGTTATTTTTTGCAAGTATTTCGCTTACTTTATCTAAGGTAAGTAGAATTTTCAGAGAAATTATTTCCAATGGACAGTGGCAACAATTTTGCCGGTTTTGTTTTTATTTTCTTGGTCCTCCTGTAAATGGACAGTGGCAACAATCTTACCGGTTTTATTTTCGTTTCTTGGTCCTCCTGTAATTTAATTTATTTTGATGATAATTTAAATTGTTTCCCGTTATTATAAAAACAAAATATATTTAAATTGCTTAATAATTTTAAACAGCGTATGTTTTCATAGCGACTTTTTTTTTATTTTCCCTTATTGTTAATTTTACTTTGTAATAATTCATTGTACTGTAATCAGTGGAATTAACTTATAAAAATACTAAATTTAAATATAAACTAAGTAAAAAAAAGATCCTAATGTACTAAATGTCCCCAGTTTTTACACCTCACTGAGAATGAAACGGAAATAACCAATGAAATCGCAAAGCGTTAGAAAGGAAACTCCAAACTTACGCCATCTAAAACAACCCAATTTAATTATTTTTATCAACATAAAATATAAATATGTATTATTTTTAAGTACATCAACTTACTATAACAGTAAATAATTATTTTATAAAGTATATTTCATATGGTTAAAAATCTGAATAGTAGTAAAAAAAAAAGTCAGCGTAAACATTCACTTCTCCATTAAAAAACGCATTCTTCCACAGGTAGCAAGTGAGCCGCGTTGTTTGCAGAAAACGTAGCTGCTGCTCATATTTTAATATATAGTAAAACTTTTATTGACATGATAAATCGTTTAAGTATCACTTAAAAGGGCCGTAACGCAGAATTACGGCCCCTTGCAGAAATAGGCTTAAAACACCAAGGATAATAGTTACCGGGATACCGTTAAACCGTGGGAACTTTTGGGAAAAAATTAAATTTGCATTGAAATTTTATTTAAATTTTTAAAAAATATTTTATGTAGTTTAAGGGTGATCTTAGGCACTCATCTTAAGCCCCCTAGTGTGGATATGTACAAGTGAGACGGTAGGGGACGTATATTTTAGAGCTATGCTTAACATCCAATAAAATTTTTATTGGCAGCAATAAATCCTTAAAGTGCAATGAAAACCAACGGCATTCTCTCTCTTTTTTTTTTGGCTTCGGAAACAAATTATTGTTGCTCAAAATGTTCAGGGTTTTTAGGACATTGTTAACACTCACAGATTTTTTTTATTGTTATTGTTGTTGTTGCAGGATGATTTTTATGAATGACGCGGTCAAGACTGTTGGTGGATTGGTGGACGTCACAAGATGACAGATTTTTAGTGTCGCGGCCGTTTTACATGGTAATTATTCTCCGTTGGACGTTTATTGGCCGTTTATGGGTCCTATACCTTGAGGGCTGTTTGACATGTCTTAGGAAGGAGTTAGCAGTTTAGAGAGCTACCGTAGTGGACAGACTTTCACTTTGTGGATTTAAAAATTTATTTACAATTTAATCTTTTTTTTGTGAGAAAAATCTATATTTGTGAGTCAGATGTTTAGGGTATGTACATTTATATATTATTTGTAATTAATTTAGCAATTAAAATTTGAATAAGGGTGTATAAATAATACTTAAAATTACATTACTTGATGAATATTAAGTTTAATTTATTTTGAGATATAGAAAACTCAATGCTGTAATTAAGTGTTGCTTAATTGGGAGATTACTAATTGATTAATATTTGCAAACATGAGTTTTTCAAGATAAATCAATCTTTCAAAGATCAAACAATGTTTTTAACGTGTTGCAAATTATGAAGTATTATGAATACATATTATAAAGATTTTAAAGTATAAAAATATTATACAGTTTTTGCGTAATGAGATTGTTTTATAAATTGTATTTTGTTATGTGAATTTTGTTTGACAATGTTATTTCCTATATATTGTGCACTTATTTGGAAGTTTATTATTACCGCTGTTACACAAAATATTAATACTATGTAACAACAAGAGTATTGTGTATTTTTATTATTGTTATACAAAACGTTCAATAATGTTGCATTTATTTTTTCACTATAAATAAGAACTAATGTTTTGGTAAAAATATTTTATTTGATTTTAAATATTATTATTTATTATTAATTATATTTTTACTCTTTTCAAATGTTAAATACTTGACTACATTTTATATTCTTTTAAATACTGATGCTTCATATAAATGTATAGGTTATAAGATGTGCCTCAAATCGCATGCATATTAATTTTGTAATAGATTAAATTTGTTAAACCTATTTCATTAATATAATGCATCAAAACTAGAAAACTATATAGTTTCAGTTAGCTTGTGTTTGTATAATAATTTCAATTGAGAATTTGTTTTTTACTTGAGAAACGGCTTATATTAATCAAAAATGTTTAATACTGCATAATAAATGATATGGATAAAATATATAATATTTCAACGCTACAACGATGTCACGTCATTAATTTATAATTATCATGAGGGCAATTAACTAAGGTGATATATAATGGATAATCCGGTATTTTGGAACAGTTAATGTTACTGAATAATATTTAAATATATTAAAATATATATTAAATTTATTAGTTAATTTCAAAATAAACTTGAATGTTAAAAATGATGATGAAGTTTTGTGTTGCAAAATTTTAATAGAAGCACGTTAAAAGATGTAAAAAAGTTTATTTACAAATTAAAGCGCTTTTGATGTTGCAATAGTCACAATACCTCACTAACTATCAAATTGGATGTATTTTATTTCCCCGTATAATTTTATTCGTCCTTAAATTTTGATAAAAACATAAATTAGAAAATACTAGAAGATTTATAACTTTTTTTTGCTTTATCAGTAGTATAAATTAAAAACTTTTTTATGCTATTGCAATATCAGTAATTAAGTTTGAAGACCAATTTTAAATAGGCATTTCATCATTTTAAAAACAAGAAAAAAAATTATTAAAAATCATTTTTGCACCAAATAGAGAAATCACATGATACTAGTTTTTTGTCAAATTTTTCGATATAAAAAATACATTAAAATTTTTTAAAAATAAAAAAAGCCAGATGAATTTTTTCCAACATTTTTTGGAATGTATAAAAAAATTATTACTTTGATTTAAGCTGGGTTTTTTCCTTTATATCAAGTATTTAAGAGATAAGGGGAAAATCCAAAGTACATTTAGTGAACATTCAATAAAGGATTAAACGTAAGACTGGTTTTCGATTTCTTAAAAAGTATATTATTCAGCAATCCCTCGTTTCATCGCGCTTCCCGGGAGGCAAGCCTCTTTGTATTAATCTTTGTACAAGTATCCGTAATGAAAACTTTGTTAAGGTAGGCGAATACCAAAAATTCTAAAAATTTTACTATTACTTTAATCTTTTCCAAATTTGGCATAGAGATTTCAAATATAATGAACAATGCTTTTGGGGCAATTTTTTTTATTTAAATATAATTGATTTATTTTAAACATTGTTTTTCAACTAAAAAAAGGGGTTTACGCCAACACTTCTAGCATAAAAAGTTTTACATTAATTTACCTGAAATTTTTCACAGATGCTATTTCAATATATATCTGTGCCGTGAACCTCTAACATCTGGTGTAAGTATACAAGTTTTTTTTAAAAAAATGTCCAAGTGTAAGTTAATCGAAAAAAATCCTTTTTTTTTGTGTGGTTAATTTATAACATTTTTCTTAATAACTTGTTTTTCTTGTAATTTGTATGTAACTCTAGAGGGTCATTGCATGTATCAGTTCAAAACGAAGAATTTAACACATAATAAATGTTCATAGGATGAAAATTCAATGTATAAAACTTGTTGGCGTAAACCTCTTTTTTTAGTAGAAAACACCGTTTAAAATAAATAAATTTTATTTAAATAAAAACAAAAGCTCGTTGTGGTAAAATTATCCCAGTTATATTTTGCCTTTGTCTCATTAAATTAGAATTTCAAAATGAAACATTTCCAAAGTAAAATTTTATTTTTCTTGCTTATTATTTAATGCATCCAGATAGGAGCATTTTTCTCGTTTGTTTTGACGAGATTTTTACTATAAATACTATGAACCATACAAATAACAATTAGCTTCGGTTATTTTAAACTCTAGTATAGAATATATTAATGTGAGCTCGCAGTTTCAAATTTCTTATGTGGATATTCGGGTACCTTTAATTTTTCAAGCCAAAATACTATAGTTATAATTCTACATAACGGTTAATTAGAAATGAAATGTTCATTACCGTCATCAATGAATATTTTCATGGAAGAAAATTAAAAAAATTTAAAAAAGTATTTTAATGGAACTTCCCAACTCATCGAACCCTCGAAATACAAGCCCCTCCCGCAGGAAACTTATATCATGCAAAAACATTCCTCTTTTCTTTCCCCATCGTTATTTATGCATTCACTCTTATCCCCTTATGAATTATGGAAAGCGACGGCCTGGTAATATATAAGCCCCTCTCCCTTCCCCAAAGCCCTAAGCCCTCCCACGCCCTTTGAAAATAAAACAAAACAAAAAGACTGCAACAAATCTTCTATTTTTTGTTCCTTTTCTCTCGTCCAATCCACCTTCTTTCTGAAAGGAAAGATTTCTCAGAACAAAATCGGTGTAACTCCCGCATCCTAACTTCACAGGAAAGTCCGAAAAACTAAAATTTAGTAGTTGGCATATCTATGCAAGGGTTTAATTTGAAATATATACTAAAAAGTATTTAATTTCGATATCATTCTTGATATCTTAAAAATCGTTACAAATTTAAAAAAAAAATCAGAGAATTTTATTATGTTTCGAGCCCAATGTTTAGCTTTTTCGTTTGTAGAAAACTATTGACCAAAAATGCTACTTTTGATAAGTTCCTTTTGATAGGCTTCGAACTTTCGTACCAAAACTGTTGTTCACAAACTTTAAATTAATTGTAAATATATCTTCCAAATGTAATTCAAAACTTAACAGATTTATTCAGAGTTTATTTTTTAAAAAATAAACAACACTGCGGTAAATTTATTATTACTTTTCGTGTTATCCATTTGTTATGTTCAGTTGAAAATTTCGTGCTTGGTTTAACCACAAGAAAAATTGTTTCTATAGTAACTGCAACACCAGTGGTTTGAAATGTTTCACCATTAATTTGGAATAGGTTTGAACCACTTTTCAGGTTTTGGTATCCGAAATCGAAAAATGGTTCAACCTAAAATATAGTGGAACGTTTCACCACACAGCATTTGCATCTACTAGTAAAGATTTTTTTGGTGAAACCAAGTGCGAAATTTTAATATTGTTCACTACACGAATAAAAATAATGGTAAATCTTATGTCCTGAATACATTTTTGGCTAAAACATTAGCAAAAACTAAACTCAGGCTACTAGATTAAGTTAGAAAAGCCATTTGAAACAGTATATTTTCTTAATTTGGTTGCCCAATGTGACTAGGAGAGGAGGAAATCCAATAAGATAATTCAGAATCAAAAGCCATAAAAACAGAAGCTTTTAAAAAAAATTTTTGAAAGTAACGATTTGCTGGCTAGTGTGATAATTGCTTACTGTAGGTATTCTTTATTGACTGCAATTATGCTATTGATTGCAATCTACTTTTGGAACCCCAAATTTTTATCTACAACTAAAACAAAATGCTTATCAATTTCGGCAGTTGTACCCCTTTGGTTCTAAAACAGGAAGAGACGACCGGCATCTTTATCGCATCGGAACTCGAATCGATTTGGAGAAATGCGAAGTTGGGACGGAAATGCGAAAAAAGAGGAATTCCGAAATGGGTTGGGAGGGAGGGGGGGGGGGTGGAGCGAGGGAATAGGGGAGAAGGGATGCCAGGGATGGCGAACATCCACCCCAAATTTTACTCAATAAAAGTGCGTATTTCTCAAATACTCAATAAATTGTGTCTTTCTCCATTAATCGGTAAAGTGTGTAATTCTCACTTACTCGGTAAAATGTGTAATTCTCGATTGCACAGTAAATTGTGTCTTTCTCCATTAATCGGTAAAGTGTGTAATTATCGATTGCACAGAAAAGTGTAATTCTCACTTACTCGGTAAAGTGTGTAAACTGAAATTACACGCTTTTTTACACAACTAAACAAACCATTCTAGTGGCAAAAAAAAAATACCTGGTTATGTGTGTAAATTTACACATTTTGTTTTTAGAGAGCACCCAAATTTCACTACAGTAGAACCTCGATTATCCTATCAAAGTGGGACCAGAGGTAGGTCATATAATCAAAAATTCCCGAAAATAGAGAATATTCATTAAATAGTAAACTTATAGGGTTGTAGTAGTAAAGTAGAGGTAGGCTAGTTACAGTAGTTAGTAGGGGAGCACGGAAATTCCGCGGACCTCAAATTCGTCATCGGCAGAAATCCACGCTGGTTTTGCAGTTGAAGTTTCTTTTATTAAGATTTTTAAACCTTCATTTAAGGTAATGATCGACATCAAATAATATTTTCAGCTTATAACTTACCTTTATAAACTTTGCAATTTATCGGAAAATAACATTTTTCATTTTCTAGTGTTTATCAAGTTTGTTTTACGTGTATAAAGAGATCATGATCTCTACATGTAATTTTACTAGATAATATTACTTAAATCATTATATTAGATATATCCTACATCCTATGTAAAAAACATATGTATTTATGTTTTGAAAGGCAAATTAACTACACTGTAGGTCGTGGGAGGTAAAATATTAATATTCTACACAATTTCAAATAGCCTGAGTTTTATTTTTTATTCAATTATTTGCATGTTTTATGAATTCACAGTTGATTACCTCCAAAAATGGCTAACGTGACCACAAACGTATAGACATTTATATATTTCATAGTTCGAAAATCAGCTTTCAATATCAAACGATCGTCAAAAATTACTGACTCTTCTTTACTCAAAAATTAATATAAAAACAATTAGGGTTGTACAATAATGCATAAATGCTTTGATAGATGAATCAATATTTGTTTAAATTACTTTAATGCAAATGGTCATTTTTGCTAACTACTTAGAAACTGATTAAAATCTAGATTTTTCTTTATAAATCTATTACTTATGAGGTGAATGGAAAAATAGCAGTTTTGAATAAAGAGTAAGTTTGATATTGATTAAAATACTCTAGGTAAATGAACGTTTCGTGGAACGAAATTTGTCCTGCCACGGACTCCAGGTTTGGAATTAAACCAGATATTATTATTATAATTAATTTAAATATGAGAGGTGAACCTTTCTTTAATTTGTAGAAATTAATTACAAAACATAGTTTTGCTTTTTTTAATTCTTCGTTTTTAGTACAAACTATTTGACATTGTACAAGTGTTGCCAGAATTATTGTAACAGTTTTACTTAAATAAGCAATATTATATTAAATACAACTTTAATACGTCACCGATACGAATTCATACTTATAATTATATTGAAATTTAGGATTTTTGGCTTATGATCCTTTGTTTAGGTTTCTTGGCAAAGCGCTGGATTACTTGTTTGAAACTTATTGTTTGTTACTAAACCTGCCCTTCTCCACAATCAATGTAACCAAACCATATTTTTTAAAATCTTTCAAAACATACACAAAAATATCTTAAACTTGGCGCTCTTTCCATTATTTCGGCGCCCGGCAGCCCTTGGCTTGGTCAGCAAATCCGAAACCGGATTCCGTCGTAAACACGGGAAGGTATTTACCAACTATGGGAGTCGTGAAATTCCCAACTTTGGCGATGACTCCCATAAATTAAAAGCCGGTTGTCATCACAGGAATATGATGACGGGGAATTTTTTTCTCGGGGATATGTTTCCCGAATATTTTTCCCAGTTTTCCTTTTTTTTTTCTCTTCACCCCTCACTCTATTTGATAGGTTTCAGATTTTGGTTTTTTTTTTGTGGATTTATTTGTGTGTAGCAAAATGGGGTTCAGATCAAATCGATATTCTTGTATATATTCTTTGTGTTTATTAAATAATTGTTCTATCTCTGCTATCTGATGGTTTCGTTGCTAAAAAGTAGTTCGAAAAATACCAAAATATAATAAATTTAGTTTTACATTTTTTTTTAAATAAGAAAAGAAAAGGTTAAAAAAACACGAAAAGGCATTTTAAATCCATTTCCTATCCTTCTTATTAACTTCTAATAAAAAACAGCACTAAATTACTTATATAAGAAGCAAAGTCGAGTATGTTTACATGGCAGTCAAATCGTAATACATTGATTTTGCTAAGACAATTGCATTTATTTGAGCAAATCTAATAACTTTCCGTCAAAAAATTCAAAGCTACGAATAAATACTAGCTCATTTCTAAGTATTATTAATCTTTTTTATAGAAAGACTAAAAAGTGTCCAGTTGCCTTATCTTTTGGAATGTTTTCATTATGTTATAATATTTCATACGGTAATGGGCACGTAAGATTAGATATCAGAATCAGTTGACATTTATTTTGATTCTCAAATTGATAATACATGTTTATGATGTCGATGTGTAGTCTTAACCTCTTAAGACCCAAACAAAATCCTACACGTATATTCTTAATCTAAACATACTTTTCATACATATATACGCTAAAAAGTATGTTTTTCAAGGAAATTTTTAAAAAATTATGTTTAATAATTACTAGGGACACGCCTTTTACTCTAAAAATACACACTTTTGGTGCTATAAATGCAACAAAGAGGCCGTAATACTTATTTGTAGTTATCAGATTATTTTAAAATTGTTTTTAAGCAAAATGCCTTTAAAATTAAATACTAAAACAACTTTTTGAAAATTTTGAAAGAAAAATTAAAATATTTTTTTTTTAAACTTTAATATCGTATTGACCCTCGTTCAACTTAATTTTTTATAGAAATAAATGACTGTTACCTGTAATAAAAAGCTGAAAACTGATATTTTTATCTTCTATCGGACCAGGTAGATTTCAGAACTAATTAACGTGTTAATTTTCTTAGTGGAGGTTTTAAAAAATTTATCAAATGGGGACGCCAGGTTGCAAGAAGTTGAACTAGGAATTAGCATGCCTTAAAAAGCTAGAATCCAATTGTTTTGTTATTTTTCTAATAATGAATCATTTTTGCATTATTTTTCTAAAATTAAAAGGAACGTTAAAGTGGCAGTCAAAAGTGGCAAAAAAATTGCATTTATTTACTAAAATGTCATGGAAATTAAATCACAATGCAATGTATGTTAGAAGTCAAGTGCTGTTTGCAAAAATTTAAGTCAGATAAAATCTATTTATGGTTTTAAAGAATAATAAAATGTATTTTTTTAATATTTTTCTCTAGTTAATTACTATTTCGATTTTGGAATGTTATTAAGGCATTCCACTAACAAAGCCGTTGCACAATTAAATTTTTTTTTCTTTATTGCAGAAGCAAATGCATTTGCATTAAAAAAAATTCTTTCACAAACAATTTAGTAAATCTAATTAATGATTTTTTCCTTACCTTTTTCAACTATCCTTACCATGGCCGAACAGAAAATTAGAAATCCTTACCCAGAGGACGACTTAAACGTAATTTCGTCCTTCATCAGAAAGAAGAATTAATTAGTTTGTCGGTAGAAAAAACCTCGTTTGAAAAAATTGCTTTGTTTTATTCCCATGCTTTTATTTAAGAGAGTTTTACTGCACGTAATAGCCACTAAGTTTTTGAGTTTTATCGAAATAGTGAATGTATTGAATCAAAATTACTTTCTCGAAATAACAAGACACCACAGTATTAACAAAAAACAAATCGGAGTATGTTTCGTTGATGTTGTATATGCAGTGTTACCATATTTATTGTTTAATTATTTTCTTCTTTGCAACAATTTATTAAAATTACGATTGCTCCATCGTGGTACCATGCTATTCCGTTTTGAATACAATAAACGGGATTCTTTGGTATTCGTTAGTTTTCTCTCAATCACCAAACGATTCAATGGAATAAAAAAAAATCCACAAACATAATATGTTAGCATTGTTTCTGTAATCAAAGAAATATTGCAAAAGTTTTCTTTGCATCTTTCATCAACAAGAAAACAAAAGTTCAAATTATTATAATTCTATCTAGTCCCATTTCGCAAGTCTAATTAAATCCAGTCCCATTTTGTCAGGACATTCCACAACATGGCCGAAAAAGTAATCAACAACTCCATACCCAGAGGACAAACCCAATTTTCTCTCTCACCAGCAGAGAAAGAAGTAATTAGTTTTGGCGGCAGAAACAAACCTCATCATCGAGGAAGAAAAGAGAAAAAAAAAAAGATCGCTTTGTTTTATTCCCTTTTATCTGGTCGGTGTTTTACAGCGCGGAAAATGAAGACTCGACGAGATAAGGTTGCCGGTTTTTACGATCGCATTATTATATCGGGCGGTTATTATGATTAGGGCAGAGGGAAGGATCCGATAACAAGTTTCGCCAACAATGACAATACAATTAGCCCCTGCGCCGGGACAGCGGAGATTTTCTTCATTATCGTATGAGGGGGGCGCGCATAAATTGATAATGATTTTCTCAAAAAATGTAGAATTTTTAGCTAATAGTAAAATAAAAAAAAAACTTAATACATTTTAGTTTAAAAATATCGTTAAATTCATAGCATTTTTCTCTTTTAACTAGGTTTATCCCGCTTTTTCCATAACTCTACGGCCGTAATGCTTTTTAAAATGACACATATTCCTGTCATTGCATTGTCATTACATTTCTTATCTATGGATGCGTCTTATTATTTTATTAGTACTACATGCATTTATAATCAATATAACAATCAATAAAACACTCACCTCAAAATCACTCAATTAATTGAATTATTATTTAGATCATACACAGCATACATTTATTACTTCCAATATAAACTAATTACTTTTACATTAAATTGTATTAATATAGGACTTTAAAAACTACTTGATCTTTTCAGAGCAATTATGTATTTATAAAATATATATTTTAACCGTAAATGTAATTACAAAAGAAAAATCTTCCTAAATAAATACTAAAATAATCCTCCTGAAGTGAATTTTTCATAAGAAATATTTTTTTATTCCTTTTCCATGAAAATTTTAATTTGTTTCCGTTTTTTAAAACACTCTTTACTATTAATTAAAATAATTCTTTAATATGAAGACAATCCCTTAGTTCCTTTTCCCGAAACCTCCAGTGATCGGCTCGCTTTTCCAAGGCCTTCGTAATTTATGTCTACGCCAAAATTGCGTTTTGAAATTATAGCGCAGCCAGAATTTCTCATAACTGTCGCTTGTGCATTCGGGGCGCCATCCGATCAGCGCCCCTCTCAATATTTAATTTCAAAGAAATATAAATCAGGGGCGGTTCCCGAGGGATTTCCTTGGGGCGCAATTACCAGGGTTCTCCGGGCGTTTTTTGATTTACGGGGGCGCTCTATTGGGAGTGTTGTTATGGAGAAATACTAGGTATCTGTGTTGTTTTAAGATAAATATTTGTTGCGATAAGGAAGTATGTAGATGCAAATAAAATAAATGATTAAAGTTATTCTAAAAAATAAGGGCGAGTTTGGACCAGGAGAGAGTAGTGAAATTTTTTAATTCGTTCCGAGAATTTTTGCTTAAATTTTTTTATTTATTTGTACCAAGAAGGTTTTTTTTTATAAAAATTAATTATAAGAGCACTAGTCTTAATAACCCCGTGTTAATATTGCCTCTAAATGATCTTGGGTAATAAATTAAGATTTATTTTTTTAAATTAAATCATCCTTTCTTCGTTTCTTTGAAACAAATATAGAGACTATACTACTGTTGCCACTCAAAAATAAATTTTGATAATTAGAACAATACATTTATTCAGAAGTATTTTAAACTTTATAAATTACTATTACA
The DNA here is from genome assembly GCA_023701765.1 of Hylyphantes graminicola. Classification (NCBI taxonomy): domain Eukaryota; kingdom Metazoa; phylum Arthropoda; class Arachnida; order Araneae; family Linyphiidae; genus Hylyphantes; species Hylyphantes graminicola. The sequence continues at coordinate 2,807,835 of CM043116.1, forward strand.
GTATAATTAAGAACATCCAAAGAAACACTGTGTTTTACGAAATGTTTAAAACATTAGAAGGGCGTACTTCCAGGTGTGTTTTACTTCATGTCTCTCTCATTGGTCAACAGTTACTCCTCCTACTGTATTTTTTCTCATTCATTATGCTTCTTGTTTTTCTATTGTTTGATACTATATATTCCCTTTCTTCTAATTATATTTATATGACGTTTAAATTTCGAGTTAGTTTCATCGATATAAAATTTAGCAAAATTGTTATCCCATTAGATGTCTTTTTCCCATTAGAATTTCTTTAGCATTTGATTGAATAAGAAAATGTCTATAAAACAAAAAAGGAACTTTAATTTCGAAAGTATCACTCCGAAATTAAAAAAAAAAAGTTGATGAAACTTCTCACAACACTATTGCAAACGATTTCATAACCTTTATTTTGTAGTACAGATTAATTAAAGGTACTTCTGCAATTCGCTGCGCAAATTTTGTCAAGCGTTATCTTTGGAGATTAACTAAATATTCTGACTGCAAAATACAGTAAATACAATTTAACCCTTTCAGTCCCAATGACAATTTGGCATCATTTTAGAATTTTTTTCTGATCGTCTACACTCTTAAAACGAACGAGCGATTTTAACTCAGTCTGATTGATTTTCACTCCTCCAGTCTGGAAAATGCACTTCTCCTTTTGGAGTGGATCCTTTGTGTGTTAAACCTCCGACAGGATAACTCCAAACGAGTGATTTTAACCCAGTCTGAGATAATATTCACTCCTTTTCAGTGTAGAAAATGCACTTCTTCAACTGGAGTGGAATTCACTCTTGTTTTAAGAGTGTATAGCCATTTATGGTATCAAAAATCACATAATCGATTCTTCAAACTTTTTTTTAATTAGAAAATATTTTTTTAATCCCAATAGAAGTCAGCACTATTATTTTTTTTAATTAAGATCAGAAACAGGATGATGCCAAATGGCATAACCAGGACTGAAAGGGTTAACGAAAGGGACGTTAAGGTTAACGTAAGAAATATTCCGTTTGGCGGAGGTTGTACATTTTTGGCGACTTTATCGCCCTCGAAACGAAAAAGTTCCGAATAAACTGTGACATAAATGCTATTATTTTTGGAGCAAGCTATCATCGGATAAAAGTCCTACTAAATTTACGAAAGGTTACTTTGTAGACATCTTAGACGTTTTTCGTTAAATCTAGTTTGCAAAATACGTAAATTTTCTGAAATGGATAGGTACCAAAATAATGTATTTACCTTTCAACAAAAATTTGATAAAATTGTCGATAGGTTCATTAAAATATAGCATATGAATGTCAAATGGAGTTAAAAGATGGAAGAAAAATATTAAACCGAACCAGATAATGGGATACCAATTGCTCCCGCGCTGTCAACAGTCATGCAGGCCTTATTCAATCGCAACAAATGAGGTGCCGCGATTACACCCAAACCATCTTGGTGGGGCAGCCATCCTTAACGGCGCACTAAAAACATGATCACCAATCCGAGCCTCTTAAAAAAACAATAAACGTGTCGCGCACTATTCAAAGATATCAATCGTTTACGACCATTATAAAATTTATTTGTGTCATTTATTCCCCGGGTAAATGTTATCTGCCGTACTTGACCAACGCTGCCTTGTAATGACAACAAGAGGAAGACCACTTTATTCGCGATAACCGGGGTTTCATGGGCGCATAAAACAAATAAGTTGCTTACTGCCATGTTGCCTTGTTGTTTTTTCTTCGCCTCGATTACATAAAACAAATCATTTCTTCGTGGCGAAGATTCCTCATGTGATCATTGACTTCAGTATGCGCTGCTTCTCGAAGTTAAATATATAAAGGGTTCATGCCCCATGAAGAGAAGATTCTTGGAGCGAATCTCTGTAAAGTATAATAAATCACTTTGGGGTAGGGTGGTTTGCCGTGTAGGGGGTTCAGGTAAATTACCATATGAAAATGTGAGATATCCCTTAGCGACGTGTACGATGTAGCACATACACATTCCCTCAATCGTAAGCCCTTGAAAGGCCTGTGTGTGAACTATTAATCCCTGACCTGTCAGTTTACAGCAAGGGAGGAATGAAAGGGGGTGGGTTTTCCTTTATCCTGAGAGTCTCGGGTGGCCATGTATGGTCACAAGTCATTTGATTACTGAATGCATAAATGAATTCGTTGACTTTTTGGCCACCCTGTAAAAATACGTCCAAATATTGTGTATTAATCCTGTGTTTTAAATACGTATAAATAGATTTTTTTATAATTGCGTAAAAAAAAATCGGACTTTTACACTATAATTTTAATATCAGACGCGTGCGTAAAGTTGTACTTTTTAGAAACAGTGAACAAAATTACTTTTTTTCACCCAAAAGCAGTGAAAAAAAAAGTACTTTGTGTCACTCTTTTCATAAGATGCCAAACGTCACCTGACTGTGGTTCTAAAATACGACGCCCGTCGCCAATAGCCCTCGTGTAGCTCTAGTGCGACGATAATTCAAACCAAACCAAACTAAGATGCCAACATTTCAAGTAAAATTTCGATTTGATAATAATACTCATAAAATCCAAAGATTTATCGATCTGCTTTTATTTAAAAATATTATGCGCGTGAATTATTTTTGAATTAATGAATTTTTTTTCTCTTTATGGGAATATTTCTAAATTTACGCTCTTCGAACTGCGAATTCATTGGTTGTTTTCTTTGACAAAATGTTGAAACACGCTTATTGGTTTTTTATAGCGTCACGCGCTCCGAACTGCGAATTTATTCTTTATTTTCTTTGAATAAACGGCCCGTGCAGCCAAAAATGTCCGACGAATAACCGACGACGTCCCCGTGTAAGGGAGTGCACGTTAAATATCCTTTAAAGTCCTAACGATGCGTACGATGTCGCCCTTAACGGTTGCGTTGGGTGCCTATTCAGGTGTTGGCTCGTCACCTGACTGTGGTTCTAAAATTCGACGCCCGTCGCCAATAGCCCTCGTGTAGCTCTAGTGCGACGATAACTCAAACCTAACCTTATTTTCTTTGACATCTCTTCTGGAAGCTCAAAATTCATTTTAGTCATAGAGATCTTAATAAAAGTATTAGAGTGGAGATCACGTGACATATCTATGCTAACGACGGGACGAGCCTGGGGGCCATCTTGAGTCCGAGACCAACTTTTTTAAGTCGAAATTGCTTAGAAAAAAATAAATTTAATTCTAAAATATTAAAAAATACCACAAAAATACTAGCTGCATTTTGGAATATTTTTAGTGACTTTAAAAGAACTTTTAACGCTTTTCTAGTATTTTTATAATATTTATTTTGTAATTTTAGAATTAAATTTTATTTTTCACGTATTCTTCTTCTTAATGTGACGGCGATGACTGCAAGTTGCCAGTGTCGCCATCACATAAAGAAAAAGAATGCTAGGCAAAAAGTAAAATTTAATTCTAAAATTACAAAATAAATATTATAAAAATACTAGAAAAGCGTTAAAAGTTCTTTTAAAGTCAATAAAAATATTCCAAAATGCAGCTAGTATTTTTATGGTATTTTTTTTTTTAATATTTTAGAATTAAATTAAATTTTTTTCTAAGCGTTTTCCACTTAAAAAAGTTGGTCTCGAACTCAAGATGGCGGCGCCCAGGCTCGTCCCGTCGTTAGCATAGATAGGTCACGTGATCTCCACTCTAATACTTTTATTAAGATCTCTATGATTTTAGTCTAATTAGCACGTGAATAATTTTTAACCAATAGGATTTGATATTTTTCACGCAATTATAAAAAAATAGTGTATGAAACACGTGCGAAAAGTAAACTTTTTAAAACACGTGTCATTATTTCCCTCGCTCGTGAAATAAAATCCACTAGTTTTAAAAAGTATTACTTTTCACACTTGTTGCATAAATAACTATAGATACAAATTTCTTTATTTGACAACTTTTGAAGATCTGATTATCATAATGCATCCTTATATAAAACTAAAAGACACAAAACCTCAAAAATATATATATTTTTTATTTTGTTTTAAACCTAGATGCAAAGTTCTTTAATTTTATAATGTGCCTCCCAGTCGGCACACTTAAAAAAATTTAAATTGTATAATAATTAGCTCACTTTTAAATTTTTAGTTCGCGTTTTACATAAATTTTCAAGGCTTTTGTAAATATTTAAACTGGATCCCCAAAGTATTTTTCTTACGTTAACAAATGCGAGTTTCATGAAAGTGTGGACGCAATTAGATCTTTTTTTTTTTTAAATTTTCAAGTTAAAATATATTATTTTTTAATTATAAAGTTTTTAAAGGTCAAAATTTACCTTTGCTCATAAACCTTTACTAATATTTCACTTTATTGGCTATATTAAAATACTTCCACAGTTTGAAGAACACGTGTTCAAAGAAAAAAAAGTTTTAAAAATTCTTTAAACAGTGGTCAGTAAGATTTTTAAGAGGCTTAAAAAAGTTGAATTTTTGCAAAACATCTTGTATAAATACATTCTTCTTGTACTATCCGTTGAAAAATATAAATAAAAATCCTTTTATTTATATTTCATAATTATAGATATCCATTTTTTGTTCCACTAAGTCTCCTTAAGTAAAACCCTTTCTGCACGCATTTAGAAACTTTAAAATATATATATATTTTTTTTTATCTCAATGTGCGCACAATGAAAACTAATTTTGCCGCATACTAATCGAAGAAAGTTTTTCGATGGGGACTTAAGACTTTGATAGAACTTAGGATGAATGGACACATGTGAAAAATACTGAAAATTAATTTCAAAAATAAAAGCTAAGCAAACAAGTTTTGTAACTGAGATAGTATATTAGAGTGGAGTAAATTGATTTATGAAACCAAACTATATAATTTTCTCCATATTTTGACTTTTAGAAAAGTAATTTTGCAAGTGCAGTTATATTAACACATTTCTATTTATCAGTTTTTAAGAAAGAATTTTTGAATAATATATAATAATGTTTTTTGAAATAATATATAATATATATCCCCATAAGAATAATGCTTTAAAATTTCCGATTTAACGAAATGTTTAAAACTCCTAGTTTCATTATAGCGAAGGATTTTATCTCTCTCTTTCTCTTTTTTTTTGCTGTTTTGTAAAGACACCAAACAAGTTTTAAAAGGGTGTGCCTAGTACTTTGTCATTCCAGAGGAAAAAGGGGAGGGTGGGATCACCATACTTCTATCCTTCTGCTTACCTGCCTTCTTCCCTTACTGGCCGAAATTTCTATTCAATGGTTCATACTCAAACATCTGTAGTGACCAGTACAATGCCTTTTAGAATTCTCTAATGATTGCCTGTCATTATGACACTTTGAGATTATGTTGTTTCTGGGATTGATTTTGAAACCTTGTGTACATGGGCGTTACTTTATTTTTGTCGCACTCATTTAAGAATGAGATCTGAGAACGACCGTTGGCTTTGTTGTCACAAAAAGTTATTCTTTGAAGACTAATTGTTTGTTACACACTTAACCTTAACCAAAGGGGAAAGGGTGGAGACGTCCGTTCTGTATTTTTCTTCGCTCCTTTTCTCTCTCATCGGAGCTAACAACTGTCAGAGCTTTTGTAAATACTTTTTTGTTTGTTATCATTTATTTCACTTTTGTCTTAAGTTTCATAAATTTTAAAATTTGTTTTATAGTAGATGAAACTTATAGAATTACATATAAAAAAAATTATACTTATAGTATATTACATAATTAAAAAATTACATAAAATCGCAAACTATGCTTTTTAGTACATACATCTTTTGTACGTTTTTAAGACTCCTAAGACCCCTTAAATTCGACATTTAAATAAATTGTCTTCGAAATGAAATGCATATATTTAAACAATGTAACAATATAGGCATTTAGAAACATTTAGATGAATCTGTTAAAAATGGTACTTGCAAACCCTAAAAAAATATACACTGTTAAAAAATATCCCAGTAAAATTATGGGCTTGCTCCGGCAGCAGAGTTTCCGTTCATGCACCGTTAAAATACACTAAAGCCCATAATTTCCCGAAGCCCGTAATTTAACGATGCAAACTAATATAGTACCAGCAGTGAAATTACGGTTCTTGAATGTAAGATTACAGTCTGCCTTATAACTATTTTAGCGTAATTAAACGTTCATTTACCGTAAATTGACAAGCATAATAACGGTATCAAGCGTATAACTACATTCTGTAAGAATACGCTCTACCTGATTATGGTTCAACCCTAAATTGATAGTGCGTGATATTTTTAACCGTTTCCTGACGGTCTTGGTAAATTAATTGACGTTGTGTTAACAGCATAAAAAAATTTAAACAAATTAGCAATTTCAACAAACGTTTAATTTCATCCATTGAAATTACAAGTCAAACAATAATAGTATATTAACTTAAAAACATAGCAAATAAACACACAGGAAGAGCCACAGGGGGAAAAACCCTTCAAAGCATAAGAATCTGTCTACGCCAAGCCTCTTTGGCGGCAATAACAAATCATTGCCTGACCTGGTGTAAGGAAACCTGTTTCTTACTTGGTTCTTCTCTCCCAACAACCCTAATTCAAGCGAGACACAAGTCCCATGTTTGTACCGAGAGAAAAAAAAAAAAGAGAAACTGATGATAGAACTAAAATCGTCTGCTTTCCTGTTACTTAAATATTCACAGAAATTCTTATGAAAAAATAAGTAGGTTTGGAATCATAAGCTTCACCTATAAACGCTACTCCTCACAATTTATACTCCTTAAAAAGCAAAATCACCCAGCATTTTGCCATAATCGAGCTTTTAAAAGAAAATGACTATTTTCAATAAATTTCTCTCGAATTCAATTAATATTCTTTATCATTTGCTAAGTGCATTTGCAGTTCGAAGAATAGTAATGCAAAATTGCTAGCTCTGAAACTGGAAAACAAAGCTTACAAATCATTTTTTTCATTTTCTATTTTGAAATTTCTTGATTTATTCTTAGTTTGTTCCCAGTATATTTGTTCCCAGTATTTAGAATATTTTTGAAAGACAAATACAACAACATTCCAACTATCTATCAGTATATTACCTACAAATAACCTCTCATCGATGCCTTTTTTTAATTTCCTTTAAGATAACAAAGACTCACAAAATAAATTATCACAATGATAATTTGTTATTTTCAAGCATTGATACAGTTATACACGCTGAAACGCAAATCAAAACTGACCAGCTCTTAATGCAAAAAAAAGTGGAATGCTGCTTGCCGCTTTCCATACAAATAATGAAAGATCAAAGAATCACATTTTGCTGGACGTTATTACATAATTCCGAACTGATTTAATGACGAAAATAAATTTTCTAATTTATATACGTTTCCCATGCGATTGCTGACGTGAAAGAGCTTTTTTTTTTAAAAAAATATATAATGAATAAATGGCAATGAGATTTAACTGTGTGGACTGTTGACACATAATGAAATAAACTAAACGCCTCGGCGCAACAGCCCGTAAACGGTCCAAGGCCTGCCTTGCCCATTTAAGATTTCGTGACCCATCAGGGCTCTGGGGTGCTAGGCATATGTCCCGGTAAGTTGGCCAGCCCCAAGCGGAAACCCAGTGTTTAGTTCCCGAGCATGCTTGGGAACCATTTTATCGACTAACTCAAGGGATGAAAGGATGGGTCAACCTCGCCTAATCCGGGATTCGATCCCCGGACCTGTGGCGTGGAAAAGCGAAGCTCTACCATTAAGCCACAGTGCCTCAAAGAAAAAGAAGTGAAAATATAGGTCGCTGATGTGATACCGTTGGTAACACAAAATAATTTTTAAAATCGGCCGGAACGGATAATACTGAGTTTTGATTTGAGACGGAAGTCCAGATGGACAAAAGAAATATCAACGTTGCCTTCCCTTTTTTCAATTATTTCCAATTTAAAAAAAAGTCCAAAAATCTAGTAGAGTACTCAAACTATTACAATACTTCATTTAGAAGAATTTTAATTTGTAGTAAAATGAATAGTTTTTCTGTGCCTAGGAGAATTTCATATTTCAGTTCTCAATATACATTGTCTTTTAGGAGGAGATAATTTTTCTGGAGCAATTTAGCTTTAGGTAGTTATTAGAGTGAAACATTTTTGGTTTTTCGCATAAGTAAAGAAACATATTTTAATAATGCATTATTTTAGCCTTAATTTCTCTAACTTTAGCTCATTAACGGCGTTTAGCAAGAAAATTTGCCTCGCTAAAATGAGCTTTCTGCTTAAGTTTATCAACCTAAACAAATTGTATAAGGCAAACAAAGGGAATCGTTCTGAATAATTACTGTAGAACAAATTGAGTTTAGCAAACTAAACAAAATGTATTAAACGAATGAAGACCATTGTCTTGAAATTTATATAGAATATATTTAGGGTTACACGAAACACGGATCTTAAAGTGTACATTTTTATACGGAAATGAAGGTGTTAAGTTCATTCACAAAGTCTCCCTTGATAGGTTAAACAGTAACTTAAATTTAAAAATAAGTAACTTTTTTTAATCTGATAAATACCAAAATACTAGTGTATTTCAGTGACCAAAGATGGCCGTATTTTGGTATAACATTTCCAAATGAACATTTCAAAGCTTCCCCCCCAGTGTAGTGTCCTCTTCCGACACGCCTACTTCAGTGCTGGGTTCCCTTTCTAGACAGGGCATAAAAACTGGTCACCTGTTGAGGGACCATGTAGTGAAAATCCTTCCTACAATTTACGTGTGATTCCTTTAGGAATAACAAAAGAGACACCAACATCATCGCATATACAACCCCTTTTCCACCCCATGGCAGTGCTATTGTTAAGTTCCGAACACCTGTGTTCGCGTAAAAGGGATTCGCGTCACGGGGAAGACACCATATAAAGTGGGGCCTTTTTGATCGATATGTACCTACTATGATATAATTCTAGGTAATTTTACTGTTAATAATGTGTGTGGTAGTTGACAGTAAAAAAATTGTGTTTAGTCTTGCATGTGATGTCTTAATTAGTAATTTGTAACTCGACAAACAATTTTAAGTTTGACATAACTTTCACTTATCAGTTGAACTGCATGCTATAGTCACATCAGAGTAAACATTATGTAGTAAAACACAACGACACAATCATTTGAAGTATTAATTAAAACAAAAAGTTATTTTAATTTGTTTTCTTTTAAAGGCTCATACAGATTGAATACGTTTTCCTTTTTCAATTTCCATAACAATTATACATACTTTTAATGAGGGATCTTTTTAGAAATTAATTTCTCAATTCATGTTCGAAATCAGCACGCTTTTATAATTAGGCTACAATTACCTGTCGTTTTTGGTATGCATAATGCTTTCATAAACTTTAAAATAAAAATAATTGTTTATTGTGGGGAAGGAGTGGGGGTATCAAACTCAAAATCTTTTGTTAACAAAAGATTTTTTGAAATGTTAGAAGAGATGGAGAGCCTACGAGTCCGTAATATCTGCAACAACTTTTAAAAACTTGCTTTATATTTTAAATTTATAAAAAAATCTTTTCAATTGCAACCAAATTCGTCAGAAATATGTCTATAATAAAAGTAAGATTTAGATATTTTTTCATCCATGAGATATTTCATCAATCATTAAGTTGCAAAATCGGGTAATGCAGTATTGGCTTCTGTTGATTAAGTATCCAAAGCATCCAGTTTTAACGCAGTCTTAAATATTTCACGATAATGACATAAAATCTACCATTTAAACACTGAAATGTTCCCGGTAAGGTTCACTATTCAAAAAGGTTTTCCATAGAACAATTTATCTATTCTTTATAGTTGAATTTATTTTGGGGGCATTTCCAAATTTTCTTTTTAGTTATTTAAGAGTGTTTTAAGATAATTCGCTTTTCCAGCGTGCCTGTGCATAGATAATAGGATTCAACATTTTTTTTTTATTTGGGTGAAAATAAAACTCTTTGTTCATTACCTCTGGGGGCTTTAAGGTAGTTAAGTGAAATTTACTTAGCACCGGTTGTAAAATTCTATTTTCTTTCTTTTTCTAAGGCTTTTCATTTTCGAATTTTTTTAGTGTTTTTTTGGTTTTACATTGTTTAAAGTTTTTATGTATTTTCTTTTCTTTCTCATTACTTATTCAATTTGCCTCGGGAAACAGTTTTTATGGTTTTATTTTTCTGTTGAGCTTTTTGTTTGAAAACGACTTTAGTTGGAAAATGTATTTTCCTTCTTTGCGATTTTTTTAAATTATATCCACGTTTAAAAGTTGTTCGAAATGAAACAAAATCAATTAAGAAAACTTATTTAGAATTATTTTATGAAATAGTCAATATTTTTAATATTTCTTTTATCTAAAGTACTTTTAAGAAATAAAACGTACTCACAAGCGATGATTTTTGCCCACATGATATTTGTTTGTTAAGGAATTAAAACCACTGAAAAAATAAATTTTATCATAATAAAAAGTTATCTAAATTTTGTAATTACATCTTACAATGTTTAATAAATTTTTTTAAATATTTGTTATGATTTATATAATGTTTTTTTTAATTATATAATGTTTATCGTATACGTACGGCTGTACATAGATTATTTTAGAGAGCATTTATTAGAGAGCATTTAGATCTTCAAGAGTGCAACACAACACACAAAAATTTGAGTGAGAATTCAAGAACTATATTCATACATTCAAATGTATTTAAATAAGCAACAACAAATAACTGCACACTTGCTCAAAATGTATGTAATTAAAATACCCATTGCACCGTTTTGTTTTTGAAAGATTTTGCTTGTAAAATGTTACAACTTATGCCTTTTTCCTTCAAAAATCGCTTTAATTTTCTAAAAGTGCAACACTTACTAAAATTCGCACAAACAGTGCAGTGGAAATTCAATTGCGCTATTCATTCAAACCGAAAAAAAAAATGCATTGCGGCACAAATAAATCAAAGAAAAAAATCTGTTTAAGGTCATTTCCCCTTGTCGTGATACTCGTTTTTATTTATTTAGGATAATTCCGAGTATTGAAAAAAAGTCCGTCTTCCTGTGCGAGTACAGTCGAACCGTGACTACAGAAAAAGACGGGAGAAAATAAATAATGGCGAAAAAAATATCGGAGTAATTTATGGAGCGTACGTCAGTGTACTTTTTCGAATTTATTTGGGTAGCAGACCGATCACAGATGGAATAGGCGGATCAGAAAAGCACCAAGCATCAAAAAAAAAAAAAAAACTTAACTACAATTGAATTGGTGAGGGCAGAAACAACGTCAGTCACAAATTTCAATTTTTTCAGGAGGGATTAAAAACGTAATAACTCCTCCATTATTTCTGCACTAATCACTCGAAACAAACGTCCTGTATTTACGGAACTACTCAATAGACTAACGTAGTTTTTGCACCCAACACGCATCTTGCCTTTCTACGCTTATTTTCAGTGAAAACGAGTTTTCGGATTTTTTTGACTGAAGTGGTTTCTGCACTCACCGATTCAATTGCTTCAGCAAAAAAAAAAAAAAATACATATGTATTATCGAAAAGAACTGAAAGCTGGGGAGGCAGCAAAATTCCGAATAATTTAGAAAATATTTTTAATGTAATTGTTAATCTATTAAAATCTGATTGTGACAGCTTTGTGAATCTGATCTGGCAGCAAAATTCCTCATAATTGAGAATATATTTTTAATGTAAATGTTAATATATTAAATTCTGATGAATTTAAAGTGGAATGTGGTATCATATGGAATTGGAATGTCATATGGAATTTAAAATGATCCTTATATATTTTTTTTTACATATTTTAGATAACAATACAGTTTATAGGTTTTTGTCAATCGCACATAGATAAAATGATTGTCCCCTCTCACAATTATCGGTTGTGTTGTAACAAAACAAATTTGTTCGTAGGCTATAAACATAACTTTGCATTGAAACTACACAATATCGTAATGTTGTCAGTTTTACACAAACTTGTTTCCTGTTCTTATGAGTGTAGGTACGAAAACCCATTATTTCTAACAAATTGAAAATAATTATCTGTCCACTATGCGGACAGAAAACAGGGATCTTTAAATTTAGATCAGAATTAGTTTTTGATGAAACTTGCAAAGTTTTTTTTTATAAAGTATGCTTGCAAAAACTCAATCTTAACAATGACTTTTTGGTTCTTTTCTGTCAAACATGATGCGAGTGAGATTCCTGAGTAGCTTTTCAAAAATTTGTGGGATTTTTGCATAGCGTCTTTCTCTTGTTAGTCATATGTTGGGAGTTTCGCTTTTTCAATTAGTCCATTGCACGGAGTTTGAACTGGCCTTTTTTTTTTATAATTAGTTATGAATTCGGTTAACATTGAACTAATGCAAAATTAAAGCAAAATTATGGGCGTTAATTTACTTCTATGAACAAGTAATTATTTAAAATTAAGAAAGAAAAATTCTTTTTTATAATTTAATGAAAAAAATGAAGGTGATGAAATTATTAAATACAATTTTTAGTAATATGTAGCTTAAAATTTGCTATAAGGAATTCAACTTCCAGATGAACAAAAAACCAAAGAAAGATGTTAAAAAAATTAATAAATAAAAAAAAGTGAAAGAAAAGCTATTGGAATGATTTATATATTTAAAAACTTTGTATTTTTGTTTTCTCTTACAAGATACAAAAATAATAATGTTAATCCAGGGCTGAAAATTCAATCAACCAATAAAACAATGTGAAGCGTGTACTAAGTAGAACTCCTATAGGAACAAAAAGAAAAAGACACCCTGATAAAATGACCAGAATCCATTTTTGTCATTACACTTAGGCGGGGAAAGAACTTTCGCCATTCACTGTTTTATGTCGCCATAAATTTTCCGCCAAGCACATCTCGGACAATGCGAGACATGGATTAATTTGGCGGTTATTCTTGGCACCCATAATTCAAGATTTTGATACATGGTGTTATCACGGTTTCATCGAAATCCAAAACGATAGGCTACACCTACAGAAGTGTAGCAAAGGGTAGGAAAATGTTATAGGTCATTGTAAATGGAAGTAGATCACAGTCGTTACTGGCTAAATACCGAGTGACTTTATTAATTTGGGTTAAACAATTAGTTCACATAGATATTTGCAAATAAATTTAAATTTATCAATAATTGGTTGTTTTTGGTATAATTTTTTAAAAAAACATTTACAACCACAGAAATATAGCTTAATTGACACCTTTTGATAGGTATAAATTGAAATCACATTTTAAAAAGAATACTTTAAAGTTTATTTAAATGTTTAGTGTATTTGTAGTTGAACAAAGCATTTGTTAAGAATGAATGTAAAAATAAAGCACAATTTAAGGAACTTTCCCTTTGGAGAAAACTCTTAAATACCTTTCCCAAAAAAGCAAAACTATCCTCCAAACGCAAAATAAAACAATTTCAACTTTATATATAATTTATTTCCATACTACACAGCAAATTCAAGTGTTGTTGCAAGTTCAATTATTCAGATTCATCATATGTTTAGTACAGTGAGTGATCCCTGTATGTCTGCTTTTCGCAAGTTGACTACGATTGTAATGAAGAAGGTTCTACAGGTTACAAAGTTCTTCATATTGAAAAAGTACAGCTATGATATATTGATCGGTCTCGATTTAACAAGTTAATTATATTGCAATGTAACAAAAATTAAAAACCTTACTTACTTGTGTATCCAGTATCTTATCATGTAGCGAAGATTCATCTAAAAAAGGGGGTTTCTAAAAGGTAAGGATCACGGAAATGTCTTTACGAAGAAACGATTATACTACAAAAAAAAATCCCACACAGCAACGAGGATAACGTGAAACACCCACACATGTACTATGTTTTCGTATAGGTAAATGTTATCTTACTATTTTCTGGTTCCTGTAACAGCCTAAACACAGCCAAAGGAGGCTGTGTAGTTTTGAATCTGCAATGAATTGCCAATCCTACTTCAATGTTTTGTTCTTGTTGAATTTGCGTCACCTTAAAATCTCACGAGGGCTATTGACGGAGGATCTAGTAATTACCTACAAAATAAAACTTTTTTTTCATTTTCTCGAATATTCAAAATTTTATATAAATTATTTCCACTAAAACTCTTTTTTTAACATTAGCATACATCACAATTCAGCAACCAAACTACCTACACAAAAGTCTTCACAACCTACAAGATTTAAACAAAATCTTTTTTAAATAAATTACTTTTCTAGACATATTTAGTGTAAACTGATGACTCCATTTAAGACAGAAGTCTTCTATAGTTCATAAACCATTCAGGAGTTATTTGTCCTGTTTCCAAATGACAGACAATAGAAGCCCTTGTGATTTATATTTTCCTGAGTTATTGACTTTACTTGTCAGTAGAGCTGAAAAAGAAAATGCTCATGTCTTCTGTACCTGTTACTTAGTTTATTGTCGTCAAATAAATATAAATAATGTTTTTAATAAAATTATAATTTTATGTAGAGAAGGAGATGAACAGTTGTGCACATTTTTTTTAATTCTCTGATGTTTTCTTTATGATACTGATGTTTTTTAGCAGTACTTTGAATGTGCTGTGACCTCGTATTGATTCTAAGACAGCCAATACCAGCCTCGTCATTTAGAACTCTGGTCAAGTGACAAGGTCGACACTAAGATGACTTCTCGGATCAAAATAGTGGCGCCTTCATGCGAATTTTGTTAGTCTTGATTAAAGAGAATGTATGAAGTATGTACTTGGGAACCCCAGTGAATTTTGAGGGATTTATTCTCGAGCACGAATACGTTTTTAGTATGACTGGGAAAGACCCAAGAACCTTCTAGCCGAGATCATCGATATCTGCTACTGGGTAGCAATTGATAGGTATTTTTCAAGACGTTAGAAGAGCTTTTCCGAATGTACTGTTGCTGTCGTGTCCCAGGATATATGCTACGAAAGATGGTTGCTAGAACCTCCGAAGAGTAAGGACTTTTTTTAAAACAAAAATAAAGTGTTAAAGACAAATACATAGAAAATACGTTTTTGATAAGACAAACAACCATACGGTTACCAACCGGGGATTTGAACCAAGGACCTAGTGGTGGATGGATGTATAGGTCTTATGGCGCAAGGACATCAATGGCCATACTGCACTTAAGGACCTAGTTGTTAGGATTCAGACGCCCTATATCCACAACGCAAAGAAAGCGGCTCACACAAGTACTTAAAATAATAAAAGCATCCTTACAGCTCTACAAAACTCAAGAAATAGCGAACACTTCTACACAAACACACACAAAAAAAAACAGAAACGCATGCGAACTGCTTGGTCAGAGAAACCGCCATTCTGCTCTTCTTTCTCGAGTGAGTTTCTTGTGGGGCACGAGGAAAATTCACGAGGATCGGGAAATGTCTGCCAACAGGAAAACGTGCCATCACGAAGAACTTCACGTGCGAAAAGAGACGCGCACGTCTTCTGCTGCTTTGGCGGAGATTTATTGAACTTCATGTCGTTCTCATAAGGGCAGACGAAAGTTAAATTGGTTAGTTGCTATCCTATGTTACTATTGAAGCTATTCTAACATAATCTAGTTTTACGCTAAGTAAAACCAAAAGAAGAAATTTTATATAGGCTTGTTTCAGGTGACGTACTTCCTTCTAGCTTTATTCCACAGCTGTACATATACATTCCAGCCCGTGTGTACTTGATACCAGCTTTTCTTTTCTGAGCGTGTTTCGATCAGTGCTCTACGTGACATTGACTCAACAATCGAGGCCGCAGATAGAATTTTTTTTTCCTTCAGCATGTCTGTTGCCACTCAATATCTGAAACATCCCAATTCTACGGTTTGGTGTCTGGATATTCAAGTGACAAAGATTTGGTTGCAATAAGATCGCACTAGAGCTGCTTGAGGGTTATTTGTGTCTTGTAAATTGTAACTGTGGTCAAGTGCCATTTTAAAACTATCTAAACTGCCACTACAATGAAGGTATGCAAAATTGTTTAACTTTTTTTCATTCTAAAATGAGTCATTTAATTCAATCTAACAACGAACCTAATTACCTTTGATCATAATGTGGACATTTCTAAAGTATATTAAGTATGCAACCCCATGCGGTAGTTTAAGCAGGGTATAGTTGAAGTCATATATTGTTCTTGAGCAGAAAAAGCCTGTTCCTGAAATAAATTTATTATCCCTAACTAATATGCGTTTTTTTTTCCAAAAAAAAGCCTTTGACAGACAACCAGACTACTACAATACATTCTCATTTTTCTGCATTCTCGATATACCTTTGCACACTTATTTTTCCAGCAAAAATCATGACTGGCTTTCTTTCTTTGCACCATAAATCTACCTCTCATTGTCTGTAACCGTGTTATTTTCCCCTGCCATATTTACACCCGACAGCATAAACAAATACCTTACTTATTCCTATTTATCATTATAAATATTCGGAGAGAATGAGCATAAGGAAAAGGAATAGACGGGATATTTCGTTTTGGTTTCTGTAGTCTCACAATTCTTTTGTTTTTAGCAGTCACGAGGCCGAGGCATTAGTCAAAGCTTTTCTTTGTCTTTCCCCCTCCCTGGAGTACAGTGGGTTGCGAAACTATTGGATGAACGCGAAGAAAACGTGCTACAGGAATTATTAGCATTATTTATGTCATTTTTCTGGTTGGATGATAAAGGTAGTCGTGTAAGACCAACTTCAAAGGGAAATTGGATTGCAAGGGGAAAAAATACTGTTTTATTATTTGTTTTGTGCAAAATTTTAGTTTTTTTTGTTTATTTGTATAAGATGCACATTACAGAACAATCCAATTACAGTGCAGATGGTGTAATAAATAAAATCAGAGCAGTTAAAGCACAAAAAACGAATGAAAAAAATTCTAAGATAATTAGCTTTAAAAAATTAAGAGGAATACAAAATAAATCCAATTCCTCTGAAGCAAGGGATTCTTCAATGGAGGAAAAGATGGGTCAACCTCGCCCAATCCGGGATTCGATCCCCGGACCTGTGGCCGGCAATGCGAAGCACTACCACTAAGCCTCTTACCTTTTGCACACAAAAACTAATAAATTACCATAATGATAATACTAATTTAAAGTGCACAAGTGATAATTTTGACATCGATAGTTTATGAAGCAATAATTACATAAGCTTTTTTGTTCAACATTTATTTATAAACTAGAAATTTACCTACAGAAATTTGCTAAGTGTTGGTGCTTGATATTCTTTACTATAGCAAGCCGAACTAACCAATGTATAAAAACTTGTATATAAAGTATCCTCATTATTTACCACGTTCCTTCCTCGCATATCACCATTTACGGATAATGGGGAACAACTTCAAAATCAACTAAACATTTTTTTAGAACGAAAATAGCATGAGGAATAGGATATTAATTAACTTTATAAATTGCAACCGACAAAATCAGCAAAGACAACAGACCTGTATACATTTGCGCATTACATTTTCTAGAATGTTTAAAGTTCAGAATCTTTTTCGGTTCAAGTATAACTTTCATCAGGTGAATCTTTCCACATATAACTAAATATACTTAAAATCCTATGCTAGTAAATTCTAACATTTAAACATTTAAAAATAACAGCAATTATATTAATTTAAGGGGGTAAATGAAGAAAAGCTGTTTACTTATATTAAGTTTTAACAAAATGATCTTTTTTGTAAATTCTAAATCACATGAAAAAAAAAATATTTACACTATTCTCCTGTAAATAAAAACAATTCAATAAAACTACTAATATATAAAACTTTGAACTCAAATTCTAAAGCATGTTGCACTGTCAAGTTATTATTAAAATGTATTCTACATGTTTCTATTAGTTATTATGAAACAAACTTAAGAGTTATAGATTAACCCTTTCAGTCCCAAAAATTTACTAAACAACAGAAACATCTGATATTCACAAAATAAGCTTATTTTAGGTCAAAAATAAGAGTTCCATAAGAAAAAAAATTCATTTAAATTTTTTATATGGTTTTTGAAATAATGCCAAAATTTTTTAACTGTGGAAAACAACAAAATAAAAAATATATATATTACCTAAAAACGCTTCGAGTTATATATTTTAAGACATCTGACCACATTATTAAAAAAAAAAGTAATTATTTAAGCCGAAATAGTTTAAATTGTATTTTAAATATGTGGAACTGAAGTGAACTTTTCAAAAACCAGGTGAAACGCTTGTTAGCTATATTATAAATAAAAAAATAGTAGTTCTGACTTCTATTGAGATTAATGTAAAATATTGTCTAATAGAACAAAGTATGAAGAATCGAATGATGTGTGTTTCGTGTTTGGATGTCAAAACGGGACATAAACATTTGGAAAAAAATATTGAAATCGATGATTCCAAATGGCATCACTTGGACTGAAAGGGTTAAATACACCACATCCAGAAAAAAACAAATATATAAGATGAATTACAAAAAAAATTAAATTTTTGTACTAATTGATAAATACATTGCAGAAAAATGCTTATGATAAAAAAAAATATTTAAGATATCAAAGCACACTAGGTTTTGTTATAAAATTAGTTGAGAAAAATATCTACAAATTCAGAAACTGTCAACATTTTACACACAAAAAAATTCAGCTGTACATGATGTTTAAAAAAATGATAACAGTCAGAAAACTGAAACTTTGTAAACATTTTACAAATACAACCACAAAAAATACATATAGAGAGGCATGACATCTAAAATAAAAACTGGTGGCTTGAACTCCATGCTTTATGCTTCAACAAGTAGATATAAAACAGGTGAGATATAGATACATAAAATATCAGTATGTCTTTAAAAACGAATTAAATTTTTATTTGCAGTTATACTTTCTTATCCCCAAACTGCTACTAGTCGGAAATATACTGGCAATAACTGTTTTATGACAAGTTTCATGTGACAGTCTAAAAATGTTTTGAAATTAGTAGGTCTTAAACCACCTACAAAAACGACACTATCAAATCACTGAAGCATGTGCTGTTTTGTATTTGGTTGTAGAATTGAAAATAAGAGGGTTTAACTGTTCTTATTTTTTACAACTGGTAGCAGAGACGTACAATATTATCTTTGATGAACAGTTTTCGTCTATTTATGTTTACTTTAAAATGAATTTGAAAATTTGGGGTAAATCTTGCTTAACTTATAAAATATCGTTCCATATGATCAAAACAAAAATTAATTTGAAGTGACAATAAATGCAAATGCACATATTTATATTTCCTAACAATCGTAAATGATTGCAGCTTTACACTTGTAGGCTAAGTACCAGTTTAAACTATACACAGCAGATTTCGCAAATAGTCTAGGATTTTATAATAATTTTATAATTGTTTAAAAAAAAACCAATGAAAATAATTTTAGGCTCTAATGGGTTAAAATCTTCTCTCACAATTCCAGAAACATTTGAAGTGCAAAGGTTTTCTTTAAAATCAGATTTATTAATTTGATAAGTTTAATTCTTTTTACTTTAAGTTATTTAAAAGTAATGAAATAGCTTTGATAAGAAGATTATAGATATTTGAAGAGTATTGCAAGCTCCATTCATAAAACCAAAATGTTTTACATATAAGAAAAATACCTTCTTGATATAATTTTAAAGGATTTTGTTTTTCATTTTTGGTTACAATTCACCTAAAAACAAATACACAGTATGCAACAAGATGTCTGTTGATCATATACATCATAACTAATTTGAAATATGATATTTTCTGGAAGTATATAGTTATGTTGTTATCACAACTTAAAATTGGTGTCATTTGAGGTATGACATAAAAAAAGGTTTACCAAAGTCAGTTTACCGAAAGTCAATGGATAAATTTTTTATCAAAAGATTTTAAAAGTTTAAATTCTCTTGGTATGAGATTCATAAATTTGAAATTTTATAAAATATTTTTAATGATGATTGATTAATAATATTTTTTGTCAAGCAAAGTTGTGGGCAGTAAATGGAAAGGCTTCAAACATTAAATAAATTTTGTTTAAACTAAAGAATCGTGGCTGCATTTGACGTCATTTCAAAAATCACCAGGTCGAAGGACAACAAACTCCGGCCCGTGAAGAGACAACATGTGAATAACCGCAGTATTTAGAACATGACATAATAAGAAACTTTCCCATTGCAGGTTGAAATAATACAAATAAGTCTGGGTTCCCAGATTTGGCGTGAAATATCCGGCCACGATTCTTCAGTTTAACCTCAATTTTTAAAGTTTTATTAGTTCATAGATAAGAATCAGACGAGCTAAGAATGCTCAAAATACGGTTTAAAACTATAAATAACACAAGTTTACATGTATAATACAAGTTTAAACTGCCATGTACATGTCTGGAAAATTTGTGAAAAGTAACGGGACTTATTTAGAGTGTAAACAATTTATAAGAAAAAAAATATTTATGAAATATTAGTAAATTTTAAACGGATAAAACGTCTCACTTTAGGTCTCTTTAAATGATAACAGCAGGTCAAAAGAACAAATCGTTTTTAAATTCATCGCAGGTTTGTCTACATGCATCGGGTATAAAACCTCGTTTTACAGTATGCATTAAAAAGTGGGAATTCAAATAAAATGGATTGGGTCTGTGGTGCTGAGAATATATGGTAATGCATTGTTACGTTTAGTTTTAAGTACATTGATGTTTGTTTTATGTTGCTGATAAATGGAGTGTTTAGAGGTCTTAAATTTATGAGGTTAAAAATACTGATTTGAATACAATGAAATGGGAAAAACTCGTATCTTTGGAAAGTTAACTTAGATTACAAGTAAATTATTGGCAAAAATAATATTTATTAATTTTCTTTTAAAAATTTCATCTACAGGACATTAGTTTTGATGTTGTTTTTTATGCAAATTTCAATTTATCAATAAATTTAGCATTAACCCTTTCAGTCCCAGTGATGCCATTTGGCATCATCACTTTCAATATTATTTTCCAAAATTTTTATGTCCCGTTATGACATCCAAACACACATCATTCGATTCTTCATACTTTGTTCTATCAGACAATATTTTACATTAATCTCAATAGAAGTCAGAACTACTATTTTTTTTTATTTAGAAAACAGTCAACAAGCGTTTCCCCTGATTTTTGATAAGTTCACTTCAGTTCCACATATTTAAAACACAATTTAAACTATTTCGGTTAAAATAATTACTAAATTTTTTTAGTAATATGGTCAGATACCTTAAAATACATAACTCGAAGTGTTTTTAGGTAATATATATATTTTTATTTTGTTGTTTTCCACAGCTAAAAAATTTTGGCATTGTTTCAAAAACCATATAAAAAATTTAAATGATTTTTTTTCTTATGGAATTCGTATATTTGACCTAAAATAAGCTTATTTTGTGAATAGCAGATGTTTCTGTAGTGTTGTAAAGTTTTGGGACTGAAAGGGTTAATTACCAAATACACATAACTTACCTGAGAAAATAAATCATTTATTCTTATTATTACCTTAGGTTTAGTACAGGGTCATTTCCTAACTAAAGCTAATCATAAAATGTTATAAGTAAAGTAATTAAAAAAAAAACAATAATAATAAAACATTTCACCACAGAGCCGTTGCAGCTACTGAGAACATTCTTTTTTAGTTTTTTTTTTTAAAAGAAGAACTCTTTTTCTGATGGTATTGAACCATTTTATGTATCATGAAAAAAAGATTCCGTAGATCGAGACTCACGAATATTTATCTCCAAAACGTCTATAGGTTGTTGTATTCGTGAAACAAAATGCCATGTTTAGAAGGACACCCTCAAAGTGACAATTAGACAATGGGCAATACACTCGATTCTCTATTTCGTGTGCTTCCTTTACAGAGAGTTGACAATGCCCAATGAAAGTAGATGTATTTGTATTTCAAGGAAAAAGAGGGACTCAACAGATAGCCATTTTAAGACGAAAGGAAAAAAGTATTTTGAAATTGATACCGATATAAAAAAGCAGAGTGATTAAAAAATAGTGATTTTTTTACTTAAACAACGATATCAATTACAGATATTGAGTTATTTGGACTACTGATTAGATCAAAAACAATTTTCAGTAGCTCATAATTTCTATGCCAGAAACTGCTTCATAATTTTCCAACCTGAAAATAAATATGTAGCTGCAGGTGGCAAGAAGAGCACCTACAACTGATATAAAATTTAAAATATAAATATTAGCTTGAATCGAATTCAGCAATAGAGGTTTTTTAAGTCATTTTATGCTTCTTATTTTTTTTTATAAGTGGCAATGGTTGAAATTCAAACTAATTAAATATTGAGCAGAATAGTCAGATATATTAATATAATGCAACTTGTACATTTAAAGTGGGAACAAAGGAGATGAAAAAAAAAACATTATATACCTATTTTATTTAAATTGAATCGTTTATTTCGTGACCAATTAATTGACAATTTATTTAGCTGGTTTTTGAAGTAAACAATGCAATTTAACACACTTTTGGTTGGGAAATAAACAAACTAAAACGAAAGCAAACTAAAAAAAATAAACAAACGGAAATAAACAAACTGATCACATCCCTACGTCAATACTGCTATGTGTTGTCCTAGTACGAGTAATCCAGTCGCAACCAAAAGTGTGTTAAAATTGAATTGTTTATTTCAAAAAACAATCAAGTGACTTGTCCCTTTGGTGGTTTCCGAAGTAAACGATTCAATTAGTGTGTGACACAATACAAATGTAAAAGCGCGAGAGTTTTCAGTGTAGCCTTAAAGAGGAATTTAGTGACTCCTGTCACTACAAGAAATGAAATTATTAGTGTAGAAAGTTAAACAGAACAAAAAAAGAAAATCTATTAATTCTACAGAAAAATTATTTGCAGAAGAAATACTGATTTTTCTTTAAACAGTTTTATTTTCAACAAACATACTGTTCAAAGTTAAGTTTTTTCCCTATTTTTAACCTCGTAAAGAATGTTAGACGGTAATCCCACAACCACTTTCACTGTTTTTTGAGACTTTTTGCCAAAATAGCCCAGTTAGGAAGATGTTGGACTGAAGATATAAATGTCCATGGTTCGAACTAGGGTTTGGCAGTCCATTACCTTGCTAATATTGTAGTCAGTATCTTTACTGTCAATGGAGGGACATCAAAAAAATTGAACTGTATAAAAAAACTCAAATACATATTAAATAAAAATAAAGGAGCAACTAAAAAACAATTTCTCCAATTCAATTTTTGAAGAAAAAAAATCACCATACATTCTCTGCCTCAACATTTATTTCAACTAAGTAAGAAATCAAGCACACACCCACACAAGAAAATAACAACATTACTAAACTATCATAATAAACCGCACCTGCCTAAGGCGTTCGAAAATTAAGAGAGCTTAAACATAAAAAAATTATATATGCTTCTAATAGGCATTCACCTTCCCGGGGGAAAAAAGCTGGCCACACCTTTTAGCGTGCCGCATCTTCCTTAACACAGCCTATGCTGCCTATAAATGGCCACTTATCTCCATTTAAAAGCTTCATGCCGAGAAGAGACTATTATGTATAGGCTTGCGTGTATGGGGCCAGGGTTGCCAGGATTTGAGAATTTGTCACCAAATCTCTACTAATTATATAAAAAAAAAGTTGCAACCCTTGGCAAATTTTAGTACTTGTATAGCTGTATTATAACATGTATCAAATTTTAATTCAAAACATAGTATAAAAATTGTGAAAATTTAAAGTTCTTAGAATCTCGCTTAAATTCCATAGAATCAATAAAAAACTGCAATAAACGAGATTTATGCGAAAGTTAAATTGAATGTGTCAAATTTCTTTCACCCACTCCTTATTTTAAGTTTACTGATCTTTAATTAAAAAATTGGGAAAAAAATATACGTACATACTTGTTTTCTCATTTTCTTTTTTCAACTAAAAATCTGCATTTGTATAATAAATGGATATTTATAATCAAGTTATTCGGAAAACTTTAATAGCGATGTTTTAAACAGAACACTCATAAAATCTAATTTTGTGGTTTTACACTCTCAGAAATAACACTTTCATTTTTGACGATTCATGAATCCTCAAGCCTCATTTCGTTAATTTTGAGGATTGTTTCGTCAAACTATCACGTGACTTTTGAGTAAACGCGAATCCTCACTTTAACGATCTTGGTTTGGTTTGAATTATCGTCGCACTAGAGCTACACGAGGGCTATTGGCGACGGGCGTCGTATTTTAGAACCACAGTCAGGTGACGAGCCACACCTGAATAGGCACCCAACGCAACCGTTAAGGGCGACATCGTACGCAGCGTTAGGACTTTGAAGGATATTTAACGTGCACTCCCTTACACGGGGTATTATTCGTCGGACATTTTTGGCTGCACGAGCCGTTTATAGGTCGGCAGCTATTTTGGCGATGCCCGGACCCGAACCTGGGACCTTCCGCATGCTAAACGAGTGCTTAACCGACTGGGCTCCCCAGCCCCCTTTAACGATCTTGATTTGACGATTCTGTATCTTGATTTTGAGGAAACTGAATCTCCTTGTTGTACTCACATGCTCAAAAATGACGAAATATCTCTTTAGATTAGACGACATTTCAATCCTCATAAAAATGACGATTCAAATTTCCTAACTTTGAGGAAACGAAAACTCGGAGCATTTGCCAGTACCGGAATCGTCAAAATTAAGGAAAATTTCGTCGTTTTTGAGCATTCATTTTTTAGAGTGTAAGGCTATTTCACAATTACCGCATTAGGAGTACACGAAATTCTGGACAAGACCATTGTTAGCAAGATTTCATATCATAAATTATTTATGCAGAATATTAGAACAAAAAAAATGGAATATTATTAAAATAAAATATCGCCAATAAATGGATCTATCGCCCATACTCTCGCCAAAACAAATAGAACCGGTTTCATCAGGTTTTTAGCAGGGGAAAAGAGCAGTAAATTATTTTTTACAAGAGGGGGTTTCCAATGAAGATAATAGACGAAAAAAAATCGCCTGTATCCGGGATGATGTGCGCATGCGCAGTCAGGGTGCAGGGGTCATCGGAATTTAAGAACGCGAGTCCAAAGAGAATCGTTCTATTTAGTTCTATTGTTCGCTCCAATCAGCGGGGTTCTGGTCTAACCCGACCCTAATGAAAATAAACGGGTTCACTCTGAAAAAAAAATAAACAATGATTTTTTTTCCCTTCATGTTTTTGTAACTATGTTATTCTTGAAAGGAGATCAATGCTGTAGGTTACCGATTTTTTTTAATTCAGTAATGCACCACTCTTAAGATCTCAAAATATCCTGGGCATATATTTCTGACACAGACCATAATTTTTATTATCTCCAAGCAAATATATGTGTATTTGAAAGTGTATTTTGAAATTCATTTTTAAACAATTAACTATCAGTGTTTGCTGTGGGGAATGACATTTAATAGAATTTAAATCTTTAAGAATTAAAAACGCACTTTTTAGTTTTCAAGAAGTCACAACCGAGATTTTAGGCCATTTTTTGTAATTAATACTTTATTTTAACCTTTGTTTACCTTATTTCAAAACCTTCAAAAATTAGTACTGATTAAAAACTTTTTTGCAAGACCTACTAAATCGGTCTTTGATTTCATGCTACATCAATTTTTTTTAAACAAATAGGACTGATACTTGTTAGCCGCTTCAGTGTAGGTATTTTGTTTAAAGTTTTGAACATTCTCATTTATAGTAGAAATATTTTAAGCATTGGGAAACTGTATAGTTTATATTAGTAGTTGGAACAACTGTAAAATAAAGTTTTGAAATTAATTCCACAAATGCGTGAGGAGTTAATTAAAAGGATAACTTAATTCTTTTTAATAAAAATTATCCAAAATAGTAATATTCGTATAACTAAACAAAAAAACTACTAAAACAAAAAAGTAAGTGTGAAAGTTTTAATTTAAAACAGATTCTTTAAATTTGAGAATGAGTGTTCTCATTAAAAATTAGAAAATTGTCAGAATGAATTCGTATCTTGAATATTCTGTATTATGGCAATAAATATTTTCAGCCTATTTTATGAAAAAAATAAAGTTCTTTAGTTTTTCAGTAGTATAAAACATATTGAAAAAAATATGAATGACTCCTATGACTCCTAATGACTATTGAAAAAATTATGAAATTATGAACTCCTTTTGTATGCATTGTACTATTTAGAATAAAACATATTTTCAATTTGGAAAATACAAGTACGTCCTAATCATATATCCTATGTTATTATTCCATCTTATTTTATTTACATTTGAAGTTTTTGACATGATGCTCTGTTACATACTATTTAATCGATTATCGTGGCATGCTTTGTGGCACACGAATAATTCTATTTTTTAAAAAAATATGTATTCTTATCATAGCTGTTTAAAATTATGTGAAAATAAATATACTTTATTATAAACAGTAAACTATTGTGATTTTTTGAATAAAAATTCGTTCACAGTATAGGGACTAACCAGTGAATGATCTCTTAAGCACAATTTGCTTTAAGAAAATTCATACATTTTAAGAAAATAAAGCTTCTGGTTTATGACAATGTGAACACATCTGTCATTATATGTAAATTCTACAGAAAAAAGGAGTCATTTTTATATTGCATTGCTTTGGGTCTTTTGAGGTCCAAATAAAAAGTGATAGAAAAGCCAAGTGAATGAACAGTACTTTTACCAGTGAATGAACACAAAAATGTCCAGTCAATAAACATGTTGGATTTTAAATAATGACCAATTACAACCAATCAGATGCCAGATAGCTTCCTACGAGATGGGAGGAAGTCAGCGTTGTCAATGCATCCAGTAGAATGCTTTTTAATCCTTATTTTTAAATGTATTTACCAAATGTTCATTCACTGGTCAGTCTACCCTATCCGTTTTCGAAGGCAGTGCAAGATAATTTTTGTATTCGAATAATAAAAATATTTATAGTTCAACTAAAAAAATACTTTGTCGTTCTAACTATTAAAAATGGGCTAATGGAAATATTTGTATGCACCGTTTTCTGTTATTCACCCAATTAATAGGTTGAAAAATAGTTATGTTTATATAAAATAAACGATATTCTAGGTAAAAGATACTAGAAGCTAACGTTTTTAAGCGTTAACCAATTTTATTTAATAACAAAATTATAATTTAATAATTTTATTGATATTTATGGAGCAGAGAGCTAGTGCAAATTAATAGAAAAATCTAAGTTTAATTTGAAGATTAAAAAATCTTTTTTTTAATGAAAATTGACCATCCCTTTTAATTTTATTCAACATCAATGATTCACGAGTTAATATATTTGCATCAAATCATGAAAGCATAGAAAATCAGTATGAATCAAAATTTAAAGAACTAGGGGAATCTGTATTTGTGTTTTACTTATATCTAAATACTTGTTGATTCAAATCTAAATATGATACATTTAAAGATTTTCATAATTATCTAAAATTTTTATTTCATTCGATAGTGCACAGAAGTATTGCATTAAACCTTACATACAAACTCTCTTGTTGCAGGAATTGTTCAAGTTTTAGTTACAAAAGTAACGAAATGAATAAACTTAATGAAATAACTGAAAAAAGTGTTCTGCAAGTTTTTTTGAAATTATTTTTTTCAAATATACTGTTTTGCAGAGCGAGTTTCAGAGTCTTTTACTTTTTTCAGCAATCAATTTTTGAAAATTAACACGCAATGCAAATAATTGTTAATCAAGACATTTTTTACACAATCATACTATGTTTATCGGTGAAAAATTCTTTGAAATACATCGACATCAAGTATTTGAGCGAAGAAAATTTTCAAGTCATGTATATCCAAGAAAATTTTAGAGAGATAGAGATGTTATTTTATCGAAAAGTTTTTATCATCTAGTTGCAAAATTTAACTACCTGTAAAATATATTTCTTTTAAATTGACTAAGTTACTATTACGGTTTTATAACCATTCCAATTATTTTATACTTTAAACCACAAATATTTAAATACATTTTTTAATTTAAGTTTTAAGTTACGTACAAACTTTTTGGAATTTTCTTCAAGTATTAACCTTAGAAATTGATGTTTATTGTATGGAATAGGTTCTAAATAATGCAAAAAATTTAAAAATTGATACTATTATTAGTAAAATTTATTGTTTTTAATAATTACAATTGCTAGATCAATATTAAGTTCAAGAGTTTTATTTTTGCTGTTAGAAGAATCAATATGAATCAAAGAGTTAAAATATAATTATTTAGAAGGATGAATGTTACACGCACACACAGTTCTCTAGTTTAAAAAATACGATCTAGTATTCTGTAAGATAGTTAATTTATTTTTCAATAATTTCATATTTATAGGAAATAGGAAATGTTAAAATTTTACAAACAAACTAAACAGCACGCAAAACACCCTTTTAACAATGATTGCTATGTTTTAAAATTTCAGTTTCGCAGCTGTGCACACTAATAAAACTTTACAAAAAAATACTTTTTTTTCATATAACTTAAAATTAAGCTTCATAAGTTATTTGTTGAAAATTCAATTTGTTTTAATCATTTTATAGGCAATTATTTATTTTCTGAAAACAGGTTTAGCAATATTTATGTTTTGTATTGTAAAAATACTTTAATTTAAGAGTGATACACATTTATGAGTTAAATTTTAAATATATTTCACTCAATCAAAATTGCTTTTTCAGATTATGAATGAATCAGAAGAGATATTCCAGACTTTTTGACAAACGTAAAGCTGTACGATATGCTATGAAACCTTAAGGTAAAGTTTTATTGTATTTAAAGTAAGTGACAATTTAAAAATAAGCAAAAAAAAATCAAACTTGAGTTTAATTGCTTAGTTCTTCAACTTATTAAATGTAGTCTCACTAACCTAATCATTAAGTTGAATTTAATTCAGTACTTGTAGTTCTTCAGTAGTAAAAAACACATCATTGTAAAATTTAATAGCATTAACCTGTCGATTAGTTTAGAAACTTTACTAAGGTGTTCAAATGGAATGAAAAATAGTCAAACTTTTACGGCAAATGAAGAAGAATGTTTAAAACAAATGAGGCAATTTTACTTTATAGAAGGAGATCAATTGCCACTTTTTAGATAAAGGTGAATTTCGAAAATGAAAAATTAAGAATATGAAAAAGTACTTTTATGGAGTTCTGAAAATATTAATCTCATTTAAATCGTGCTCTGTCACTTTAAATTTTCTACTCTTTAATGTCAGTAGCAGTATTAAAGTACTTCTGTGACTTTTTAACATCGTTAATTTAGCAAAATCATTTATAAATCTACCAGAGTTGTTACAAATTCTAAAATATAATTTGTTTGACTTAAAAAAAACATCTTCAAGAAAATGTTAGAATTGTATATCAATTAATATATTTATTGTTCGAAGTGTTGCTTACCTACTATTTTTTAGGCAGGAGATTGTCGCAGCACATCAACAGATTAGATCGCAGATTGTAGAAGATAGTCGGTCTCCTGTTCGTACACTGAATGTATCCTGAGTTCTAATTTTCCGGTATACCTTCAGTATACGTAGCAGGGAACCTTCATTATCAAGCAGGTATATCTATCACATGCATTTGTCCATATCTCCGTTTTCTAAAACAGAGAGACAAAAAAATATTTCAGTAATTAAATCATTATTAATCCTCTGAGGTATAAATTCTGTCGCCTGACTGTCAAGTTCTCCAGCACAATTTTTTTTCTTTTAACAAATTTAATGACTTTACTAATTTTTAAATTTAAAACACGAAAGAGTTATTTATAATTATCTGCTACAGAAACTTAACTTTTAAAATTAAACGAATTTAAATTCTAACACAAGCAGGGGAAAAAAAGTTTAAAGATCAGCCAATTTGCTTATCCCTCAGAGGGTTAATTAAAAGTTTAGGAGAGGTTAAGCAAAGTTGTTTCTTTTTATTTATTGTGTGTAGTAAGTACTTAACTAGCTATTTTCGATCACAAAATATCATCTGATATCCTTGTGATATTAACTTGACATCATTTATACTTTGTAGTTGACAACTGAAGATGATCCCGGTTATTTCATATAGCAGCATTTACAGTATTATTGCAGTTTTTAATGTATAATTCTTAAAAATGCTCTAATGATATTTAAATAATTTTGTTTAGTTTGAAACATTTGCCAACTATTTGTGATTATTTACTTTTATTACATTCTGCTATTGAGGTTTTAACTTAAAAAAATGTATGAAATTTACATCAGGTTATTGTTTTTAAGTTTTAGGAGAAATTTCTATGTCGGCAAAAAATAATAATCGTACTCTGCTACAAAAAGTGTAACAGCAAAATATATTTTAATTTCCTACGAAAACTGAAATAGAAACTTAAAACTTTCATACTAAATAAGAGAAATCGAGAATATATTGCAAAACATTGAAATAACTTATATTACCAGTTGTTTTTTAAGATTATAGGCACTAAATAAGTGGTAATTTACTCTAAAAATTAAAAAATAATAATAATAACAACGTAGATCCAACAGCAATTCTCAAAAGATACGCACGGTATAGTTTAATAAATATTCATTTTTGTTTGAGTTGGGTATTTTTCACACATAACGCTTATAAAATTGATCATTTGTAAGATTTCACTTTGATAAAAAAAATCATTTGTAAAAAACTTGTTCAATGCTTTAAGCGAAGATGTTTTTGTAATATATAAAACAAAAATTTATAAAGACATTATGTATATTAAACAAAAAATTATAAAAATACTGTATTTAGTAGGGTTGTTAAAAAATATATAGCATTTATTAATTAACTAGATCCTGCCGTTGCCGATTTATTCATCGTAATCCACGTGTATGCTACTACAAGTTTTTTAAAGTTGCAACAAATTAACGATTTAGGAAACCATATAAGTAAAACCAGGCCAAAATGCATTGATATATGTAGTATTTATAAAACATATTCTTTTTCTTTTAAAGTAAAAACTTTGCTACTTTTGAGTTTCAAGTAGCCAATGCGGCCAAGGCCAATCATTTACAAACACTTTAAAAAAAAAAGCATCGCATGGAGCGTTTAAATATTGTATTTTATGCGTATGTCATCGATAAATGTAATTAGACGTATTTGCATTATTAAAGAAAACTTTCCTTTTTTTTTATCATGCAATTTTTTTTTTAAATACTCTTTTTTTTAATGATAATGAAGATATCGAAAATCAGTTAGGTAAAATTAGTTCAAAATGTTTTTATCTGCAATCTTGATAAAGAATAATCTTTATTTCCTAAAGAAAAACTGTCTTCATATTTCATCTTCACAGTAGCAAATGCGGCCGATAAAACCAATCTATCTAATCGATCGTCAACGGTAACATTTCACCACAACTCCCAATCACTCAACGTAAGTGGGAGAAGAAAAAAAAAAGACCGACTCACGCACGCATCAGCGCGTGTATTACTACGCCACCGGCCGGGAAAAAACATCAACAAAACAACTAACAAAATATGTCTTCTACAAAAACCAAACCTTTTCCAATCCACTATACACAATAAAAATCAAAAACTTACCCAGGATCGAACTTCGATTGATGCGAAAATCGAGAAACATTTTTAGTGGAAGAAAGTATAGTTAGGAAAGATTTTCGAATTGGAGTGCCGCAGCGTAAGTTCAACATGGCGGTCGCTGGATGACGATAAGATGTCGTGATGCATGTCGGGAAGGGCCGAGGTTTGTCGTTGGTTGGACGATTAGGATTCTTTTGTGAGAGTTCGAACGAATCGATAGGGCCTGAATATTGATGAGGATTTTTTTTGTTCGTTTTTAGAAGGGAGAAGATATTTATCGTTTTCTTGACCTTGGATCTGTCCAGGGGAGGGACAGGGGACGGTAGTTTGTTATTCGGAGTTTGAGGAACGCCCCCCTATGAGGAAAGAAGGGGGGGGGAGGGTTCAAGGGACCATTATGGGGGGAATGAGATAAAAGTTTTATATAATGATTTTTAAATGTTAATTATTAAGTAGATTTTTTAAATTTAAAAACGAATATTAAATCTTTCCAAATTAGGAAAATATATATAGTCTGATAGGTATCATAAGTTAAGGCTTTAAAGCCATTATTTTCAATTTTGTCATCATTAAAATTTAAAATGTGTTAGGATTGTATGAACTTAAAAATACATTTCAGGTTCTAACATTCATACATAACATTTCATACAAAAGATTTTAGTGTATGAGTAATTTGTTGAATGAATTTGCTTTGAATTCAATGAAAAATATATAAAGATTCTTTAAATTTAAAATTAATCTCTGAAATACTCTTTGGTTATCAGTATTTATAATAAATGCATTGAAATGCAATTGTAATATTTGAGCTTAAACACTATGATTAAGTATACTTTTTAAGTTAATAGGTGGCATAATTCATTGGATAATTATATGTATGATAAGTATTTCTCGAAAAATTTTACATGTATAATTTTTTAATGTTAAATTGCTTTTAAAATTACTTGAAAAATGTTACCAAATCAAATAAAAAATTACCTTATGTGTGTTTATTTGTATTATTGAATTTTAATTTTAATTTTTCATTTTCCTATTTCAGATCGTTGAAGCCATTTCGACTATCTATTTGCTTTCCATTTTCAGCTTCCACCTTAATTTCATAAAGTAAATAAATCATTAATAATTCAGCCTTCGGTCAGCTGATTCGTTAACTCTTTTCTAGGTTCCTATTGCAAAAATCAAAGACGTAAAATACGTTAGATTAAAGTTATCGAAAATATTTTATTGCTCCAACTTTCGACCTAGAAATCAGAAAAGAAAACCGGTTAACTTTTTGAAACTCCATGTTTTTCCATTCTATTTCAAAACTTGTGTATTTTAAATAATATTTACTATTAAATACATGCAAAAAATACTTTAAATATTTTGTTCAGGGAAACAACATTCAAAGGTAACTATGCATCGTCAAAATTTTGAAATATTCTATACTCTTAATGTAAAAAATTATACTTTTTTTAAGTGACCCTTATTTTCATTAGTGTTTTATTAGGCTGTGATTTTGAAACTTTAAATTACTAGTTTTGCAAATAATGCAAATAGTTTTAAATACGTAATAGTATTATTTAAATTAATATGAGGATTTCTAAGGTGATTTTTTTTTGTAATATTTTAATTTCAGTTTTTGATATTGCATCAATAATAAAAACCGTTTCTTTTTACAAGTTGCATATAGGTATTTATGGTAACTTATGCTACAAAAGATAAATCAGCATGATGCTCTTAGAGTAGTGATATGGTATGCATTAGTTTGGCATAAGTATACAGATAAAATACTTATAAAAAACTATTTTTAAAAATTTATATTTTGTGTGCAAGATCAACATTAAAGAGAAATTTAAAATTAGTAAAAATTAGTAAAATGAGGAAACTCTAATATTGTTGTAACCAGCTAATTGTCACATTTTCTTATTTGGTTATTTTTTTTGTACGATTTTACCTATAAACGTTTTTGTTCGCCTGTACGGGATTTTCCCCCTTGGCGTGGCATATTATTTTTACATTCTTTTTTTTTTTTTTTTTTTGCTCGGGAAATAAAAAGATCATTATGACTTACCTGAGTACTTCATACAACAAATCTTATGCAATACATACGCTACCTTCAAACGATTCTTTAATATGCAGTCTGACTAAATTCATTGTTCTTCAATAAGAATCTTCCATTTCCTGAAATTTTTTTTGTAGAAGATGTCGGGGATCTCAACCACCATGTAGCATACTTGCATTGTCTACGAAAATATTTTAATTAACTTGACATGGCATTGATAGAAGTGTAGCGCATTATACTAATAAAATAGTTTATGTGTTATATGGATAATAATGTTATTTAAATCCAATACAATTCAAATCTATTGTTTTTATTTCTGAAGTTAATATTGAAATAAAGCGTTTAATTTTTGTTAAATTTGTTTGTCGTGTCTATGACGTTCTGAAATGTAAATGTTAAGCTAAATGAAACCATGTGTTTTAATAACCACGTCTGCAATTTTTTTTGGATATTAATGTCAAAGATTTATTAATGATGGCAGAACTCCAATGCCTCTCAATTTAAATTTAGGTGAACAATTAAGTAAAGAGAAGTTAAAAGTGTCATTAAAATTAAAACTGGAGTTAATAACAATTATTAACACAATTAATTCTTAAAAATGCATTCTGAAATGTGTCAAAATGTTAAAAAAAAAGCATTAACTGTCTGAGTCTATGATTTCAATAATGTCTTATGGAATTGTAAAATGCAAATATTTTTATGAAATTGTATTAAAAATATTAATAACCTTCTATTATTTTAGTATTTATTTATTCTATTTCATAATAAATTGTATAATGCCATGCAATTCAATGATTTTTCATTAGAAAAACAATTTCAATTTTATTTAAACAAGTATGCAAGGTAGTTATTTTTTAGATTGTGAGAAAATTGAAAACAAATTGTAGAATAATTAAATTGGAATAACTTTAATAATAAAATAGTGAGGAATTTAAATTCAACTAGTCTCATTCAAAGTGACAATTAAATTTTGCATTTTTGCCTAAAAAATACATAAAACTAATAAAGAGCATTTTCCAAATAACGCGAGATGTGTAGTTTCTGACATCTGCGTTGGCCAACCACGTTTATAAAGTTCAAAGCTGTTTTTCTCCTTGATCGTGTTTTCGATGATTGTTTGACTTTAAATTGATACAACTCAAAATCTACGGCCCATACAGTGTTAAAACTTTCCACACATATTTTTCAAACATATATCTTTAATTTGTCTTTAGGGATTAGTAGTAAATAAATTGTTTTTTTTTATTTATAAATTTTTTTTAAAAAAAATAGTGAAACTGTGAAATTATTAAAAAAAACTTCGATTATTTTTTAAAGAAAAACTGTGACAAATAACAAAAATCTGTAAAAACAGTTTATTAAGTACATTTTTTGTTTATAAAAATGCTAAATTTTTGTTTGTCAATAATAATCTTTTGCTTATAACAAAAATATGAAACGTCACTTTTTGACACATTTTAATTTTTTAAAACAAAATTAATATTTTTTAAAACCTTTGACTATCTAAAAGTGTTATTATATTTAGTATGCATTTATTAAAAAAAATGATATCTGCAATATTAAAGAAGAAAGTTAAAAGTGTCCCATTCCCCCTTAATTTTTAATAACTATTTTATTTTAAAAATTCTATGTATTTTAAATTAATTTTTTTGTGTGTGAATCTTTTGAATAGCAACTGTTGCGAATCATTTTGCTTAAAAGTTAACAATTAAACTATATTCAAAAACAGCTTTGTGATAAAAGAAAAAAAATATTGTTTAAAATAACAAATAAAAAAATCTTTGCTTTATAAATCATTATGTTCGAGAATGCATAAAAATTTAAATTGATTACCTTTTTAAGTTAAAAATAATTATTTTAAAGATTCAATTAAATATCAGTTTATGAAACCTTCACCATAAAAGGCAGCAATTTCTTAAGGTAACTATGTTTAAACTTTTAAACGATGCATATAGCAATCATTCTCCTTATAATCAAAAGCCATGTCAATATTTACTAAAGTTATTATTTTTAAAAAAAATTTCTGTAAATTTTAATAAACACGTTTTTGTTTTTCTCTCTTATGTATTCCATAGATGTAAATCAACCCAGAAGTAAGTTTTCGATCCCCATTCGTGTTCTTGGGTTACGGTTCACATTAATATTTCATACGTGACCGCGGAAACGCTGCATATTATTTTATCTTGAAATGATAATAAAATATTCAGGTGCATGCATTTTCCGCAACACCGGGCTTAGTGTCAATAAAGGGTCCAAATTTAGAACGGTGCTCGACATTTTCTCGCACTTTTTTCAGATAAATTATCTCGTTCTACCAACAGAAAGCAGAGCAAAACGTGGAATTAGTTTCAAACTCCTTTTTTGAAGGATTTGATAAAAAAAAGTTAAATTTAGCACTGCATAAAACAAATAGAAATTTTAACATTTTCTCGCCTTTTCTTTCCTTTTTTTCACCTTTTATAAAGTTTTTCTAAATAAGAAAGAAAACAGTGGTTCTATTATTTTTTTAGTATAATGAAATCTAATTTTATCTTTCTTGTGTGAAGAATTTCTATCCATTTATTAATTTATTGCAACTGAAAATAATTAGAAATTAGTTTCCTTATCTGTGCTTGTTTATTGATAAATTTTTGATCACTGGTGTATTCATATTTTAAGGAAAATATATTATTTGGGTCGACTTTTAATTGTGTTTCTTTTCAACTTTGAAAAAACTACATTATTCCAAAATATTTCAAATTATATATGATATTCTATAAATTAAATCCATCATTATTCCAAGTTAAATAGGGTTACCGTCAATAAAAAATCAAAATTTTGAAAGATTTTAACATGTTCAAGCACTCTTTTTATGTTGTTCTACCAACAGGAGAGTAGATCAAAAAGTTTAATTTATTTGCCATAAATTGTGAGATTTTTTAGAAATATTGCTTACAAATTTCATTGAAATTTAATTACTGTTACTGATTTAAGATTGAAATTTACTGTTTCTTTAAAATAATAAACCATGACAAAAAAAGATTCATTGAAGCATTTTGATTAATATCTTTTCAAAAGGCTGAAAAAGAATCATGACCAACTCTTTTTAAAATACTCTTATTTCCCCAACGATTGAATTTATAAATTTTTACTTTTACTAAGTACACTACTTTTTACTAAGTAAGGGAATTTATTAATCATTTAACTGATTTTTACTTATTTCGCTGATCAACTGCAATTGGAAATTTTGTGTGGTGTGTATGCTTTATTAATTAATAAATTCATGATAGCAGCTCAGGAAATTTAGAAATTGTCAATTAAAAACATTTAATAATATTCCAAATAACTTTAAAAGTAAAATGAAACTAGTCGAATTGTTCATCTAGATTGAGAGAAATATATTGAGCAAAAAAAAGGAGTGATTTTGGTCTCATTATTTAAAAAAACAATAATTTTTTCTGAAAAACAATTTGATAATAAAACTTTGCTGTTTAATAACTTTTTTTTTACAATTTTTTGAATAGCAAATTTGTTCTCAACCGAGTGGTAATTATGAATTATTTTAACCTTTTTTCGTGGCTTCAGCTTGGTTTGAGAAAAATAATTATCTATAAAAAGATAAAAACCAATTAAACCTACTCTAATCCATTTCAGTTCAAGAAAATATATATACTGAACGTTCACGTACATATTTAAAAAATATAAAGAGAAATATAAAATTTACAGCTGTTTGAAAAAACTTTCCAAAATTCAAAGGGAACAGAATTTTTTTTAAAAAAATTCTCCCTCTGGAGATCCCTCATTTCCAACTTTACCGCTATTAAAACCCTCTGAGAGATAAACAAATTTACAGAAGCGCAACTCATGTTTTTACTGCTTGAAATTAAAATTACTTTAAATGAAAACTTAATACGTATTTAAAAAAAAATTGAAACAGTATTTATGTAGGGCTTATTAAATATAACTCCTTAATACTTCACTTTAAAAAATAGTAACTACATTAAATTAATACATTTAAAAAATTAGGTGCGTTACAGAAAACCTGACATTCATTGGTACATCTGTATACAACTCATCAAATTGTAATTAAAATAATAATACATTATACTGTAAATTCAAGCTAAAACTAATAACATACTTTATATATCTAAGAGTTGGAAAGTGATGAATATGGGTAATAAAATATTTGTACTCATTTACAGGTTAGTTCCTAGGTCGTCTATGCCTTATTCCAAGATCCTTCTGCATTAGCTTGTCTTCACCGGTTCTTCCTTTTATAAATATTTATAACCCCTGGCAAATCAGAAGAAACAGGTACCTAAAAAGTAATCACAATTCTTCAGACAAGGTTTAAAATTTGTTTAAAACATTGCTTAATATTTTTGTCTTGTACATTTTTAAACACTCTTAGGATAAGCAAATTGGCTGTAGGGAAAACTTGTTCACGCTGCATGATAGTTTAATTCAAATATTTTACTGAAAACTTTGATTCTTTAAAGTGTTAAAACTTATTTTTCTGTAACAAAGGATTATGAATGACTGGTTTTTACTTTTAAATTTATAAATCTTTGAAAACAAATTGAATTGTTGGAAAAGCTGGTGCCAGGTGACAGGTTTAAACGTCTGTATTCCTCAGACTTATATAATAACTTTAAAATTTAGTTTCAAACATTTACTAATTACTCTTTTTAGTATTGCATAATAAAGTATGGTAGTATTACATTTAAGCCAATTATATTAAATAATACTATTGAAGCTGAATGTTTTTGTTGGTTTAATTTTTTTTGTTTTTCAAACCAAAATATGTAAAATCACTAGATTGTAAGAGATCATTTTTTAAAACCTATTTTAGCATTTTAAATTTGGTCTTTAAAAAATGGAGTTTACTTTAAATTACATAGTTTTGCTTTGAAATACTTTTACCAAAATAAAAACACTATAGAATTTTATTTTAAAATGTAGTTTAAACACATAGCTTCCTTAATTACAAATTTCTATTTCAAATAAATAGATAAATTCTATTCATGGATGCAAATATTATAAAATATATTGCTTAATTTATATAAAATTAATTTGTAGAATACTTGTTTCAAAGTAAAATTAACCAAGAATTTGTAACAACAAACCATCAGAGTTAAAAGCTCATTTTATACAAAATTCAAATATTCAATTTTTTTTAATACTTTCTATTTACAAAATGAATCACTGAATTTTAAATTTAAGTAATCTGTCAATCTATAATCTATTTATCTATAAATCTACAATCTATTTTTGTTTAAAAATTTCGTTTAATTATTTTTATAAGTACCTTATTTAAAAAAAAAGAATTTTTATAACTTTTTAAATAAAAATTTAATTACAATTATTAAAATATCATCCATAAATATATGAATTTGTGTACATTAAATCCCATCTGTGTTATTGGCAATGTGTAATTTTAAAAAAATTACTGAATGTTTATTCGGGATAAATTTAAAATTTCAAAGACTTATTTTAATTTAGTGATGTAAGCGCATTTTTGCAAAAAGTTATATAATCTTTTTTATTCAACTACTTTTATTTTCTATTATAAAAATTCCAGTTTTTCTTATTTAATATTTTATCAATCGATTCTATTTCACAAAATACAAACAGTTTTTTTAAAAACTAGTATTTCAATTTTATTAAAAGATTAATTAAAATTGAATGGTTTCGTAAAAGTTCATTTATCTTTTTACAGGTACAAACATCTTAAAGAAACCGCCTGGGGTCTGAGCATTTGTACAAAATGGCGTCTCAATACCCCCTCAAGAGTTAACATGGCCATTTGCCACCGGTCTTTATGATGTCATCATGTTCAAGATTTGTCCACTGATTGATGGCTTTGTCGTCTTGTAAAATAAGGAGGAGCTTAACGATCGTAACCATGGTGATTGATGATGGTGAATTTTAGGGACATTTTTGACACAGAAATCTTGAACTCTTATTTAGTGTATGCGATGTATCAATTTGTCATTTTTTTAAAGAAGGTTCTGTTGTTTTTGTGGTATATTTGTCTATTTTAAAACGTTTGAAAGGTAAGAAATTTTTGTTTTGTCAAAGTATAATTTTTAACCTTTTAAAATTATTTCTTATGATCTCATCACGTTAAATTTTATAGAGTGAAGTACTGCAACTTGAATTATAAACATAATCTTATTTTAGCCTTAAAACTTAATATTTAACAATTTATATTATTTTTAATAACAAATTATTATTTAATAAAATAAAAATTTTCAGACATGAAAGGTATAGAACATAAAATATTGCTATGTAATAATACTTTAATTTGTTAAAGTATATAAAATTGTGCTATTGTTTTATTTAAAAACTGTCAAAAATATTCGATATTGGTTTAGATATGATACAGCAATAGTTGTTTAGTAAGATATAAATACTAATAACATACTCTGTGTATATAAGTGTTTAAAAGTTGTATAACTATTACCAAAAGAGTTCCGAAGTTCAAATTCCCTAAAGAATTATAAAAAATTACCTACTTACAAAAATGTGAAATTATCAAATTTTGTGCTAAATGTTTTATTAATTTTTAAAAAGCGAAAACCACAAGGGAACAAAACAATGTATCAGTATAAATGTGGTAGGGAATGATTAACACCAACTTAATTGCAGGTCAATTTTATTAGGATAACAAAAATAAAGGGAAAAATGAAATTTTGATGAAAAAGTTTGTGAGGTGTTATAAGAATTATTTTCATGAAGTTTGCATTGTATAAATCTGAAATTTGTGAAATTATGTTCATTTTCGTATTGAAAAACAATTTTTTAAATATTTGTTCATTTTTCTGATAATTTTAAACCATCCCATTTACGTAATAGAAATCAGTTCATTGATAAACTGCAATAAATGTTTCATTTAGTAACCGTAGTTACGTATAAAGAAAAATACAATTGTTTTAATTTTTTGAAGAGAAATAAAAATCGTTATATTTGGAAGAGCATACTATAGGTTTACCGTAATTTAATATAGGTATTAATAATATATAATTACATAAAACTAATACGCCACACCTATATAAATAAATAATGTTTTAGAAGAAAATTCTTCCTTTTTTAAAAAGTAAATAATTAAAATTTAAATTCTTAAGATAGAAAATGTCAGTAAATAATAAAATATTGAATTGAACATTCTTAAGCTGACGATCAAAATAAAACTACAAGAAGTAATTTTCAATAGTTTCATTTTTTAAAAAGAAAGAATGTTCAAATTGTGATTATTATACATCAAAGATTGCTAGTTGTGATACAAAATGTTTACGAATTAGTACCATTTCCTACATATACTGCAGTAAGAAAAAGAAACCGCACTTTTACAAATTTATTGTACTACTTTATAACTTATTAATGTTGTTTACGAGTTAGTTGAACATTCAAATTAATGGGAAAATGAAACAGATTTACTCAACTAATTGTGATGCAGAAACATCATACACTACGTTTATCCCTAAACCAAAACAGAGAACCAAATCGATTTTTAAATTTTACAAACAAATTTAAAATAAAATTTACATTTTCATACTACGGGATATACATTTTAGTATAATGTACCTCCTTCAAGAGTTTATCTTGAAACGTATTTACGTAACCGTCAATGATATTCCTAAGATGTTGACATTCTTCGATGAATGTCAATATTGAAACAGCCACTTTATTCTAAATACTTGCTAAGGATTCTTATTCCTCACTTATAAAAGTAAATGTAAAGAAAAATAAATTTTTAATTTTTTTTTTAACTATTCGACCTAAAACTATTGCAAGTCACTTTATCAAATTGCACTGTGAAAAATAAATTTCGATCCTAAAATTTTTTGAATTTACAGGAATATTCAATGTATGAAAATTTCACTAAATATTATATTTGAGTTCTTCAAAAACCTGATTAAAATTTCAAGTACAATTGGCTTTTAATACTTTTCGTGGTATACAATTTTTATGCTTTATTTATATGTATTGTATTTAACATAAATTGATTCCATTCCTTTAAAAAAGTTACAAAAAAAACTTTGTTTTTTATCTAAGTTTTTATAATTTCCTAGTTGAATGATCAATATGAATGAACTTAGATTGACATTGTATCAGGTGGAACACATCACAAAATTTTTTGAAATGCCACAAGTAATCATTAATTATTTCATGTCATATTGACGCCATGTGTAGCATCTCCTTTCAATTAAGGGGGTTCAGTACCCCAAAATCGGTGAAAACATAAAAAGTAAAATTATTGGCTTAAAATACTATTACAACCTTTATTAATAATGTCACAAAGTATCAAAACGATTGGAAAAATATTTTTGACATTAAAAGCCATTTTATTTAACCCTTTCCTTACTGAAACGGGTTAACAATAAAAATTTTAAACGCGTTTTTCTCAGAACTTGATTTTTTAAACTTCGATGTACCTTTTCTCAAAAACTATGCTATGTTTTCTCGTAAACTTTTTTATATGATGTAATTCATAATATAGATTAATCTGAGGTTATAATTTTTAATAAAACTAATGTTAAAAAAAATTATGGGGCAAAGGTGGGATGATTGGAAAAGTGGGATGGGTGGAAAAGTGAAAAAATTCATGATTTTTTGGGTACTTTAAAACTTATTTTATTAAAAAAATCTAACAGTTATTTAAAAAAAACTTTTAACCTCAGATTAATATATAAGGTTGGTATTACACACACAAAATTTTTTAAGATGATCTGATCAGTAGTTATTGTAAAAAGGTACATTGCAATTGGCCAGTTTAACATTACCGATATACAACATACCGAACCCCCTTGAGTGAGTGAGTGATTCAAGCGACTGTTTAAATATTGACATTCATCGAAGAATATCAACATTTTAGAGATATCATTGACTATTACATAACTACGTTTAAAGTTTAATGTAAGATAAACTCTCTAACCACAATTCAGACACATACAGTAGAGCCACACACAGCTATCCGAACATCAAATATCCGAATATTATTATTTTCATTTTTCTGCATTCAACATACCATGCTCATTCCTCAAAAATCTCTAAAAAATAGAAAAAAAAAAGTCCAGAAAAATAATTTTGTTACTTTTTAATTAAGTTTTAAAAATCGTAATACAATTAATGGAATGTGCTAAGTGACAAAAAAAGGATAGAAAAAAAAATTGCATTTTGAAACGCTACCTGCATTGTTTTAAGCGCTTTAAAAAATCTTAGTAATGTTTATTAAAACGTCGTTTACCTTATATTATTGTAAAAACAAACTAGTAATAATTTTAAAATTATATTTAATCCATTAAATAGCATCAAAAATTTTCTGTCTAATAACGTGAAAT
The DNA here is from genome assembly GCA_023701765.1 of Hylyphantes graminicola. Taxonomy (NCBI): domain Eukaryota; kingdom Metazoa; phylum Arthropoda; class Arachnida; order Araneae; family Linyphiidae; genus Hylyphantes; species Hylyphantes graminicola. The sequence continues at coordinate 2,850,628 of CM043116.1, forward strand.
GTCTAGGCTCTGCATTTATTGAAGCATCAGATAACCTTATAAAAAAATTTCGCATATAGTGAAATAGCGATCGTAAGTTACTCAAGGAATAGTATAAAATGAAAACAAACTAAATGACAAAACATTCAAATAAAGAGATAAAATAATAATTGAATACGTTTATAAAAATAAAAAAACATTAAGTGGAATATACCTTTGCACGAAATAAAATTGATTGCAATATCGGTTACTTGCTTTCTAGTTTAAATTTAATTTATAACCTATTTATGTGTGAGACGTGTCTGAAGTAGTAATTATAGTCTTTCAATCAAAAGTTAAAGTTATTAAATTAGATTAATTTGAAAAAAAAATCAACGAAGAAAGCTATTATTTTATATTTAATATGAAACGTAGCACATTTCAGAAGAGAGTAACGTTAATTTTACTACCTGTATTTTACTAAAGTAAAAGTATTCTAATTACTATACAGATAATCCTGAGTAAAACAGAATTTGCAAACTATATGTGTTTGAATTGCAAATGGAAAAGAAACTTAATTAAAAAAAAAACTATTTGTTTACCTTTAAAATATAAATTATTTTAACTGATGTACTTGCATTCAAATTGTACCACAATTTTTATTACCCCCCCCCCCCTCTAAATCTTGCATTTAAAAATTTCACCGATTTTTTTTAAGTTATATTTTATGTTGAGGTGTAGAAAGTGAGAGAATACTAAAATCGTGACAAGTTTGCTATATACCTTTTTAAAAAAACGCACAGTGACTATGAACTATCGGGTGAAAGATAAGTATGAACTATTTTAAATTTAATGTCACGTCATGTTTTGCTACATTGCACATTTAATGTACCTCTCATAATACAAAATTAATTTTTCGTTTCTGACTCTTCCTAAAACCGAACATGGGACCATTTGCAAACACCTCACCTTCTGAACTCCCCATGCCCAACCCTATTTTGGAAAATGTAGGCAAACATGGACACATATACTTTTGTTACGGTTAGAGCATTCGCATCCCTTTATATTTTATGCGCATCAATCTATACAAAATATTTTCTCATCCTATTGAAATTTCTATCCGGTCCGATACCAAATCCAAAATTAGAAATTCTGAAGCTTTCACAAAAGCAGCTGACGACATAGCCATTATCAATGGGCGGCATTTTCTAAAAAGTTTTTGAAGCTACTATTACAATAGATAAATGTGGAAGAGTTAGGAGTTTGTTTTCAAGATCCCTGGGAGGTGCTGGATCAAAAAGATTCACGACTTTTTATGAATGCTGTGCTGAAAACGTTAGCCAGCTTATCTGTTCTGTTGTTCTTTTAGCTATTCAGGCTATGGACACACATACAAACCATGAAGATTTGTGTATCTCACGTTCTGTACACATGATCTATAGCAAGCACGTCCCAAAAGTTTACAAATTGCTATGTTTACAACGAAAAACCGCCCAATTTTGTAAACGGGAACATCTAGAGGGGAAAGCAAAAGAGCATCACTATTGGGTTGATAATGACCTAACTGATACTTTGGTAAAAATTATCTTTTTTTTTAGCGCAATACAATTGAACACGAAATGCAATTTAATTAAATTTGGTAGTTATAGGTAGTAATATACAGAAAAATATTGAACTTTAGACCATCTCATTTTTCAATCTGTATGGTCCTACTTCGTAATTCGGACATTTAAATAAATTTTACTCGAATTCAGTCAAGATGAACGATTACTAAGTAGTTGTGGAGCTGACATTTGAATTACATGGGTTCGATCTTCCCTTTCTAACTGTAATTGATGTTTCAAAGGATGCCTTCAATTTGCATTGTCCATATTGGCACTCATATGCTATACAAAAACCAAACCAAAGACTCTCAAACCAATATTAGTCGCATATTACATCTTTTTCAAACTAATATAACAAAATACCTTCTTGCTAACACGTGTGGGAAAAAGCCAGCAACAAAAGATGCAACTGTTCACAGATTAAGGCCGCCACCCCATTGGTTGCCGAGCCATCACGTATGTCCAAAAGTCTCTTCGTATTGGTTCGGAGCTCTCCTTTCCGCCATACCTTGGCGTCAATTTGGCCACCATTCATCCTTCCTCGTAATTACTGAGCTTTGAGTGAAAAGAGTCGGCTTGGCTCAAAGGGGGACTTTTAAGAACTTTTTGGCGAGATGACATTGATAAACGCTGATGCTCCATTTCTGATAAATGGCGCCGTCATGGCTTTTGTGATTTTTTTCCACCATGTCCATGTTCTCATGGTTGTCTGTCATCGGCAACTTCTGTCGGTCGCCTGTTTTTTAAGGTTGTCGACGTTGTAAAAGGAATTTGGGAGATGTCTTCTGGAGATTAACATTGGCGGGAAAACTGAAGATTGATACCAGTGGCTATTATTAACTTTTTAAAAATCTTTTTTAAATGATAAAGACAAAGATATGGTTTTATGACAAGGTCATTAAACACATGAGATCAAATCAAATATCAATGATACTGGAGGGAACAAAATAAGTTATGATCAAGCACAATTAAATGTACCAAAAACAAAGTTTGTACATACGACATGTTAGAAATGCAATATATAGTTCGAATCAAGAGTTCAAAATTAGTGTTATCCATGTAAAGTTTAATTTTTAAAATCGGACGGCCAAAATAAGAAAAATTTGTATACCTTCTTCGACGATTAAAACGCGTGCATGCAGATTGGAAATATATATATGTGTTTCTGAATTCATCCTTTCTTGCAACGAAAAATTAAAAAATAAACTAACTGCACAAAAAATATAACATAATGTCTTACAAAGAAGAAAAGGGTGGAAAAGAGTGTCAGGAGGATAAAAAATAGATTTCATTTAAATTAGGTCAATTTAATTGCAATACTTTTTTTTCTCTAATGAGGCTGCATCATTGGCGGTCAAGGCTTTGCAGGCTTGGCAAATACCCCAGAACGGAGAGCCATTTTTTTCTGGCACCATCTAGGGGACTCTCGCAACCAATTTTGACGCGCAGATTACAATGAATTTGAGCTTTCTGTGGATGTTAAAGTATAAAGAAATTTAATTTTACCGAGAGAACCCGAGCCAAATGGGTACGCAAGGGATCTTTTACATGCCGCATAATCATATCACATGCGTTCCCAAAATTTTCCCATCCAAAAAATCCGAAGCCAGGGCTCGAACCCGCGAATTTGCAATGCTAACTTATGTACACGTGAATTGCCAAAAAAACTTTACGAAATTTTAAGGATATTAAGACAAAAAAAAAAGGCATACTTTACTAACAAAACAGAATTTTTTAAATATATAATCCTGTGAAAACACAATTTGGGAGGGTAGTACATGTCGACAAAAACCTTTAAAGATTTTTTTTTTAAATTTGACATTTTTTTAATAAAGGTTTTTTTTACAGCAAAAATCAAGTTTCGAAATGACAGTGTCTATCCCATCCTTTAATTTCTATTTTATCTTGCGCCTGCTGTTAATTTGGAATTCTATATAGGATGAAATTAAATTCTAATAGGATGTAAATTAAATTCTAAATAGGATGCGCTTCATTGCGCATTTTCAGTTCTCTAAATATCAACAAATCTTAATAGTTTTATTTAACTGGACTGGTTTAAATTTACCGAAATACTGATTTGAATATTCATAAAGCATCAATATTAATAATTATACCTTTAAAATTTTTAACTACCGTTAATAATGAAATTTTGCAATTACAAATGTTTTGTAATCAAAATTTTGCATCATACAAAAAAATATATAACTACTATTCATTTAAACATTTCATTCTAATTCTATGTTGAATTTTTTTTAAATGCAATTTAACAAAATGTGTTTAAAAAATTGACATGTTTTCAAAAATTATATAACTTCGTTCGATTATGCAAAATTTACTTACTGGCTTAGTTAACAGCTTTATTAATGCTATAAACTATTGTGTATAGAATTTTTTTCTGAAACGTAAAGTAATATATTTTATTTAATATTTTACTAAAAAAAATTAAATTTCGTATGGTACTAAAATCTAAATATCATCTTTTAAATCTAAATATTCCCTCCAAAAATTCAACACAATATATCTTGATATTTTTACGGTGTAAATCGATTAATTAATAGATTTAAAGAATTTTACGTTAGTATTTTAGCTGACATATTTTGCTCAATTTTTTTAAGTAATAAATTGCTTTATATCTAGTATTCTTGGCAACTTTTACAACTATACTGGGAAGCATTTAATAAATTGATGACTAACTCATTTTTTTTTGTTTCTTAAATACAGGTCAGTTTTTCCTTTCGTTTAAAATTATTTTTTATTTAGGGCTAATATTATAAATGTTTTATTATTCACATTTTTTCCACAATCTAATTTATACTGTTCAATTTTGAAAAAAAAAATTATTATTTCCAATATCATGCAATAGATAACTTGATTCCTGAAATATTTACTAATTTACCTAATTAGAGTTGAATTTCAATCTCCATATTATTCACAGAACTTACCTCCCGATAAAAACACTTTAGAGGAAAATAAAATATACATTACTGAAATATAATCGCTTGTTTTTTTATAACATGATTATTATATTTTTGATGAAAATGTGTAATTATTATATTTGGATGAATCTTTTTATTTATACTGGTCATAAAAATTATAACTCTTCATGCTTGCATGAAATAAGCAATAATTAAGAAGCATAAGTTTTAAAGAAACTTGACAGTTAAATTGTATATGCGTTTAAAATAATGCCCCCAGTTAACTTTCGAATTATTAGTTCCGCTCTTATTGTATTGTATTTTAATCGTGATGGTCCGAATTTAAATTCTCGAAATAAAAATGTGTATACAGCTATATATTTTAATTTACTAATTATATATTTAAAAATATCGTACAGATGTATCACTTATAATATGTAAAAAGTAAAAATATATTTTTCCAGAGTTAGACAATTTCCAAAATAGCTTCGGGCCCCCATGGGAACACTTAAACTTTATGGCATTTAGGAAATGCTCCCGTCTCCCCATAAATTCTTGTAGCCACTCCCTCCACATTTTAAAGAACCAATCCCAGAAAGGGAAATATATTATGTTCATTTTATGGCTGCAAATACCTAGTGGGCGTGGAGGTTAAAGGTCGAACAAATTTGCATAACTTGACCCCCCACCCTTCTCTCTTGCCTGTATGTCCCATGTTGTATTCGTCGGAAGTTCGATCCCTATCTGCTCTATATCCCTATCTCACACTAAAAGTTAAAGCCAAAAATAATGGACATTGTTAGTCAAAGCCCAGTTTTTGGAATTACAAAATGTTTTAAATAAATAATTTTCCTTTCACAAAATTAAAATAATCTAGTGGGCACTTAAATATTTTCCTTTAAAAAATAAATGAACGTTAAAAAGTTCTGTATATATGTTTTATAAGCATTCTTCAACATATCCTTCTTTTACATGAAAATGTTCTCGGATTTTTCTTTCAATTTACAGCTAATTTTTAATTATATGAATTGAAAAAAAAAGCCAATTAAAATAAATTGCTTTTAATTTTAAAGTTAACTGTAAAAACTTTACTGTTCATCAACGGTGAAAAAAAATTATTTTCCTTAAAATATGTATCAAATTAATTATTTTAATTCATATTTATAAAATGTTCGATTTTGCAGCTTTAAATATGTAGTATTCATGTCTACTTAGAGTGTTTTGTAGCATTACTAAAATTCAATAAAATTGTAACTGAATGGTATAGAATTTATTGTTGAATTAATTTGAAACAAGGCAATTTACACAAATATGTAAAAACTAGTTGGAAGAGGTCGTTAGAGGCATTTATATTTTGGTTTCAAAAGGTAACTATAATTAATTTATCTTTTTCAGGAACTATTTTTAATTCAAATCTTGGCTAAAAATAAAGCCATAAATATAAAGTTGTGCGTTAATAGAATGAGAAAACATCATGGAGTTTAAAAATTAAGTTAAAGTAAATTTTACTCTTTCTTTTTTATTTAAAATTTTACAATATTAAGAGACAATTGTAAATTATGTAATATTTAATTTGCTAAACACGAGGGTCAATGATTTGAGCTTTCCATACTTAAAAGGGTGCATAAATACAAATGATGTCTAACATTCATAATGTTTTTCGCTAGTTCGGTTATAAGACGTTACTTTGTGTTACATGGCTCATCAATTTAACGAGGTAGTACAAAAATGAATTTAAATGACAAATTGCAAAAAAAAAAAAAAAAAAAATCAGAGATGGACATTTTACCACATTTTTAGAGAATAAATGTAATAAAATGTCTTGTAGTATTACATTTATAAAAACAAATTTCCATATATTTATTGCTTTGATTTGAAAAAGATATTTTATATACTGTATTTTAAAACGTTGGTTATTCATATAAAACATAATATTGAGGTGCATAAAATAAATCCCAATAAATGTATTACAAGCACGTAATAACAGACTTAATTATATTTAAAATAACCCAAATCCAGTGAATATCTCCGAATATGCGGATTTTATTAAATATGGCACACAAAAAATTGAACTTAAAGAATTTTGTTGAGTAAATGTATATTCTGAATGTATCTTATTCTTCTTTTAAATGTGGGTTTAATCATGACAAGCTATGTAAAGGTAAATGCGAAAGAATTTTATTATGAATTTTTAATCCTCTTTTAATATTCTTCCTCACATTTTATTATTAGAAACATTTGAATTTGTGAAGAATAATTCTTTAAAAATCAAAATGTCTTTGAAAATATTTACGAATTATTTGTTAATGTATAACTAAACTTGATTGTTATTTTACGGTTAATTTATTTTGGAATGTACAATCATAAAAATGTTCAATGATATTGTGAAAATATATTTTATTTGTCTATTTTATAAGTTATATATTTTTAATTTTTCTCCGCATTAATGTGTTATTTAATAAAATAAGTTTTAGAAAGCTGTGTTTATTTAGTTTTGAATTACAAAAGTATTTTTTAATTAAAATTATGTCTGATTCCTGGTTTTTTTATTGCAAATCATGAACTTTTCAAAGTACCTACCAACAAAATTTTAAGTAAATGCCCTAATCGTTTCTACTGTAATTCTTGAAGAAAATAAGGATCACTATTCCAAAATAACTTAACATTATTACAAAACCATTCCAAATAGACAATCACTTATTTTTTAACACTTTAAAATTATATTAATTTAAATGCATTACTATTACTAATTGATGCATTGACTACACTTCTATAAAAAGTTTCAATGTACAGAATACAAACTATTAGTTTTCCAACAACTTCACACTTAAATGTTATGAAGCTGGTAATAATGGTAAATGAATTAAACCTGGTAATTTTGCATTGACGACATTAAAATTAAATTACAAATAATTTTTAAGTTGCCTTTTAGTAATTACAATTTTTGTACATTCATTTTTAGACCAAAATTGGTTAAAGGACACTATTAAAAATCACTAAAGAAGCATATCTGTGTGTTTAAATGTTATTTCCGACTTTATAGTTTACAAATCAATGTAAAAAAAACTAACATCAAATTTACAGCCAATACATATATAGATAGAGTCAATATCTTATTTTTAAGAATGAACATTTAAGGCCAAAGATGCGCATTCTTATTTAAACCCAAGCACATCAACAACAAATAAATTTTAGAGATGCAACCCTTTGGCCCTAAAGAACAGATAGCTCTTAGAAAATATTTAGTTTGAATGAGATACGAACGTATACAAATTTGAGATCACTCCAAAAATGCAAAAAAAAAATTGAACAGAGAGCTCAATGTTTGATTTCATGAATCGTGATTGTTATTCAGAAAAAAAAAAGTTTGGATGCCAGTTGACTTTGGAAAAGAAATAAAGTTTTCGCAAACAGATATTTGGTTTCTTATGTATTACAGTTTGCACAAACATAATCTGTTTATTTTATACTGTATCTGCAACCTATTTATGTTGTTTAAAATCGATTTATTTCGATTTGAATCCTATCATAAAACAGAAAATAATGTTACCCTTCCTTCTATCTCATCTTCCTTAGATTTCAACGAAAAGCACAGATTCTTTATTTGAATACATATTTTTTAAAAAAAATTATATTTAATATTTGTTAGGAGGTACATATGGATGTTAACTGGGATTGATGTGTTAAGCAAAACAAAATGGATATTTTGTGCTATAGAAACACGCTTAGGTGGCGCTTTGGGTGGTGTTTTTGCAATTTTCGTTATTTTGCATGAATTCCGTTACACTAAAGCTACACGAGGACAATTGGTGATGTGCCATGTGCCATTTCCTTCTTCAAAGCAGTCAAAGGGCAAGGCCTACACATGAAATGGTGCAGAAAACAACCGTATGTCAACATGGTGCTTTAAAGATTTGAATTAATTCCTTAATAACGATGGGCAAGCAAATTTATTGCGTGAAAATTAGATGTTCACCAAAGTTTATCCAAATAAACAATATATAAGATCAATGAAGACCACAGTCCTGAATGAATTTAATTAGTACAATTTAAATTACATGAAAAGCCAAATTTTTTAAAAAAAAAAACTATGCTTAAGTTTTTATTCGGAAATGAAGGTGTTAATGGTATTTACTCTGTTAATGGTTAATGTTACGGTGTTAATGGTTAATGGTATCATTGCTGATGGGTTAAATAGACTTAGTGGAAATACGTGCTAAGTGGCAAAAAGATGAAAACGAGAAAATTAGCTTCAAAGTTTCTCCGTGTGCACTCAGATGAGTTGAGAATGGTTTTTGTAAAGAGCAAAAATTATGCTACATTTTAAGTTTATAAAAAAGGGGAAACTCTTTATCGTTAAAGAATTTAGAAATCTGCTAATTGACACACAAATCTCAATTTTCTTAAACTAAGCTCTTCAATTAGACCTAGACCTTGAATCAAAGACAAGAGAAGGTGTTAATAACTTGTGAGAGAAAAATTTTAAAAGCCATATTTGGACCAATCAAAGTAGGTGGTGTTTGGAGAAGGCGATGCAATTTTGAAGTGGCTAAACTATTTGGAGAGAAAGACATTATTAACATCATAATAACTAGGATAAATCAATGACTGGGACATGTGATGGGAATGGACGACGACAGAGGCACAAAGAAAATTTTCAAGGGGAGAGGGTGTTATTGACAGAGAAGAAGAGGACGACCGAGAAAAAGATGGAAAGAAGATGCGGATAACAGATCTAAAGGCCAAACTGGAAAGCGAAGACCAGAGACAGGCGGCTTTGAAGTCGGATTGTAAGAGAGGGTCCAGCGTAGACTCTAGAGCCGGGGAGATAGTTAAGCTCTTCAATTATGTTTCTGAACGCACCATTCAAGTATCGTAGCTATATCTTAGGAATGAATGTACTGAGGAACCAGTCATCATTTCCTAATAGAGATGTGGCATCCCTTTCTAAAACAATCAACTTGTACTATGGGGATGGGGAACCCTGTCGGTTAGGCATTCGCCTTGAATGCGGAAGGACCCAGGTTCGGGTCCGAGCATCATTAAAATAACTGCCTATACCTATAAACGGCCTGTGAAGGCAAAAAATGTCCAACGAATAATACGTGTAGAGGGAGTGCGCGTTAAATATCCTCCAATAATATACAAAGTCCTGACGCTGAGTACGAAGTAGTTGGATGCCTACTCAGGTGTCGGCTCGTCACTTGAATGTGGTTTCAAAATACAGCGCTCGTCGCTAATAGCCCTCGTGTAGCTCTAGTGCGATGATAATTCAAACAAAAAAAGTGTGCTATGTACTATAGAGCAAAATAAAACTGTTCTGTTAAGATTCAACCAAATTCAGGTTACGATGAGGAACATCCGAACATCTCCCATATAAAAAAAGCACCTGCACAAGTTGCCATTTTATGTGTGACGTAGTGAGAGTAGTCCACTGTGACCAATCATTTACTTAAAAAAAGCTGGCGAATTTTGTCTTGGAATTGCTTTTCGCTGCTGTGACAAGTTAGATCGAAGTACTTTAAACCCGTTATTACATAACATATATTCTTCCATATAACAAGCATATAAAAATATCCTGACAAGCATAATTTTTAGTGAATAATTTTGAATCTAAAATTGAGCTTTGATTTGGTTGAAAATTTTTTACTAGAACTGCATAGCCTCCATTGGTGACAAGGCTCTATTTGGAGACAGGGCTTTTCATTTGGAGCCATTGTAAGTGACCCTAAATACAAAATTTAAGTTGAAAAGTTTACTTGAAAATATAAGAATGGTAATATATATAACTTAATAATTTATTATTAAAAGATTTGTTAAGAGAAAGCAAAATGGACGGTCTACCACAGAATAAAGATATCTAAATATTTATTTAAAATTTATTACATTGGCCATTGTTAACGAATAAAAGCTAGGTAATTGCTTGTCGAACGATGCCATTAATACTACAATTTAAATTTTGTCATATTTAAAAATTATTGGTCATACACAAGGACCACTAGTCATTAATTTTACATAAACAGTTGGGGCCCGGTTGGCCAAATGGTTTGAACCACTACGCTAACAGTCTGCTCACTTTAAGGGGTGGGGGTTCGATTCCCGAATTTGTTCTGAGTGTACTTTTCTTTCTCTGTGACAGTACAAATTCTTTCGGTGTCTGTCTTGCTTGACGAAAGCTTGTAAGCAGGTCTCTGATCAAGCACACAAGCCGAAATACAAATGTACCTACCCTACACCACAAACAGTTTAAATTTCTTTTTAGCCTAACAACATTTTTATATTCGGTGAAATTTCAAAAGAAAGAAGATTAGCTCTTCCTCGTGTCCAATAACAACTTTTCTTGAAGACGTAAGATGTTTGATCAGTGCAGTGACTCACGTTGTGAATTCAGCATGCTTTTAATTGTATGATCAGCGGCGTTCACAGACATTAATATTATGATATTTAGCCCATAGAGGAATAAGCGTTTTAACAAAGTGTAATCTTGTGTTCGCTGTATTAAACTCAAAGGGGGGAAATGGACGTGCTGGACCTGGGGTCTCCACACTCAATGTTAATCCAATGGGGGAAAAAACTATTTTCTGCCACATTTTCTCGGCCGTATTGAATATTTTTACGAATGTTTTTTTTTTTTAAATTAGAAATGTAGATACCTTACAGGTCTCTATAATCCCACTTTTTAAAATTGCTTCGAATACTTTTTGCGAAATTATTTACTCAAAATTCAAAAAAAAAAGTTTTCGAACCAATTTCAAAAAGTGGGATTATAGAGACCTGTAAGTTATCTACATTTATCACATAAAAATCCATTTGTAAAAATATTAAATACAACCGGAGAAATGTGGCAGAGAAAATATTGGATTAACACTGATGCACTATGCTTTGGAGACCCGCAATCCAGCGCGCCCATTCCCTCTTATGTTAAAATATTTAATCAACAATTAATTTTTTTAAATTTTTTTTAAATTTCTGTAGTAATTGGTTTAGCAAATCTCAGCAAGCATTAAATTTTTTAATTTCATGGAATATATTTTTTAAAAAAAATTATGTGTGTTGCTGGAAACGCTACCACAGTCCCGTGACCACAGTTTAACGTCTGTATTCTCATTCATTTTACTGTAGAAATAGTAGGTCTGGGACAAAATTCCTACAGACAAAACCCGACAAGCTAGAATGCCGACAGCAAAAAAAATGCAATTAAAGCACAAATTAGTAATTAAATTGTCCTTAACCCCCCCCCCGAGCATTAAACCCGGTTTTTTTCCTTTATTTTGTGCATCAGTTTTTTTTACAATAATCTTAAATTTTAAAATGTAATAATTTTCTTTTCAGAATGTACTTTTTTCGTCTGGAAATGCTTTTAAGAACATATCTTTCAAAATAAACCTGATACAATTAAAAAAATACTTGAAAAAAAATTAACTTTATGCAGTGAAAACAACCATACATATTTGCCCCTTTGCCGCTCGGAAGGTTAATTAGGCATAAACGCATTAATTTATTGATTTGTTGGCATTTTGGAACCTATCAGGATTTCGACCTTATCAGGATTTTTTCTTTCAAGAATATATCTTGATGGACTTTTGGCTGTCGCAAATCCCGTACATATTTTGGAACAAAAACATTTTACAGAGTACATTTTTTAAAAATAAAGTTATTTCCATTAATTTAAAATATAAGCATGGTTCATATCAGTAAGTTACATAGAAATAATCTTTTTTTGTAAAACCGAAACTCTTTCATTTTTTATTATTTTTTTTTGTAAATGAAAGTTATATATTTACAAGTGAGAACTAAACTTACCAAAAGGTATTCAATTTTTTTCTCATTAAAAAGCAGAAAGTATGAAAATAACGTAGTGAACAGTAAATTATTACCAAAATATGGTTTTTTCCTTATGTATAGTTAAGAAACTAAATCATTCTTAAAGTTCCAAATAATTCCAGAAAATGTAAAAAATTAGTTGCAATTTGTAAATAACTTTTTAATCAGTAAAATGTAAGAGCGAAAAAAAAACTGCTGTGAAGTGTCGCAACATCATTTTAAAATGTCCTTGGCATTTCAATAGCAAGAAAATTTACATATTTAGTAAACTAGATTTAATGAATAATGACTAAGAATTCGACAAAGAATCAGATACCCATTTTGCCGTATTTACAAGACTTTTTCCATTAATTGTGTTTGCATTAAAAATAATGGCACTTCTGTTTATGTTTACTCAAGTCATCTTATATCTACACTGTAAACATTTGGTGTAACTTTAGTCCACGCAACATGTGGTAGCATGGCTTCCTCGAAATATGTATTCTTGTAAGCTTACTTTTTGGAATTATGTCGAACCATTCATCAGGTTTTTGTTTCCAAAACCTGAAAAACAGTTCACCATAAGTTACTAGGAACCATTATTATGGTGGAACCAAGCACCAAATGTTTAATAGTGAGGAGTATCCTTGAGATAAAATGTTTATAGTGCAGCATCCACGTATACATCAGCCAAATATATATACACTACAGGGTGTCCGTAAGAGAATGTCTGACAGATTTAATGGTATGCATATTGCAGGAGCTTATTTTATACTAAATATGACAAATCATACATGAAATTCAAGGAAAACTAACCTAGTTTTTCCTATAAGCGCTCGATGTGAGCGCCTTTAGTGATGCGGCACACATCTTCAGGAAAATGCTATTCTTCGCATACTGTCTGCAGCAAGTTCGGAGTAATGGAAGCAACAGCCAGTGCAACTGTGAAGACGATGTAGCTGTATAAGCACATGTGCTTTACTGAAACTGCTGAAGTTATTCTTTATTCGTTCAATTCAACCACAACTGTCGAATGCTTACAGCTGATACTATTACACCTTGCAACTCGGAGATTCTTTTACGGACATCCTGTTATGGTGTTTCCAAAATTCCTGTATTACCCCACGTTAAATGCTTCTCATTCCCATGGTCACATCAAGCTTTGTCCATTAAGGTTGTATATATAGAATAAGCCTTTGAAGCTGATATTTTCCTAATAACCTTACATTGAAAAAATTATGCTTTTATAAGGGTTGATGATTTTTCATTCTCCATATAAGTCAACGTATTTTCGAAAAATTGAGCATTTAAAAAAAGAAACTTTTATGAATAAAAAACTCATTGTAAACAAATGTTTTAAAAAAATATTGCGTGAATAATAACATGTGTATTATTTTGCAGGTAAAACCACCCTCTCTCTACCCCAGCTGCACTTCAGCTGCCTACCTGCAATTTCTAAAGAAGAAATTCAACCAGATCTGGGGACAGAGCTTCCAGATAGCAAATCCTGTCATCACCTTTGCAGTTCGATCTGATTATTGCCATTTTCTGCTTTGTCGACATCGCGGCGGCTTGTTGTCACATGAGTGAATAGCATGTTTATAGTCTGCATTGTTTTATTGTAAAATATTATGGCATTGTTGCGTTTTCAAGGTCATGGATGTTATCTAACAATGAAGGAAGGTTAGAAGATGCGGTTGGGTGGATTTGAAAGGGATGGAGCAGATAATTAGTATATGGGGAAAGCTTTTGTTATTATATTTAGGTGTAATTTAATTTTAAAGGTGTGTTAACTCATTAACACCTTCATTTCCTCTCTCTCCAATGGGCAGCTATATTGGCGGTTAAGCCTTTGCGGACTCAGCATATTCCCCAGAACTGGGAGCCTTTTTTGGTGGCACCATTTAGGCGGTTCTCTCTACCCATTTTGACTACAGATTACAATAAATCTAAACTATCTGTGGATGTTAAATTATGCCAAGATTTAATTTTGACGAGAGAACCCAAGACACCTTTATGTCCAAATAAAAAAAGTAATTTTTTAATTTACAGTGGTGGCCAAAAGGTGTGGACACATTTTGAAAGTTGCATGTGTTTCAACTGTTAATTGTGTTCTTGCATCCATTAAATTTCGCTTAAATACAAACATTTAAATACTAAATTGAAGGTAGTTTAATGTAGAATTTCACTATAAAAACAGAATTAAAGTATCTTTATTACAAATAAAGTTATGCTCATTTTAGTTGAACAAGCAAGCACATCAATCAATGGATTCACTTATGCTGAAATTGCAATACAAGTTGGTGGTTTAATGACTTGCAAAACTGAGACAGATCATACTATTAGTTGTATAACTTATTCGTAAAACATATATTGTAACACTGTATTTATTTTTAATTCTACAGTGGTGGCCAAAAGTGTGGACATATTTTGAAATTTTCATATTTTTCAACTTTGTGTGATTACAGAATATATTAATTGTATATCAAATTAAACAATTGTGTATCAAATTAAAAGTAATTTAATCTTTATGAGGAGCACTGTGTGCAGATCGTTGAAGCCGTCTATGAGACCTTTGGTCCCATATAATCAATATCCATGGACACACCATCATCATCATCAAAGTAATTTCATGTTTCTTAAATTCTGTTTTTATAGTGAAATTCTGCATTAAATTACCTTCAATTTAATATTTAAATGTTTGTATTTAAGCGAATTTTAATAGATGCAAGAACACAATTAACAGTTGAAACACATGCAACTTTCAAAATGTGTCCACACTTTTGGCCACCACTGTATATTTGATTTTCGTGTAATTTAATTTGTTATACACAAAATGTTCAAGACTATTGCCTTTATTTAAATAAACCAAATATATTACAAATGAACTAAGAAAGCTCATATTTTGTGACGTAAATTCTCTTGTCGAGTTTCGTTAATTCGTTAACTGGTTTAGCTAACAAGAAGTTTTATTAAAACTAAAAAAAAATTCTTACTTTAAGATTCACTTAAATTATTGTATCATAGTAAGAGAGTCTGATATAGGGTGACATGAACTATAGACACATAACATTTTCAGAGCCCCTTAACAGAAATTCTGTGCATAATTGCTCGGACCATGTAATGTCTAAATTAAATTCAAATTATCCGACCTAAGTACTTTAAAACAAACTTCAATAACCCCTGCTTGTTAAACCAATGTATACTTTCTCATCTTATGTCTTAGTTTTAAAAATTATGTTAACCAAAATTATATATTTTGCTTAACATTTCAGGGTTTAACTAATTTAGCATCACATCGACTGAAAGGACTCACGGAAGATCAGATACCAGGTCTTTAGTACGGGTAGGCAGACAGACAGAAAATTTTGGGAGAAAAGGCAGAGGCAGAGAAAATTTTAGTTTTTTTAATTAAATAAATAAAGACTAAAATAAATATTTTTTCTCGCTAAGTTAAACTAGCACTTATTTGAAATAAATTTTATTAAATTCTCCATACATTTCTCTATAAATTTATATTTTCTTTCTGTATCGGTGGATTTCAGTACCGCGTCTTTTGAAGAATTAAATAATGTTTGTTGACATTAAGTTGAAAAGTTTATAAATAATTAAAAATTGTTGAAGTTAAATGAAAATATGAAAAATATGGTAAAAATAAAATTAACTTTGAAGCAATTTTATTAAATAAATTGGCCCTAAATTCTTCATGCTTTCAATTTTAAGTGTTTAACAATTCAATTTTGATTATTTTTAGCAATTAAAGTTTCATTTTTAACATAATTTATTCATAAGTAATGATTCTAATTTTTCCCCCTGCCTCTCACCATTTCATTCTCGATGCATGAGTCTATTTCACAAATTTTAGATTTTTATAATGAAAGATAAAGAGTTAAGATTGTAAAGGTTAAAATGATTTAGAAGATAAATTATATTTTGCTTTTAAAATTAGCCAATAGAAAATCAAACTTGTGTTGGCTAAAAGTAAATAAGGGAGACAGTTTGAGAAGCATT
Source organism: Hylyphantes graminicola (assembly GCA_023701765.1). Classification (NCBI taxonomy): domain Eukaryota; kingdom Metazoa; phylum Arthropoda; class Arachnida; order Araneae; family Linyphiidae; genus Hylyphantes; species Hylyphantes graminicola. The sequence goes on from CM043116.1 coordinate 2,866,919, forward strand.
AGAATTAAAAAAACAACAACAATCGTTTAATATTAAAAATATGCGTAAAATAATAAGGAAATGCATTGGAGTTCATCTGAAGAATACATTAGTAAAATTCATCATCTTAAATAAAATCAGATATCCCAATAGTTACCACACATAGTTTTAAAAAAAAGTGTAAATTTTGAAATTTTGTAAAATTTAAAAGTTTTGATCTTAAAAAACTAACTACTTCAAAATTATTGTTTTAAAAATTAAGAAAAATTGAATATTCAGTTAAAATTTCAGGGAAAACAGGTTTACGCTTTTGCTAATTTTCTTTTAAACTCAGAAGATTACTGAACAAAATCAGCACTCATTAATAGATACTAATGTAATGTCAGTTTTTAAAAAATATATTTGCTCAACAATAGCTTTCTCGAATAGAATGTTTAAAGAAATAGGTTAGTTTGTTAATAAAAAGAATAGTGGCGTCTAATGACTATCAAGAACAAAGCACTTAATCATTTATTTCAAAATGTATGTTAGTTTGATGATATCAAGTCTAGGTTAGGCTACCAAGAAGTAAACTTTATTAAGACTAGTCAAACATTCAATGTACACTTTAACTTAATCCATTTTTCCATTATTATGCAATTTTAACCTCTTGCGACCTGGTGTCTCTAGTTGAGGAAGTTTTTTTAAAACCTCCCCACAAACAATTAACGCGTTAATTAGTATCGAAATTAGAAGGTTCCTATAGAAATAGGTCCAAAAATCAGTTTTTAGCCTTTGATTACAGTTGCAAGTAATTTATTTCTGTAAAAAGTGAAGTTGAACAAGGGTCAATATGATATTAGAGTTTTTTTTTCTAAAAATAACTTAGCTCTTTCCTTAAACTTTTTAATAAGTTCTTTTAGTGGTTAATTTCAAAGGCGTTTTGCATTCAAAACAATGTTCAAATAAACTGAAAACTACAAGTAAGTGATACGCCTTTTTTGTTGCTTTTATAGCATCAAAATATTTTTATAGTTTAAGGCGTGTCTCTCAGTAACTATCAAACATAATTTAAAAAACCTGCAAAACATACTTTTTCTTATATATTTGTATGCAAAGTATGTTTAGGTGGAGAATATACGTATAGGATTTTGCTGGGGTCTTAAGAGGTCAAGTTTGTATCACGACTCCTTTGGGATCTAAGCGAGATAAATGTGATTGTATATTTCGCAATAATTATCATTATTTACTGGTGGATATCGAAATATTTTCAAGTTGAATAAAAAAATATTTCTGACATTCAACGTGACATATAATTTTTTATTGTGGTGACTTTATTATGAGGATGAAAAGAGTTAACATTTAATTAAATATCCGGATTGAAAACTGTGGTGTGAACGTTAACTAAGACTCATGAAACTAATTTTACATTCTATTAAACATTTAATTGATTTTTAAAATTATTTTTGAAATTCATTTTAACTTCAAGGTAATGTAATTAGAAATTATGATTAAAAATGAGTCAAATTGTGAGAGGTAAAAATTTTTTCATTTTTAGGTAAATAAGTATTTGCAAAACACGATTTATGTAACAAAAATTCTATCGAGTTAAAATGGCACTACGCATCAAACTGTAAAAAAAATTCTGAGAAATATATCTTCATTAAAAAAAACCCACCTGTGACATAAATATTTTTTTAAAAAATAATTGTAGATGTTTTTTTAAATGCGTGTAGCAACAATAATTTAAATTATTGGTTAAATATAATTTAAGTATTTATTGTAATCTTAAGTTATTATAGAAGGTATATAAAACAGTAAAACCCTTATCAAAATTTACATACCTTTTAAATTCTCATGTGTAGAGCGTTGGTTTTCAATTTCTCATCTTTTCATTTTCTAGTAAGAAGGGAAAAAATTTTATGTAGAAGTATACATTCAAACTTCAATTAACTCGTTAAAATTACTTTTATAAAAAAAAATAAAAACCCTTTAAAACGAAAAAATTAAATACGTTGTTAGAATTAAGCTATTAAATAATGTTTCAATTTATTATAATACCGAATTTTTCGTAATTAAACTTAAATAAAAACCAAAATTTGATTCATCATAAAATGTGCGAAATTTTCGGAATTGTTAATATAGTTTACTGATTAATCAAAACAAGCTTATGAAATGTTTTTAGTTGATGAATCTGTAGGGTACCAGCATTAACTGCCATACAGTTATAGGTAGAGAGTCTAGAAGTTTTAAACAACGGTCAAGTGACGAGGCTGACAGCAAGCTCTTATTTAACATAATCAAACCTTGCATTATGAATTAATTATGAACCTTTTTAATCCATTTAATTATGTTTATTCATTTTATATATGTTTTAATTTTATGAAAATTCATTCTATTTCATTCTGAAACTATGTATGCTTCATTGCCTTGTTTTCGTAGAATTTAGACCACATTAAATTCCATGACCTGAACGTCTGAATCCTTATGATAATGAAAAGATATTTACAACTGAATTTTATCAGCGAGAGCACCTCTATGATTCAATACAACGGAGAAAATTGATTGTCAAAGCTTTTAATCTAGCTGTATTGAATATTTTTTACAAAGATATTTTTTATTTGACAAATGTATCTGATTGGAATGTCTTTATAATTCAATTTTTTGAAAAAATTTCGAATATTTCATTGAAAAATTTTATAGAAGATAAAAAATACATTCAAACCAAATAAAAAAAGATTTATATAGACATATAAACCAGCCACAACAAATAAAAACAGTTTTCAAAAGTATTCGATACAGCTGGTGCAATTAGGTATCAAAAATTATTTTTGTTTACTTTATTAATACAGAGAGGAACTCTCTCTGAGGAAAGTCTATGGTCAATCTTATTTCTCCTCAATCAGTGCTTTAATAATTAAATATTAAAATTGTTTAAAATTTAATAATTTGAAGTTTCGTTTACTGCATTCTATTATTCTTATTTTGTGTGTAATTAAAACTTATTATGTTGCCCCATCTTTATATGAGAGGATTCACGAAATAAGCAACATACACTCTAAAAAATGAATGCTCAAAAACGACTAAAATTTCCTTAATTTTGACGATTCCGTTACTGGCAAATGTCGTCTTATCTAAGGAAATATTTCGTCATTTTTGAGCATGTGAGTACAACAATGAGATTCAGTTTCCTAAAAATCAAGATACAGAATCGTCAAATCAAGATCTTTAAAGTGAGGATTCGCGTTTAATCAAAAGTCACGTGATAGTTTGACGAAACAATCCTGAAAATTAACGAAATGAGGCTTGAGGATTCATGAATCGTCAAAAATGAAAGTGTTATTTCTGAGAGTGTACATGAATACCCATCTTTAAAAACTGTTATTCTCCAATGCTGTTAAACATAGTTTTTTTTTAATTAAGACTTCTAAGACTACTTTTTTTAAAAGGAGAGTGTGTACCTAAGATTAGATTTTTCATGTCCCTATAAATCCATGACTGAGATTAATTGAAGTGTGTAAAGTTTAGAGTACAGTTGGAGCAATCAATTAATTCACATTTGAACTATTTTATATTCGAAAACTTTAAAGACTGTGAAATATAAATTAAAATTGTGCCTAGGTGTGGTTGCTTTCAATAAAACTCAAGTGAGTTCAATAAAACTCAAAATGAGAAAAACTAAAAGTACAAATGCTGTTTGTCATAACTTAGATTTCATAACTTAGAAAATTTAATATCTCTTAAGAAACGAAATGTTAACGGATAAAGGAAATATTTATCCCCCTTTTAAGCTTCTCATAAGGCAAATAGAGTTAGCATTTACCCTTACTAAGCGTTGTTTCTTATAATGTCCTTATACCATACGTTTCTTATACCCTCTCCACTACCATTCTATTTTTTTTTTGTTATTACTATAGCGACAGAAATTTTAATTAACATTTAAAAAATTCCAATATTAAAATTACATTTTGCATGAACTAATTCATTTTTGATATGCAAAAAAGACTATTAATTGCAAGTGAATGATGTTTACAAAATATTATAGGTCTATTGTAGCTAAGATAGTTTAGATACATGGTTTTATTATTATCAACAATCTTTTAATTTCATAATGCATTTTTTACTGATAAAGGAAAACTTGCAGCGTTTTATTCCTGACATATTGAGATTTTAATACTTAGAAAAATGTAACTCATTTTTTTGGGAAAAATTTATTTGAAGCCTAAAATAGTTATAGAAATATTTTAAAGCCTAGCAAGATACTTTATTTTGTTTCCTTCATTTTGTTCATTATTTTATATTCAATCACAGATCTCCATTAAAATTTTGGAAACTGAAGTAAAGTTTCATACAAAACCGAAGGTCTAAGAACTATTATTAGTTTTAGACAGTCATTTTAATAGATTGCAAACATTTAAAAAAGTGATGCTTTGTTAAAGCTATAGTAGGTGACAGCTAAAAGTTTTCAGATAACAATCTATTACTAATATATTAAAATATATATTTCTTCAATTGTGTGTTGTTACCCATAATAAGTTAGTCTCCCATTTTATTTATAATTTAATTGGGAACTGATATTTATTCTTGTTTTTAAACCTTCATCTTTGAGTTCTATATGAAAAATAAACTACGGATTTGATTTTGACGAATGCTTTTTTTAGAAATTGAATGGAGTGGCTTTTAGTCCTAACCTATACAAAAAATATATATTATCTAATTCAGTGAAATATCACTTTTAAAATAATGTAGAGCATCAATGTATCGTTTCAAGTAAAATCATATTTCAATTAAATCTCGACATACTTTAATATCCACAGAGAGCTCAGATTTATTGTTATCTGGGCGTCAAAATTGGTAGCGAGAGTCGCCTAGATGGTGCCACAAAAAATGGTTCTCAGTTCAGGGGAATATGCCGAGTCTGAAAAGACCAATGTTGCTGCCCCATTGGAGAAAAAAAACTATTTCAATTGTAAAAATCGAAAAATCGTGCTTCCGAACTCTCGATACAAAACCCTAATCTGGAAATCTTTTAGCTGTCACCTTTCAAACTTTTACAATGCCTATTCTAACTGCATTGTCAATGGTACAAAATAGAAATTTTATAAAAGAAACTGTAATGCATCACTTACCTTTTTTTCAGTAATCAGAAAATGAAGCAGAAATCTGATACATAGTTTCGGTATACCAGGAGCTGTTGTTCGGAATTTCATTCCCCCCCCCCCTCCTCCATATTAGAGTGGCGTCATGCAGTATGCGGTTGCTGATTGGTTGGCGAGGAATGCGAACATTTTGCCACGTCGAATGGGGAAGGGGATACAAAAATTCCCATCTCCAATAAGGTTAAATCTTTTGTGACCTGAAATGAAGAAAAAAATGAAAATTAACATAATTGGTGAGTTCAATGACCATACATGGTGAGTATACATGTTTTTTTAGCATATTTTAGTCAAAATATCTAAGTTCCATCCCCTCTCCAAGGATAAAAAATAAATATAAAAGCAAAAAGCTATATTTCTTGGAATTACAAAAATAGGGTCTTTGTATGTTCACAAGTTGCCTATATTTCTTAAACTTGACAACACAAATCCTTAGCTTTGGCCTGAGGCGCCAAACCAGTCTCGAATACATCTTTTGATACATTTTGAGTCTAAACATATACAAATGGAAAATTTTTTGTGTAAGGTAACATTCAAGCTTTGAACACAAAGATAAGTAATTGCAATTTATGGTTTGACACACATGGATTTGTGGTCGACTTATAATACTAAAAGTTCGAGTAGAACTGAATTCTATAGTTAGATTATATATTAGTTTTCTAGAGACGAAAATATCAATAGGTAAATGAATAAATTTCGGTGTATTTTTAAAAATATTGCGTAGCATCAAAGGTAATCTGAAAAACATGTTTTTAAAATGTTTTTCTACATTTTTCTGAACGTACGTAAATAATTGAATCAAGTATGTGAGACATTAATAAAATTGTTATTTGTGTTTGTGAGGAAAACGATGCTACGATAATTTACAACTCTAAGTCGGATAATCTCCAGACTTCTATAATCTACCTTTCAAAACAGATTTAAAATATACAACCGTAACTATTTTAAGTTTAATGGTGTTAACCCTCTAGAAGATATGCAAATTGGCTGAAGTAAAAACTTATTTTAACTGCGCAAGATTTAATTAAAAATTTTAACTGGAAATGGATTATTTACAAAAACGAAATTGTATTTATGTAGCAGATGATAATTAATGACCTCTCCATACTTTTACATTTCAGTAAAACTTCAAAATTTATAAATATTCAAAAATTACTTGTTGCCGGAAAACCTAACAATCAGGTAGCGGGTTTATACATCTCTACTCCTCCTTAGGTTTTATAACAATAATTTAATGCGTAAAGGAATTAATCGAAAAAATATTCAAATTTTAGGAAAAATACTTCAATTATTAGATACTCAATAAGTAAATTCGTAAAAAAAGACTAAATTATTCTGTAGAAAAATATTCTAGGAAAATTGTATACATTTAAAAAAACAGCTGGATCTGAGGAAAAAAAAAGGTTGTTACGATGAGCAACAATATTTTAATAAGATATTTTGACCAAGTTCAAGTATCGAGTAAACAAATGATTCTTTCCGATTTTTCATTTATATTTATTTTCATAAAAATCATAAAATTTTGTAAGCCTTCTAAACAAGCAACAGCTTGAACATTAAGTATACGTCGTAGCTTGGTAAATTTTATTGTGAAAACTTTCCAGCTACAGAAACTAACAAAAAAAGTGTCACAACTTACTCATTCCAGGTTCTGAAAAAGAATAAGTTTCCTGAATTTTTCTTTTATTATAATTTACTTTATGTCAATGCTACGAGTAAAAGGGTAAATTTAGTTTTAACATTGCATGTACAATGGTCTTTTTTTTTCTCAATTTGCTAGAGAATTTCTTAACTTTGCAAGGAATAACGATGACAATAATTACTATTTATTTTTGATAGAAAGACAAATTGAAAAATTCAAAATAGATTAAAAAGAAAGTTTGTTTTGAACACTTATTGATACCCAAAATTCCCTCAAAAGTACACAATGTGATATTATAAAACTACCATAATGATCTACAAAGATGCATCTTGTTTCGTTAAAAATCGCTTGGTATTGGAAAAAAAACTGTTGCCCCCAAACCAAAAATTTGTTCTAATATTTGTTTTAAGTTTTCTGATTTGTTGAAAATTTAGATTTTTTTTTGGTTTTATTCAAATTCTCGGCACCTTATAATTAAATTAATGTAAAATGATAACAGAAAAATAATATTCACTTCAAAAGTGTATATTTAAAAGCACGATTTTTTTATTTACATTGTTAATAATTAATTTGATAGCTAATGAGATAATTAAACAGTTTCAGGTGCTACACTACACGATTTTGGTGTGACGTTATTACATAAAACTTTTGATAACTAGCCGTATGCTATAGTAACTTTTTTTTAATAGAAGAAAAGAAGGTAGTAAGGTTGGTTTTTAATTATCGTAGCACTAGAGCTACACGAGGGCTATTCGCGACGGGTGTCGTACTTTAGAACCACAGTTAAGGGACGCATCACGTCTGAATAGGCACCCAACGCAGCCGTAAATGGCGACATCGTACGCAACGTTAGGACTTTGAAGGATGGCTAACGTGCACTCCTTTACACGGCACATTTGTCAGACATTTTTTTTTAGCTGCACGTGCCGTTTATAGGTCGGCAGTTATTTCATTACATATGGGGATAACTAGCCGCATGGTAAATTTTGTAACATTTATTTCTTAATAGGAGAAACGGAATCAAAAAAGAAGTCGTTCACTTGTCGTTGATTCATAAATGCGAAGTAACAACATAAACTACTCTGTGTTGCTACCGATTTTGTGCTTGGTTTCGCCAAATAATAAAGGTTCCTAGCACCTGAAACGGCTGTGTGGTGAAATATTTTTTTTTAGGTATTCTATTAAACCATTTATCAGGTTTTAATTTACGAAACCTGAATTTAAAAAAAATGGTGAAACGTTTCACAACACCACCGGTGCAGTTACTTGGAGCCAATTTTCGTTGACGAAATTCTTAACAACGTAAATAATCATTTTATCACAAGGTTCCTCGTACATACAATAAAAAAAAATTATTTAAGGCACTTCATGAAAATAGCAAATAAGGGATTTTGTTTACATGCAGCATTTTTAAACTCAAAATACAAAAAAAGCCTAATCCTATTTTGTGGTGCCACATTACTTCATAAAACAATGTGTTATGTCTGCAGTTTTGTGTGGCATGACCATACGTCATAGAATGATGACGAAATGAAAAGATCTAGTAAAAGTGCAATAATTTAAGATTAAATATTCGTAATCTATAAAAAAAAATCATTCTTAAAATATTGTATGCTTAAACATGAGGTTGGAATTTTGCAGATTTTCCTTTTATATATATAAATTTTAAGTGATGGTAGTAATTATAGAACACATAATATGTAAGTTCTTTTAGTTTTAAGTAGATAGATAAAATATATTTAGTTTTTTTATTTGTTTTTACACCTATTTAGAATGAATTTAAGTTAAAAGCAAAGTTATTCAAGCAAATTTTAGCTGCAAAAATGAAGAATGAAAGTTTCTTCCTAAGTCTAAACACTCAACGCTATGCTCAAGAATATCTATTCACACTTAAAAACAAGCTTAAAAACTATTACAGACCCAAAATTTACTTCGTCAAACAAGAAATAGGAGATAAATTAATGAATTTTAATGAATTGTAATTTCAAAAGATTGCAGCTAAATATATCCTTAAACTAATGAAATTATATTTTTCTAAACATTTGCTTATTTCAAGGAAACCTTCATGTGTTATAAAGTGTAAGAATAGTACTGCATTAATTACTCCATAAGTTTTGTATGTGAATTTAACTTATGGCATTAGTAGTGTATATTAAAAATGAAATTAAACCTTTATTCATTTGAAAATTATTTAAGATTAATCAATACGCAAACGTTAAAAAATTCATATTTTTAATGAACACGGAAAAAATAATAAGATCACGATATGCTTTTAAGTTTGATACAAATAATAAAACAAAAATCTGTAAAATATATTAAGATGAAATTAAAATGTTAAAGTTTTATGCTAAATAAAATAATCCATTAGGGTTTTTTTAAAAGAAAAACAAACATTTTCCACGATTTTTATGCAACTCTCTCGGTAATATTCAAAAATCTTAAAGTTCACTAATATACATGGGGATTTCCACGCGTGACTGACACTACATCAGAACGATTTAACCAATTTCGTTTGCACAGTTCATAATTATTTTATATTTATTTAAAAAAAAATATTGTATGTCAGTATACCCCTTAGCATATAGTATTTTTAGCAATCAGTAAAAATTTTTAAAAGTTATTATTTAATTAAAAAATAATAAAAATGTCCTGATGTGACTGACACTACACGAAAGTTCGTAGATTTTTGGCTATCATGAAAATTCGAATTTCTTCTGATTGGGCAGTAATTCAGCATTCTACCACTGCTTATTTTAAGTATAAGGTTTCAGGCTAAATATATTAACTTCAAAAAAGTATTGAAATACCATAGGAAATAATTTATTAGCATTTTTGTGCGTGACTGACACTACATTCAATTCGTGACTGACACTACATTGTGAATTGTATCACAGATATGGAATTTTAAGCAATAATAACACAACATATGTTAATAATTTTGATCATGGAAAGTTAAAAATTGCATAAATGGTAAAATTATGGTTAGAAAAAGATACACAAAGTCCCCTAAAGTAGGTTTCTGGTAATTTTGTTAAACTCTAATTTCTTCTTCAAAATGCAGCAAATCAACCAAATCAACATTCTACCAGTGTTTATTTTAAGTATAAGGTTTAAAACTGAATCATTTAATAGCAAAAAAGTATTGAAATATCATAGGAAATAATTTATTAACACCTTTGTGCGTGACTTACATTACATTCAACTAGTGACACACTACATCATGTGAATTGTATCACAGAAATGGAAATTTTGGCAATAATAACAAACGTAGGTAAATAGTGTTGGGCATGGTATGTTGAAAATTGCGTACACGGTAAAAATACAATTACAAAAAGTTACACAAGGTCCCCTAAAGTTGGTTTCTGGTAGTTTCGTACTTCTTTATTCAATAGCATTTTCTGAAAAATCTTGACCCTGAAGCCACGCAAAAAGACTTCCCGACCATTGCAGATGTTTCAGTTTTACTGAATAAGCATCTTTATTAAACATTTGCCAACAAAATTTTAACGATAATTTAACTATAAAAGGAAACAAAGCTCTTTTTATAGCATCAAGTTCACTTTCAGAATTTTGTTGAGAGGTATATTTCTTTTTACAACATTTAAATTTGTTTTATCCGCCTTGTAGTATTTTGGGGGATTTAATGAAACATTGGAAGTTGTTTAAAGTAGGTATTTGGTGAATTAAAAAAAAAACCGGATTAATTTTTGAGTGTTTGGGAATCGGAAGTATTTATCTTCTTTGATGAGCATATATCATTTAAACTACTTATTTTGCCCTTTACACAGTTGTCAGAAATTATAATAGCGACATGTTTGGGCAGATTTCTTATTCAAAGTGAAAAAATCTTTAGCAAAATGCGAGTCAAATTTGATAGAAAGTGTGGCTTATTTTATCCCCTCCTCACTGTATCACGAAGTCCATCAATTGCTCCTTTACCATGACTGAAGGCAAAGATGACCATGACTTTTGGAAAAAAATTTCCACACAAGGTTGTCAAATGGTTGGGGGATTGCAATGGGGGTGAAATACTTTTAATTGAAGTGTTGTCCGTAAAGTGGTTTTTGCTTTCATTTTCTTTAAATTTTTGTAATTTATCCCCTCCTAAAAACTTCCCCTTTGCTCTTTTTTTTCTTTTAGCTGTTGATATAGCCATATTAAATCAAAATTATCAAAATATAAGAAATCTACAAAGATTAAAGCTATTCTAAAACTTCTAGATCAAAAGAAGTTGTGACTCACACTACATTGTGACTGACACTACAAATCTAAAATGTGTTATAAATAGAGAAAATGCTTTTCATTTTAAAATTAAGAGGTGGGAAATTACACAGAGGTTACTAAAGTAAGAAAATATCGCAAAAAATTTGAAGTAAAGCCTTTTTTTTTAAAGTTATAGAAACTTTTCTATCTTTTCGTGACTGACACTACAGTTAAAAAGGATATTTTTATCTTCCTAATTAAATATCGTTTAGTTATAAATACCAATTAATAGTGTGTTTTTAAGGTAGTTCTGATAGTGTATTTTAATAATTTTATCAAAAAATCTGATAAAATGTGCTTCGTACCTTAAAATTCATTTGTTCAAAATGATGAAAAAACACGAGACCATGCTTTCAAAACAAAGCGGATATTTTGAAGCTGCTGTGTTGCCAAAGATGAAACAATAATAGTTGTTGATACAAAAATAATAAAATTCAAACCTTTCTAAAGCAAATATAAAAGTTGCAAGTATAGAAAAAAATATATTTTTTTTGCAGTCGTGGGCTCTTCTGACGTGGAATTACCCACATGCTTTTAAGAAGAATTAAGTAATATTTCAATGCATTCTATTTAGATAAATATTTATTTAATCATTTTAACTTATTTTATCCTTAAGAAAACTTATAACTAAAAAAATGTAAGAATTTTTTAATTTTGATTCAAAATTGTTTTCTCAAAGCTCGTAAGAGAAAAACAATATGAATTTTGTCATGGGAGTTAGGGCATGGGTATCTGGGAGATATATTCTATTTTTAAAAATGGATAGTTTAAAAAATTTGTTGGCATTGAATTTAGTCTTGCAAATATCCCGATTTATTATAATTTGTAAAGACAATTTACTTGTGAATGTTGAAGGGTAGATTTTCGAAAGATGAACTAATTGTTTTTTTGTGAGACAATTTTTAAAAACAATGGTTCTTTGCATGCAATTTATTATTAAGGAAAAAAATTAAAAAATGTTCATTTCAACTTAGCTGATTTCTTCAACATTCTTCTTAGTGCATTAGTTACCGGCCTGATAATATCAAAAGGTGATCGAAAAACGAATATTCTAATAGAACAGTAAATGCCATGCCACAATAGAGTTTTATTTTCTCACAAATGATTAAATAAATTATTTTGAAAAATATAAAATAAGAATTATGTAATAAGAGGTAAAAAAATAACTCCTTTCAACAAGAAAAATATATCATGAAGGACTTTCATAATTCATTCAGAATTTATAATTCATGCGAAATTTTAAAATGCTCTGAATAAGCATCTTAAATAGATTGTTTGAATTTTAAACAATGTTAAGATAACTGCTATATACGTGCTAAAATAATATATACTATTAAAAATTGGGTAAAAAATTATATTTGGGAGTTTAGATCATTCATCCAAAGTTTTGATTTTAGATATTTTTTTCTGTATAATGTGTCACAGTTTTGTAGTAAGTGTTCAATGACAAAATGAAAGATCGGTTTTAACTTTATGTACCCACAAATTAGTTTTGAATCATTATTGGAGCTAATAGTTTTTAACTCTACCTTTTTCGCAGCAAACATATAATGAAAATGCTATTAAAATTTTAGGTAATTAAAAATTAACAACTAATTGAGCTGAGTTTGAAATTGTACTATTTTGTTTTAATTTTATATTTTTGATTCTTCTAAATTACAAGTAAAAGTGTGTAATAACTCTATTTATAAAATTATTTAGAATTTGAAAAAGAAATTAAATAATAAGAAAAAAATTGCCACAAATTATCACTATTCTTCCTGAAATTTTTGCTTCAGAAATGTTGGAATACTCTATTAAAATTTTAATCAAAGTATTCAATAATCCAAACTTTTTTTCATTAGTACTATTAAAAGTTTACTATCCAAGTTTTAATACATATTGTGAAAATAATTAACTGTCTTAATTTTTTTTTCCAGATCGACACCAAATCTTCTGTGCAAGGGATTTTTATGCTATTATGGAACACTACAGAAAACACAGTGTCTTTTGGTGAGGGGTCCTTGTGAAATTGATCAAGTGACGAAATAGAAGACAGAAAGTTCACCAAAAATGAATGCATGTCTTCATTGAACACTGAGCCTGGACATTAGAACCTGGTTGAATGTTCGTGCACCAGTGCTTCCATGTGGATACTTTTTTTTTATAGAATTTGAGCCGCAAAATTTGTTATAATGTTAGACTAAATTCCATCCCAAATATCCTGTGACTGATGTTTTAATATACGCAGACCAACACTAGAAAGAGTAAATAAACGACATAAAATTTAGAAACAGATCTTATTTGAAAGATAAACTTCTATTTTTTGTTATTTTTTTTAAAGAGAACTATGGTGTGAAATTTCTCTTAACTCTTGTTCAAGACACACTTCGCAATAGATATTGGTGCTCGATTCATAAGATTGCAGAGAACAAATACTTTGTCAAATTCATTTTTATTAAAAATATAGTGGACTTTAAATGTTAAATTTTAAATGAAAATAATAAACTTTTAATTGAAGACATTCCCTTTTTTAATTGAAGACATTCCCTATTTCATTAACGAGATTCTCATAAAGGGGATCTTGTGTTGAATTTTGCATTATTCTAATTTTAAACTCTGAATGTGCAGTTTTATATCCTACTTTTATTAGCAATATTTATATTCAGTTTATACGGAATCAATGTTACAAAGCTTAAAAATTACCTTCGAGGATTACAGTAGCTTGAAATCTGGTTAAGAAACAATTTTTTATACATATATATATTTAAGAAATATTCATTTATGTGAATACGAGTAAAAAGAATTTTGAGAAATTTTCCCAGAATAATTTCGTTTTCTTATACGAAAACAAAATGTAGAATGTTTTTTAAAAAGATATGCCCTCTAATAACATATCATTCAATACATATTCTAAATTCAAAAACCCTAAAGTATCTGTTATTATATGGTTTTAAGAATAATTGAAGTATTAAATCCAAACATATGTCAAATTTATATATTTTAGTTAAAGCAGAATTTAAATACCCAAACGCTTTTGACGTATTCTACAAGTAAAAGTTACACACGTGAGAGGATGCTTCACTGATTTTTTTTAATAAAATGCAGTGCGGTAAAGGATGCTTCAAAATGAAATTCAGCATTACTTTTAACAAACATTTTTTTAAAATTCCTGAATTTCAATTAAAAAAATGACCTAAAACTCTCCCAAAATATTGAAAAATGGCAATAACTCTTATGTAACATGAACAACCATTTCACGCAAAACCTTAAAACAACAAAACGACATAAAAATATGCAAATAGCACTATAAAACAATAATGACCCATAACCATCGCTATTACTCCAGAACAAGTTGCTGACAGACACTTAAATTTACATTGCAGGGGACAATGCTTGGCGAATCATTGGCAAGAGTTGATTTGTCCCTAGAGGCCAAACTTACACGCCTATAACAATGCAATTAAAGGAGTCATACTGTGAAGAGATGGAATACCATGATAAAGATAATCATTAGTATGTAGGCGGAGCTACGAGTTTAAACGATGACAATTAATCGAAATATCTATGAAGGTTTATTTTTGTTGAGATTTTAGGCTGACAGTGTTTTGAAAGATTTGTGAAATGTTGACTAGATAACTTTGAATGTGTGTTACGTATAAAGTGTTAATGAGAATTGCTTTGTGATGATAGTAATATTTTATTTGAGTTTAATTTTTTAAAAAGAGAATTGGATGTGTAAGAGATTGAGTTCCTTGTAAATCTGTAAGTAATGGCTTTTTTGTAGAATTTAATCAATACATTGAAATATCACTAGTAAATTATTATTACATTGAGTAACTTAAAAGTAATACGACTAATGCCTAAAAAACAGTAAAGCATAACAATAATATTTGTACAATATGTGTGTAAATAAAAAAATTTAAAACGAGGGAAGAATTTTTTAATTTTAAGCAGCTCAAATTACGAACGATATTTGGATAAATTATTTTTTTATGATGACATGCCTAAAAAGTTTAATTTTTTTTTAAGATTTTAAATTAATTAAAAAGTTTCCAAAATTTTTTAAATGCAATTATTCCTGTGCTGGATGTGCTATTTAGATTATCAAGTGAAAAATGTAGGTGTAGCGCGAGATGAATTAGGGAGAAAGCTAATTAGGGAAAAGTAATATTTGTACACTGGTTTGTTAAAATTGTGACTTAACAGACGATTATTGAATTTAAAGAAGTGATATTTTTTTGCACAGGATTAAAAAAACATATTTTTTGTTTTACCATACATAAATGAGTTCATATTGTTGTCTTAATGTGTTAAACTATGTGCGTGATATTAATATATTTTTAATTAGTATGTTATTTATTGAATTATTTTTCGAGTATTTGTGAAAGCAAATCTATATTATTCTACAGAATTTTCATTTTATTATTAATTTATATAATAAGAAAAAAGAACAGTTATGGTCCTTAAAAATAGTGTTAAAATTATGTGCAAAAAAAAATGGCAATATGTAATACAGAGAGTTAAATCTCATTGTATACTTCTCTAATCTATTTACTTAAAAGCAAAATAACCAAACGTCTTATCAAACAATAATACTTTTCAAATAATAGATCTATGTAAAACAAAAACTAATTTAAAGGTTTCAACAGGAATAATTTAAGACTCGCAAACATAGTTTTAATTTTTGAATAGGTTATGGTAAGAAATTTCACAAAAGTTTGTTTATTATAAGTTTGCAAAAAATAGGATTTAGCTTACTAATATTTAAATTTTCATATGTGAACTTTCTAGCATAAAAATATTGGGAAGAAAATTATCGAAAGCATTTAAATATTAAGTTTGAGCTAGTTTACAACATCATTTGAATGCTGACAAGGATATAGGGCTTAGAAATGTTTTATGTATGTGCACCAAATACAGATGCAGGAAGAGTATGTGTTAAAATAATCTTGGATTATATAAGTAAAAATTTTGAATTTTGTGTTTCTAAACTCGTAATGCGACATTTGTCTAGAAAAATTTAGGAAATGAAAGGTACGAATTATTGAAAAAATAAAATAAACTTATTGAATCTTTTACATTGCAAAAAAATAATACAATAAATAGCAATTCGCACATTGGTGTTAATAAATGATGGGAAAAAACTAATACATATTTATATTCCAGTATAAACTTTAAACATAAGCTGTAATATTAAAAATACAGTAAATTATTTGAGAAAAGTTAGAAAATAAATAAAACTTTGTAGATGTCTGATGAAAAGTGATATCGAAAATATAAATGCTTGTAATAAGCGTTTTTTTAGTGATAAATCATACTAAACTCATACCCAAAAACCAACTATTAACAAACATAAAAACACGAAAATAAAAAAAATCCTAATAGAAAAACCTTATAACAAATGAAAGTTTTAAACACATAGTTTCAATAATTTACAGCCACATTACACAGTATTTAGTGCCACGTTTAAGTATAAGCCAGAGCAATGATAAATTTAATACTCCTTAAAACCCTGGACTATACTGTCCGTACTGTAGAAAATACACTAAATACTATTTTGATTCTCGTAAATCCATAAAGTTCAGTCAATTAAACTGTAAATGTGTATGGCCATGCTATATCAACACAAAAATGATATGAAATGTAAGTGATGTTATTGTAAGATGTCTGATATGTATTTGAACAACAGTTTTTTATTGAGAAATTTGAGATGATCAATTTAAAGGAAAGCTTTCAGTTTGAGCACCTTGAAAGAAACACGTTGGTAGAAACTGCATTTGAGATTTATGTTTTTGTACCCGAACATTCCAATTGAACTTCTTTTTCTTAACTTGATCAAAGGTTTTTGTCTTGTTTCGCACTTAACTAAAAAATTGTTCAAAAAATTTTAAGGGACACCCATGTTCAAATGACCTTTATTACATATTTTTCTCAGAATCTGTTGGATATTTTTAATGAAGTTTTTACTTTCTTTTATATAGATGTTTATCTATACTTTAATTCAGGCATTGTCTAAATTTTTGTTTGGTTTTTTAAATTATAATTTTATAAGTCAAGCTACATATGTTTTACCTAAAAACATCAATAAAAAAAGTGTCAATATTAAAAAAAAAGGTAGTTATAGTCAAACCCTTCCAGCGGTGTTTAGAAACCAACTTCTTAAATATGTATAAAAAATTTCAGGCTGATACTTACAGTGGATTTTGAGAAAAAGGTACATGAACATTGAAAAAGTAGGTTTTGAGAAAAAAAAAACGCTTAAAAGTAAACAATATGACTGGAATTTCTCTAAACAGCGTAGTTTAAAAAATAATATTAAAAATACTTCCAGTACTTAAAACTTCTAATGTAAGATATCGTTGAAAATATAAGATTTCGTATTTAACACTGAAAAAAAATTTAGCCCCCCCCCTTAAATCATGTAATTTTCATTAAAATAATAGTTTTATTTGCTTATGTTTGAATGCATTCATTTCCAAACTCAGTTAATAAAAAAATGAATACATTAAAAGTATACGATTTTGGATTTCTGCGAAGCTTTCGGAACTGAGCACTTTTAATTTTGAGTTTGATTTCAATGACGACTACGATAGCTTTTTCGTGCAATGGGTAACTAGAATTTAAAAATTGCAAATTTATGAATCCTAATAAAAAAAATTATATTTATCCAAAAAGTAGAAGAAACTAAACCTGTTAAATAAACGAAACAGTGTATCAATAGTATATTAAAAAAGCACGTTCAGAAAAATTAAATATTTTGCTAAAGGTGTTCTTTTGTCGAAATTTTGAAGCCGAAATTTGATGATTATAAGCAAAAACATAAATTCAATCTATTTACATAATAGTCACTTAATTTATTTAAATATTTACACTTTGATATTGTATTAGAGCTAAAAAACCTTCAGTAAACAGATTTTTAATTTTTAACTTTAAAAATCGTTTAAACATATAAATTTGAAAATTATTGTTCATTATACCTTTTTATTGCTTTAATTGTCAATTAGTATCGAATTTTAGAAAAAGCAGTTTGAAATACTTTTTTATATTAATGTTTTATCACCCTTCACGGATACTTCTAGTGTTATTTTTTTAAAAATAAATACAGCAAAACGCATGTTTAAATGAGTACATGAATGACATATTTCTAACGGTAAATAGTATCATCTTATAGTAAGAGTCATTGGTAGACTTTGTTTAATATAAGTGTAGATAAACCAAATATAATCCTGAAATTCTTTATTGATTCCATAATACCCTTCAGTATTATGTAAGGTAACAAACTGTCACATGAAATAGCATACCATGGTTATGTCATGTTACATAAGTTTATTTATATTATTTTTATATACTTTTCTGCCAATAATACAACACAAAGTACAATCTCAAGCATATTTGATGATCTTGAGATTCTTGATTATTATAATCCTGCTATTATAGTCTTGAAGACAAATTTAGTTTATAGTTATAATTTCACTTGTACAGTTATGACTTATAATTATTTTTAATAGGTAAACGATATTTAATGCCATTTGTTTTTGTGTTTGACTGTTCGTAGTTAACATGAAAAATAAATAATTCTGTCAATTAAAATTCCGTTGTTGTACACGTGATTGCAAATTTTGTTCATTGAATTAAATGAATAAATGTTAGGAAAAAAATTAGAAATCAATTTAAAATACAACAGTATAAAATGTTAGTTGAAAAAATTTGAATTAATACTACTTACATTAGCTTTTTCGAATTTATAGTATTTTTTTATTGTATAAAAACAATGTCTGAGTGTAACTGCAACACATTTTTGTTAACCCTTTGAGGGATAAGGAAATTGGTTGAAAAGTTAACTTGCTGGTATTCTTTTTTTGTAATTTAGTGTAAATTTGTTTGAAAATTCGAATTCTTAGTTCTTTTAAATATATATATTTCTATAGTAGACATTTAAATCGTTCCTCCATGCGCAAAATTTTAAAATTTAATAAAATTATTTAATTTATAAATTTTTAAAATGTTATATGTGTAGCTAGAAAATCTGACAGACAGGTATGGCTGTATCCTCGCAGAGTCGAAACTATATCAATGTAAACGATATATTTTCTCTGTAACATAAAGTTAGTTCAAAACTTAACTATTTCTATCAAGATTTGTATTATAAACAAGAAGACAATAGAGCTATTTGCATGAATTTTTAAACCTAAACTTTACCTTGGAAAGAGGCTTAAAATATTCCTGCAAAAATGAACAATTATTTTAATTTCATTTTTTTAAGTGTTTCAACAGCTCTTTATTTGTATTTAATAAAAAAAGTATAAATTTCTATTAAAATCGAAATAGTTATAATTCCAGTACATAGTTACTATTTTATATGGATGAAAGAAAACATTTTAATAATTCTTGCCCTCGCAAGTTTTCACAAATAGTTTTATTAAACTGAAATTTGAAATATAAAAACTAATAGGAGTTCTTCTAAATTATTATTCATATAAACTTAAAACTTTCAACACCATTTTACGGAGAAAAAAAATTAAAGAACTTTCGAAAGTTAATTTCATTGAGAAAGAGCATTCACGAAAAAAAAGTTTATCCCCAAGTAAAAACTAATAAAATTTAAAGAAATAAAAAAAAATCTACTCAACATTTAAAGACATTTGCTCATCCGGATGATCGAACTTTCTGAATAGTGCCGCGAATCAAAAATTCCATATGCCGTAGGAATGCTGTTCTTTTACCGTCTAAAGGGATGGAATTCGGCCGGTATCGGCGTTTCAGGTTTATTTTGGATTTGATAAATTTGAACTAAGGTCAAGTGGGGTAAGTGTGATAGGGTTTCTGCATTTTTCATTAAGAAAATTCGTTCTCTGCTTCAAGTAAATTCCAAATCCTAAAATTGGTAGTGAATTATTATAAGAAACATACATATGTAGGAAAAAAATTATATGTTTGAATTCCAATTTTAAGTGTACAAAATTTGCATTTCAAAATCCATTGCTGTTTTATCACACTTACACCCACATAGGAAAACCCACATAAAAAGAAGACTGTAGCACTTAAATTCAAAAGCTCAAAACTTTCTTTTAAAAAAAAATAAGGTAAATATTTCGTTTTAGTTTAATTATAAGTGGTCTAATGTTATATATTGCTAACTTTCACATTTTTAGAATGATTTCCAAAGTTACAAGAGCTGTTTATCACACTTACCCCCAATCACACTTACCCCACTTGACCCTACTTGTAATTTAGTATTACCTCCATTTAACTGATATACACTTAAACATATGTTTTGTTTAAGTCTCTATTGCTACGCAATTCATTTTAAACTTAAAAAATAAAATACTTTATGGAAGAGGATCTGGAAATCATTTTTACACATTAGATTGTAGATGCTATCTGTCGTCATTTGTGGAAAAAATTTAAACATGTGGCCCTGGTTATAATTGTGACTTACTCGTGGTCATAATGACCGAAGTCATAACTACCACAAAAAACTTTATTTTATAGAATTCTATGTTTCTTATGTATCAAAAAATTTCATTTTATTATTGAGTTTTATTATCCAGTAAAATATCATTTGAAACAATAAATTTTTTTATAGAGTTGTTTAAGTGTTTAAAATTATTCCTACTTTTTTATTAAAATAATATACTCAATTGTTTGAATGAAGCTGTTTCCTTAAGTTTATACATAATAAATATTCAATTTGTTTTGTCAAAATGTAAACATCTAAAATCTGAACATTATTTAAGTTGTATGTACTTTTTTTACATGTATGTGTTCATACCTTTGCTTAAAATAAAATTAATTACAGTTTCCCCAGGATTTTTTTTATGATTATTATTTCTGATTTCCATATTAGTGTACATTGTTTTAGGCGAAAAATGATTTCTTGGAGCATTTTTAAAAAAAGTTACAATTCTTAAATAGATTACCTTCATCCAGGGCATACAACAGTAGGTATTTGAATATATTTTTATAAATTAAACGTTTGTATCGAATGATTTGCTTTTCTTTTATGAAAATGAGAACATATTTCGACAAACAAAATAAAAATTGAATTTCAAAAGTATTTTTTCACTTCTTATTAAGCCTCATGATCCACAAAACGCATATATAGTGTTTTAAACTGTTTTAATGCTTTTTTTCTATTCATTTAGATTCACGCTCGATTTTAAGTATCTTAATATTATTATCCCATACAGTTGTTTTAAAATTAACAAATTTGGATTACTCTGCAATAACTTGTAGAAATACATCATTTTTCGAAAGAAATCTGAGCATTTTAATCCAAATTTATTTTTAAGATAAGTATTTTACAAAATTTTTGTTTTTTATAATCACAAACTATACAATATTTTATTTGATTTTAAAAACAATCTAAGTGGTTTGCAACGGTATTTATTCAGTGCTGAAAATTATAGTTTATATCTTGGGTTATACTATCCGGGATTTTAACCCATACACCTAGCACTGCAGTCTAGAGATATAACCGTTATAACAACACTATTAGTTGTGAATAAAACTTAAATAAGAAAATATTGTTTGCCATTGTAGCGATTCAAAGAAGGTTCGCTAAGTGTTTTGCAATAATGGAGAAAATAAACTCAAACTTGGAAATACGCATAAAAATGAGTTTTCAGTGCAGTCAAGAACCCTTTGTTCCAACAAAAGCTGATCATTAGGTAATGTCTCGCTTAAAGAAAAAACACAAGTAATAGGTAGGTAAGTTTGAATTATTGTGTGTCACACTGGAGCTACACGAGGGTTATTGGAGACGGGCGTCATAATTTAGAACCACAGTCAAATGACGAGCCGGCACCTGAGTAGGCACCCAACGCAACCGTTAAGGGCGACATCGTTCGCAGCGGTGGGACTTTGGAGCATATATAACGTGCACTCCCCTACACGGGTATTATTCATCGGACATTTTTGGCTTCGCCGGCCGTTTATAGGTCGGGAGTATTTTGGCGATTCCCGGATCCGAATCTGGTTCCAACAGCATGCAAGACGAATGCCTAACCGACCGGGCTCCCCTCGCCCGAAACGCAAGTAATAAAGTAAAAAGATACTAGTAATTAAAGTAAGAAAAACATAGGTAATAAACACCCTGAAGATGGTTTTGAAGGAATTTTTTTAATCGATATTAAATTATTTTTACGACAAAAGGTTGAAAATAGTGTTTTTTTATTTACTCTCATATCTTCGCAATCATATAGGTCATAATCACAATTCATAAGAAGTTAATACACAATTTAATAGTCAATTTCAAACTACATTTTAATGTAGCCAAGGAAGAAATTTGTAAAATTAATACCACAAAGGGAACTTGCGCTAAACACAATCTGGACACGTCTCCTTCCACTTATAATTTTTATGAAACATTCTCAAGGAAGATTTGAATAAAGATAACAGCACACACCATCGGAGCAACGCAATGGATTGTTAAAATGGCATCTGACAATAAGCGAAATTTTAGAAAAACTTTGGGTTAATTGGGTCTGAAGGTAACTAAAAGAGCCATGAAAAGAGAAATTATCTTCAATTTTAGCTGTTTTAAAAAAAGAAATTAAAATAAGTAAAATATGCGTTTCTCATTTTGCGTATTCAAATCTTGCCAAACGGAATCTTTTGAGATGAATGGAATGTTTTGGCAATGAAAGACAATAAATGAACACAGTTAGAGGACTACTTCACTGAAAAAAATGATTCTTAAAATTCTACCAAATTTATTTGGTAACTGATATTTTGTATCGGTTACCAAACTTTAGTGGCCCATACAAAATAATTTTACTACACAAAACCAAATATATTTGCTTAATACGGTTTGCAACATTTGATTCACTGGTCCAAAAAAATATTAACCGATACCAAATTATTTTGTAACGACTACCAAATGATTTGGTAAAAGATTTTTAGTTCCATTTACCAAACTTTTTTGTCAAGAAGAGGGCGCCAGCGTTCCATGACGTCACACAAGACTCAAGTCAAGGCAAAGAAGAAGAACATCATTGTTTATGTTTCGGCCGCATTTTAGAATTCGAAAGGTAAATTTATTTTTAAATATTTTATTGTATCCACATTATCCCAGTTATTAATGATAAGACTTACTGCATTTGGCAGTACCGTATTTAACATTTTATGGTCGTGTTGCTTGTTGTTGGTGGTAACATCAAATTGTACTTTGGGCTGTACTGCAAAATTTGTTAAATACAGTTCGCAAATAATTACGTCGTTGAGTTATTGTTGTAAAGTGTATGTGTGTGGTGCTTGTGAAATTCCTTTTAATTAAAGTTGTATCCCAATACGGTAAAATCCTCGTCGCTAGCCAAAAGATTTCACCAAGATCAAAATGTCGCCGACCAGCTACTACGATTAACCAGATTCGATTGACGATAACCCTAATCGGTATCTCGTAATATAATGAAAACTACATGTTTTGCTTAGTGATTTGCAGCAGTTTAACAATTTGTTTCTGATTGAAGACTACTTTAGGGTACTGCTAGCTTATTCGGGCCGGTCTCGATTTGGTGGATTAACTTTTGCAGCCAAGTAGCGAATACGTACTAGCCGACCCGAACGCCAAAAGTCGCCAAATTACATTCCGGCCCGAATACGCTAGGTTTCCCTACTTTATTAACCTGATAATTCTCGATTAGTTTTTCTTTTCATATGTCATAAAAATTGTCGTATGTAATATGCATTGCTTCAAATTGATCTATAGGGGCTGGGGAGCCCAGTCGGTTAAGCACTCACTCAGCATGGGGAAGGTCCGGGCATTGCCAAAATAGCTGATGACCTATAAACGTCCCATTCAGCCAAATATGTCTGACAAATAATACCCCGTTGTAAGGGAGTGCACGTAAATATCCTTCAAAGTCCTTACGCTGCGTACGATGTCGCCCTTAACAGTTGCATTGGGTGCCTATTCAGGTGTTGGCTCATCACCTGAATGTGGTTCTAAAATATGACGCCCCTCGCCAATAGCCCTTGTGTAACTCTAGTGCGATGATAAATCAAACTAATCAATAACTTTTTTTCCCTCAGCTATTAAAATGTTACCTAATCTAGTTGGTTAAGTGTCCACCTGGCACGGCAGAAGGTCCCAGGTTAGGGTCCGAGCATCGCCAAAATAAACCTACCAGCCTATAAACAGCCTTGCAGCCAAAAATGTCCAAAAATAATGCCCCGTGTAGAGAGAGTGCACATTAAATATCATCCAAAGTCCCAATGCTGCTTACAGTTTTGTTTTTGCTAAAAACACCAGTATCAGAGCAGTATTGTAGGGTCTGTTGAAAGCCTAAACACTTGTTTGTAGAAGCAGGCAATTTTAATTTGAAAAACACATTTTGTTTAGTTTTGTTTGGGTACGTCGACATTGTTTAGTTTTGTTTCAAATCAATACGCGCTCGAGTAGCTCAAAATAGGATTTGCCCTCTTGCTATGCTATTTGTTGAATCTTCTTTTTCCCATAATTATCTATTATAATATAATTTTTCCCTACATTTCCTCAAAAAGAAAGATGTATATCCCAGTTCCCAACCCTGCTAGAAATCAGCCAACCTTTGGCAACAGAAGCACTGTCGAATTATTATTAACCCTTAGTCAATGTACAGATATTTTTCAAGCATGTGGCATCCTTGGCAGAATCTGAACATAATGGGATCTCCGAAGCTATATTATTTTTTAATCGCTAGCCAAGAGATATCGCCAAACTTAAAAGTCACGGAGCAGGGACTAGTTTTAACCCTAATCGGTATCTCGTTGCATGTAAAATATATTTTTAAGTTTAAAACACTCATTTATTTTTTTATCGAAGGAGTTAAAAAGAAATCCTCCCACTATTATTTTATTAAACATTTCAAGATGTCAAATTTTCTAGATACTTAATATGTATTTTATATTTTTTAGAATATTCTTGAGGTCCTGCAGAATGACTGGAAGAAAGATAAAAGAACTCAAGTACTCTCTTAGAAACTCTCTAATGGACCACAGTGGTCCCATACTCCTGCGCCAGTCACCGCCAACGCCATTCTGAACCCCATTTACACGACCATTCCACCCTGGACCACTCACAAGTCTCCAGTCCAACTGGACCCTCCCCGAGGACAGATGTGTCCATCATGCAAGGCCGGTCCCTTCCGGGATATTGAAACAAGGAACCTACATGTGGAGTTCAAACACTCAAAAAGAATTCAGAGGGTTGTCCTGCAATGTACGAAAATCTACTTGTCAAAGCCCGACCCCACATCCCTTTACCCCTTCTTGCAAGTGGCAAGAGTATGCAGCGGTCCCCCGAAAGCACCGGCCTTTCCTCAAGCCTCCCCACCGCCTGAGCCCAGGACATCCTCCTCCTCCATCTCTCGGGATCTGGCAAGTGGAGGGATCCCCAAGCGTAGGGCTGTCCACCATACAACGCTTTCAAAACTGCCCCCCCCCAACCCCTTCCTAGGAAGACGGCAGGAGAAGACATAGAGCACCACCAGCCCCCATCTCCAACAGACCAGCTGCGCCCCAGCAACTGCCGGCCCCATGGCGGGGCAGACCGGGAAACGGCAACCGCAACAACGTCTCTACAACTGCACGCTCTCCAGAGGAGGACTTGGAAGACACCCCTGTCAGCTGCATCAGAAGAGGGAGCACTCTTCATGCCTCCTTCCCGATGGCCCGCACCCTCCAAAGCCCCGAGACTGGCTGCCCTACTGCCTACGCCAGCGGAACTTGGAACATGATGCTCCAATCCGTCAAGAGGCATCTCAAGTTGGACCATCTCAAGACTTGAATAAATATTGCATAAATAACTTATGATATGATATATTTAATTAGGTTCATAAATGTTAACAACCGAAGAGCGTGAACGTAGCTCGGATGTTTTTGTTTTTAAGAAATGGCGGTGCTCTAAAAAGTTGCAACGGTAAACTTGTAAGTGTGAGTGTCATTTGCTAAATAAAAGAAATGTTCTTGTGCTTTAAGAGAACTCGGAAAATATCAGAAAGGGGTGCATCATTTGATTCCTCGAACTTTTTCTATTACAAAATATTTTTTATTAATCCCAATGGATGTCAGCCCTAATTTTTTTAATTTTGATCAGAAACATGATACCAAATGGCATCACTAGAGCTGAAAGGGTTAAATTCCAGGATCTTTTGTTTTGATTATAGCCCAACATGTTCTAATAAGTCTCCTGCTATTAAATTTGATGATATAAAAAAATGGTACTTTAAAATATAGTTCATATAAATTTTTTGTGTTTATTGCCGGATTGCATGTAAATGGTAAAATGATGAAAAATTCTTATTGTTGAGCATCAAGAACTATATGTGTATCTATTTAAAACACATCTTTAATGTCAACATCACCATGTGATACATTATCCCCAAATTATTAAAAGTTTGGTCCACTAGTAGATTTATGGAGTGTGCGATATGAACCAAAAGAATAAGCATCTTAAGTATATGCTAATTCAAACTGTTGTATAAATAACTAAAACACTTGTCATAAAATATCAGCTGCAAATGTGTGAGCGGTTATTCATGAGATCTTTTGATGAGCAATTGTTTATAGGAAATGGGAATATCAACATCCAATATTAGTGTTTTTTTATGTGCATTCAAATTCAGATTTAAAAAATTTAGATGCACTATTTGTCGTTGAACTAATTGCATTTAATGGTATAGGTTAGAAAATCGTTTTTTGTGTTATTTCTCGTCAAAATGATGAGCTATCACTTCTGCGTCAAATAATTATCGTTGTTAATAAACATGTTTTTTGTGTATCTGTAACATACAATTATACATGATGATCATGTAGGAGCATACCAAATTTCTGATCAGATACCTTGTCTGGTAAGTAACCTTTAAACGTTGGGAAATTATCCGAAGGAATTATTTATATTTTGTCAAAATTATTGTCGTAACCAGGTCTTTTACACTGCCTATTGTGTATACTTAGAGTTGTGTGATACGTTGCATTCCATTATGGGTTAATATGTATGAATTCATCCAGATTATATTAGTGTATACTTTTTTTTTGCCAGATACCTGCATTGATTAAATAAATTGTTATGTAAATGTTGTCAGTTATTGTTTATTTTTATAAAGTAACTTTAAGTACAAACTTTCTTCTTTCAATGCATACTTACAAAATGCTAATATCGTAATGCAACATACTTCTGCATGTTTAATTGTACCAAATTTTGAGCAAACATTAAAAACAATTTTTAGTTCCTTAGATAATTTTCTGCCAAAATGTGATGCAAAGCAATTATAATTCCGTTCAATTCATTATGTGAAAGTCTATAGCTAAATTTTCAACTTATTTATAGTATTAGCTATGTTGTGCCTAATAATAATTTATACTCATTGATTTAGTAGGCGTAACTAAAGTATTTTGTGAATTTTATCACATTATTATATTAATAAAAAATGTAGCTGTTTTTAATAAAATTTGTTAATTTATATTCATTAATTTAGTAAATATATTACCACATATTAGCCTAATATGTGGTAATATATTTATTAAATTATTGAATATAATCTAACAAATTTTATTAAAAACAGCTACAATTTTTATTAATATAATTAATGTGATAAAATTCACCAAATACTTTAGTTACGCCTACTAAATCAATGAGTATAAATTACCAAATTGTTAGTAAACACAACAGCGTCGTACTGCGTTAAACAAAATATTTGGTAAAATTTACGAAATACTTTAGTTACACCCACCAAATCAATGAGTATAAACTACCAAATCAGTGGTAAACACAACAGCGCCATACTGCGTTTAACAAAATATTTGGTAAGATTTACTAAATACTTTAGTTACACCTACCAAATCAATGAGTTTAAGTTACCAAATTGCTAGTAAACTCAACCAGTGCCTTATTTGGTAAAATTTACAAAATACTTTTGTTACATCTACCAAATCGTCATCTGTGTCCGATACCAAAATATTTGGTAGAATTTACCAAACGCCGTTTACTAAATCTTAATGGTAGCATTTACCAAATCTTTATTTGTCCCCTATTGCACCAAAAATCTTAGTTGCTTTTACCAAAATTTAGTACAGATTACCAAACTTTTTTTTGAGTGTTTATACACAGTTAACCCTTTTAGTCCCAGTGATGCCTGGCACTGAATAATCATTTTTCTAATCATAATTAAAAACAATAATACGGCTGACACTTTTTAAGATAAATAAAAAATATTTTCTAGACGAAAAAGTTTGAAAATTTAATGATGCGCTTTTTGATATCATAAATTTCTATAGACGATCAGCAACGAAAAAATATCAAAAATGTATATGCCAAATTGCTCCCTGGTTTGAAAGGGTTAAAGGACCATAGTATACACAGTTATAGGTTACCAATAGAAGTATTCCGTTTTGTGGCGGTTGTTCATTTTTAGCATCTTTATCGTTTGCACACACGAAATGGAAAAGTACCAAACAAAATTACGAGGAAACATGACTGTAATACGAGAATAAATGGTCGTGGTGAGAGACATTATGAGTTAAAAATTCAAAGAAGATGGATATTATAGGAGGAAAGTATATTAGGAGAGATGAATTAAGAAATTATATTTAAAATTAGAAAAATTAAAGAATATTAGTTAACCTAAATTTTCCCGTATTCCAAAACTCAAAACCATGACTAGTAAAAAAACTGTTAAAAATTACTGTCATTGCAGAGATAGTGCAATTCTTAACTTTCACGATTTCTCACAAAAAGACATTACATTTTCTATTGCAATTATCAAAAAATATAATTTTAGTTCCATATTTTAAAAATTGAAAAAATTAAAAGAGTAACGTGCACTGTGATCCAACAAAGTGCATTTATGAAATGTACGTAAATTGAAGCAATCTTATTTATAAAAAAATGAACAATTACAACGTCGACAAACTAACAAAAGCAATGTCCATGATACGGTTTGCCGGTACCAGATACGCTGCAATAAAGATAAGCATGTCGGCATCTCGAAGAAAAGAAAACAAATTACAGATAGGGATTTTTCCAGGGAAAAATATAAAAAAAATGTCCTCTGGGAGTCCAGTTTCAAAATGGGTTGTAAAAGGGAATGTCGTTAAAAAATTCTGTGACCAATCAGCGAGCAGTTCGATCAGAGGAGGTGGATGCTGTCGGTACATAAAGATAGAAAAATTGGATAAGAAAAAGATTAGAGAAATTACGTAGAATTTTTTTCCTTGAGATATCAAGTTACTTCAGTGTAGAGTATATATTTTTATATAAAAAATTAAGTTACAACAGGAACATTTTTATGGGAGATGTTATTGAAATAGATTTTAGGAATACGTGTTGTTATCATCGGACTGGACACTTTCCTACGGTGTGTCCAGTGGAACGATAATAACACGTAGACTGTAAAATCGTGTATCTTGAGGGCAAGAGTCTTGAAAAGGGACAAAAGAAAAATCCCATTTGGAAAAACGTTTATAATACCTAAGAATCACTAAAATCTATATAGTAAAGTTAATCACCATTTCATATTTATCTGAACTTAAAAAGTACTAGATATGGAAGAATAAAATGGAATGTCCTTCTTGTAAATATAAATTACTACTGTAATATAAATTACTTGCCCTAATTCATTAAGACATTATTGAAAGAACAAAAAGCTCTGTTGTCAACGCTTTCATAGCACTTGAGAGAGCGGCAAAGGAGATGGGACTTGTTATAAATGCAGACAA
The DNA here is from genome assembly GCA_023701765.1 of Hylyphantes graminicola. NCBI lineage: Eukaryota > Metazoa > Arthropoda > Arachnida > Araneae > Linyphiidae > Hylyphantes > Hylyphantes graminicola. The sequence continues at coordinate 2,896,616 of CM043116.1, forward strand.
AATAAAGTTTTTGATTTCATCAAATAATTCTCCTGCTTTGTCCCCTTTGAAGACAGGTAACTATACTTTTTGTCAGACCTTTGGCAGAGAAGTATGTGTATTTGGTCATATATAAAATCCGAAAACTCATATTTCAACAAGTTTATTTATAAAAGAACAATCCATGATAAAAAAAAACAATATAAAAGCATAACAGTTGCCTAAACCATATCTAGTTACTGAGTCTGTGAGATACCACACCCCTTTTTAAAACACCGACATTTTATATCTAAAATTAAAAAGGTAAATGCATTCAGTTAAAGTGATACAGAGTTATTACTTATAACACTCTGAAAAAAAAAGGTTGACATGTAAAACTGAACTTAAACTATACTATAAAGTACAACACTTTTGAAACTGTAAAACAGTTTATCTACCTGGGAACTCTGATCTCAAGTAGCAATGATCTGAAAATTGAAATAAATAATAGAATCTTCATTGCTAATTAGGTTAGGCTAATTAAATTTGATTCCTACTTTTATGGTCTCAGAAACCAATTTAAGTTTAAGTTTATTTCTGTAAACACCAAGTTGAGCATCTATAAAACTTTAATCAGACCTGCTGTCCGATATGGAAGTGAATGTTGGACCCTCATTAAAACAGTGGAAGAAAATTTGCTTATATTTGAAAGGAAATTATTAAGGAGAAGATTCGGACCTATTCAGAAGAACAATGAGTGGAGAATTCATTTACAACCATGAAATTTACAGAAAATTTTCGCAAGTTTGGTGGGAACGACATTGTGAGATCTATAAAAGCATCCCAAATTAGGTGGCTGGGCCATCTGTACAGATGTCCCGAGGATTTCCCTACCAAAAAAATTGACTTTTCCCCAAATTGAAAGTACTAGAAGTGGAAGATGACCAAACACACGATGGTTAGACGGTGTTGAAAGGGACCTCAATCTACACTGCTCAAAACAATTAGGGGAGCACATGTTTCAAACCCTTTCGCTCCTAATGTTTCCATTGGGAATCATCAGCTTGTGATTTTTTTCTGACTAAGTTAAATTCACAACTTATGTGTCGTTAGATACATCATTATATGGAAGAATAACGTATTTTGAAGAATTTAATATTTGTTTTTAATATTAATGAAAATATGAAAAATATGGTAAAATAAATTTCACTTTAAAACAGTTTTAGAAAATAAATTGACCCTAAATTTTTCATGCTTGCATTTTTTAGATGTTTAAAAATATATTTCAACTATTTTGAACAAAAAAAGTTTTTAAAAAATTATTGTTATAATTTATTAAAAAAGTTATTATTCCATTTCCCCCCTTTAAATTTAAGTATTAAAAACTTAAGATTTTTTTTCTCCTGTTTTTTACTATTTCATTTCGAATGCACAATGAACTTATTTAAACAAATTTCAGATTTATAGGATAAAAATTAAAAAGTTGGGAGTGAAGTTAAAGTTGGAATCAGAAAGTGCTCCCCTAATTGTTTTGAGCAGTGTAATAGGAGTCAACCGATGGAGAGCCATTGCGGCTAATAGGACTAACTGGAGGAGGATCAGCGAGTCAGCCTTGGTCTGCAAAAGGCTGTTGAGCTCATGAAGAAGAATTCATAAAGAACTATTATTAAAAAATCCTGAAAGGTATAATTTTAAAAAAAAGTATAAAGCACTGAAAATTTTTATGAATAAAAAGATGTTATATACAAGGATTTTTATTACATTGAGTCGCAAAGCAGAAAAATTTAAGGTACCGTCAGTGCGGGTAACTTTGGCCAAAATCATAGTTTTTTTCACAAAAGAAGAAAAATTTAACTTCAAAAACGATTTAAACACTTAAAAATCCTTATGCATTCTAACTATTGTACATTTAGGAATAATTTTCAGGCATTTTTGTTACATTTTATAATTTAATAAAAATTGGTATTAATTTTAAAAAATAAGACACTGTTATTAGCCGGGAGGGTAACTTTGGCCACCCAAGAAATACATAAGAAACATACTTTTTAACATCCTCAAAAGCTGTGTTAACGATTTAAATAGCAATATTAAAACTTCAAACCCAAAAATAACAAAGTTATAAGACATATAGTTATTTAAAATGGTATATAACTTAACATTTACATTGCAGTGCATCGTGGAATGGCATTACACGTTGAATACTAGTATTGTTTGTCGCTTAAAAGAAAGAAAAATAAACTTCTATTTTAATAAGGAAAAAAGAACTTTTTTGAAGCAAGATTTAATAACAAATATATTTGTAAAAAGCAAACGATTTTATTATAAAAGGTGAAAAATAATATATTTATAATTAGGAATTTGAAAATGTTTACCTTTCGACATTTGCGATTTTGAGTGGAATATGTATCTTGCATTCTATCTTTGTCTTTTTAATGTTTAAAATCATGAGATTTAAAAAAAAATATCTAAAAAATTAGTAATCATAAAAGTAAGAATATTTTCAAAAATTGTTAAACTTAATACACTTTTGCATACATTTTTTAAAGTGCAAAGTTCCATAAAGAAATATTTACATCTATGGCCAAAGTTACCCGCATTCATCGGCAAAAGCTTCCCAATTACAAATATTTAAATACAGCATAAAAAGTAGTCACCTTAGAATAAAACAAATGGTGTAACATTCTTCCTCATTAATAAAAGAATCGAATAGAGTGTTTTATTTAAATATTTTCAATATTTTTTTAAGTGTTCCAGACAAAAGTTGGAAGAGAGAGATTTTTGTCATTTTATGCTCGTAAGAATGAAAACAGCATTTGTAGTATATTGCCAGATTTAGAATGAGATTTTTTTTTACATGAAATGAAAGGCGATATTTCCACCTTTCCAAAAATGTAAAACAATTTAAAATGAGATAATTTTACGAAGAGAAATTAAGAAACAAATCTTTTTCCGACGCGTGGCCAAAGTTACCCTCCGTGGCCAAAGATACCCGCTTTGACGGTATGCAACTACATTTTTTGTAATACAATTTGAGAACCGTGCCCATGCAGTACAAATGCTTCGATTAATCAGATAATAGGGTATTTGGATTGAGGAGTACTGACGTATCAGTAAATCTAACGTTCATTAGCGGTAGGGCTTTTAGATAATTGCGTAGATAATGTTTCTTAATCACACAAACTATACCAAGTAAATTTACGCATATTGCAAGGCTGTGTGTTTTAGCAGTGGTTTTAACCGATAGCATTTCCAACGATTTCCCCACTTTGTCCAATAATTACCCCTTGACTAAATGTTTCTATTCATCCTACAATGGAGTTTTTCAGCACAAAACACCTTCAAAAGCATGTCTAAGTGGACATCAAAAAACTTGAGATCTAAATTAAGATTAAATTTAAGAAGAGAAATTAAGATGTAAAATAAAACAAAATTATACATAATTTTGGCATCGATTAAACGAAAGTTTTTTTTTCAAGCGTTTTGGAAAATTAATATATTTTTTGAGAAAACGTACTAATCTCATCCCAATAAGTAATCTGATTATTGCTGGACATGCAATTAACTAATTTTGATATGTTAGGAGCAATAAATTATGAAGCATTAAGGCTGTTGGACCGTGTCTAATAATTACCCCAGGTCAACCAATAATCGTGAATGCACAATCATTTTAAAATTTCATTTTCATAAATTAATAAGCAGATGGTATTTTGGAGATATTGTGATTTTGTGATTTTCTTGCATGGGTTTTTTTGCCATTGTCCACAAAAAAAGTTTGAGTTGAAAAGCAATTATCTGATACATTTTAGATAAAAAAAATTATTAACTCAATGGAAATTCATGCCTAAATTACCTGCGTCGGCTTATAATAATCTATCTATGAGATATCCCTTTCAAAACAAATTATTCTTTTTATGCTACTTGATTGTCTAACTGAAGATCTGTAGACAATTGTTAAAGGAAATCTTTTTTAAAAAAATTCAGGGTAATACATACAGAGTACATAATATAAAATAAGGCCAAAAAACACTGATTTAAATTTAATTATTTTTCTTTCAATGTTTTGTTGATGCGTACTTAGTGAAAAAAGGTTTATTTAAATTCTTTGAAACTTATTCAATGCTATAAGTTTGGTAGCACTTCGTCTCATTACCAATTTTATAAATTTCACTGTGAACTTTCCATAGATTTATTAATTTTTTACTAATCTATAATTATTTACAAAGTTTAAAAAAAATGAGGAAAGGATGTACAAACGTTAATATAAGTAGCACAAAAAATATTTATAATAATACGCAAAAATAAAATATATACAAAAACACTTAATAAAGCTAAATTAAATTCAAATTAAAAAAAAAAATCCAATACATGTAAAACCCGTTTATAATATTTCGAAATTTTCTTCAATATCTTTTGCTTAAAATATATACTTTTTTTTTCACTTTGTTCGATTTTAGATTCCACATTTCGTTTAAAATGCAAAAATTGGAAGCATTTATAAATATATTCGGTCTTACCATGTATGCGGTTGGTACTTAGGTTTCAACCCTTTATCATTATTAAAATGTTTCTTTACTAAGTACAGAAAAAAATAGGGGACTGTCTACAAAGTTAAGAAACCTGCATGTGCATTGTGTGGACCGACTACACTCTTTTTGAGTCACTTCTGTTTCCCCTCCTTTGATAAGAAACTTATTAATACTGAAAAGAGACTTGCTAAAATAAATGTGAGTGGCCGCGGTAGGTCAGTACCGTGTAACTTTCAAAAAATCGATTTTTTTATTTTAGTATTTGTGTAATATACGTTTCAAGAGCTTTCCAACGATGCCCTTTTTATGTCACTCAGACATCTTTAACATAGTTGAAATTTAATTTGGATATAGATCAGCAGTATTTTCATTATGTATGTTTTCAACTTTAAATCTCATTTATCTCAGAATGGTGTTTTTTCATGTTTGTGAACCTTTTTCTTAAAAACTTTTTCATTTATAGAGCTGAAATTTTTACACGATAATTGTTTCAGGGTGTTTTGCTTACTGAAATTAGTTTTTCTCAAACTTTGAAGGAGAACAGAAATATGGGTAAAATTGTAATGTAAAAATGCTTTTAAAAAACACTTTACCTTAAATAATATTTTAAAAAAACTACTTTAGATATTGACAAAATATCATTTCAGTGTATTGTTCAAAGTGCATTTACTGCACAAAACTTTCTTTGCGTTGTTCTGTATATTAGTTTCCAAGAAAAAGGAATATGAAAAAGGTCAATTTAACATTAGCCGTATACAAGGTACCGACCTACCTTAAACAAATGATGACCCCAATATATTGAAATAAAATCATGTAAGAAAATTTAAAAAAAAAAATCTTTTACACATGGATAGAAAATGATCATTTACTATTAAAACGCATAACTTAGTTTAAAACAATTTTTTTGGCACTAAAATTTTTAAAAATTCTATTTCATACAACTTAAAATTAATTTCTCTTTTCAATAATTTTTAAATACTTTCTTTTATAAATTCGAAATAATCTATAAAAAGCATAGTTTTGATATCGTAGAAAATTAAGTCCATCTATCAAAGTGATTATATCCATTAAAGTGCCAACTGGAATCTAGAGATGTTTGTTATAGTGTCCCAGAAAACGCATTTTCATTTAGTCAGTCAGATTATGCAAAATTTAAATTCAAACTTTTAATTTTATTTTAAAAAATATCTTATAGGATAAAAAAATTTAAAAAGTATCTCAATAACGAAACAAGCATGTTTTGTACGTTTCTGAAACATTTTCTTTTATAGACATTTTTGAACGTGACATATTTTATAGACATTTTGACATTTGATACATTTTTGAAACATTTTCTTTTATAGATAAATAAAACCCAGCTAAGTTGATAAACTTAACCAAAAGCAGGTTTAATTAATTCAAAAATCGTCCCTTAGATTTAACATGAGAAGTGAATAAAGTGGGAAAATTAAAATTTTATTACAAATGTGCTTTTTAAACATAGGTAATTTCTTTTTTTAGAGTACTTTTTTTTGACAAATATAATTAAAACTAAAATTGAAAAAGTTATTAAACAATATAAATTCGTAAAACTTAAGAGTTGATTCTACTTTTACGGATGCGCATACAGTAACCCATAGTTACTGTACCGCTTCACCATCCAGATGAAATGAAGAGGTGGGGTGCCCAGTCGGTAAGGCACTTGATTTGCATGTGAAAAGTCACAAGTTCGGGTCCAGGCATTGCCAAAGTGAATAACCTACTCCACAATACCTGACCCATGTTCCAGTTTTAAAATAGTTAAATCTGACTGAAACTGCTTACATGTATTGTTTACATAAATTGTTTGAATTAAAATTTAGTTACACAAATAATGTACAATTTAAAATTACATTTTTTATATTTTACAGCGAAAACTGAAATTAAGAAACACTGAATTTGTAAAGTGATATAAGAAAACTAAAAAATAGCTTCATTAGTATTATTTTTTTGGCCCCAAAAGAAATAATGTTAACTATATTTTGTTGTAACATTTGTCGTTATTAAATCGCACAAAATAATCGTTAAAATAATTATAACGTGGCATTATTATGTTTGAAATATTTGAATATTTGAAAATATTTTATTATTTTTTTACTGTTTTAAAATTACTTAATTTGTTTTTTCAGTAGAAAGGTATAATCAGCTGCGAAAGAGTATCAAGCAATTCGCCCAAGAAAAATTTATATGAAACCTAGGTTATATATACATCTGATAATACAGTAAATAAAGTCTTAGGTAATTAAAATATGATATTTATGTTTTTATTGATAACAAAATAAGAGAAATTTGTTCGTCAAAAATGTTTGAATAATAGCTATTGACACTTTAGAACTTCTAAAATGTCCAAATATCTCCCAAAAATGTTAAATTTACAAATATAAAATTAGTTACAAAATCAATGAAAAGTTTTTTCCAAAAACTTTTCTACTGCAATCAGAATAATACCCTTGTTGTAAATTATCCGTTTTCATAACAACTACTGCATTTTCATTATGTATTTATTTAATATATATTATTTTATGTATTATTTTATTTTCCCAAGTTTAATGATTCGAATGAATTTGAAGTATTATGAAGAAAAAAAGCAATAACTTTATAAATTCGTAATAAAACATTAACTAATTATTTTGTCACTCAAAATAACGGCTAATCAAATTATTTTTGAATTAAGTAAGTGCATTATATTGGAAAATAAAAATTTAAAATTCAGAATTATAAAAGCCTTTGTGCGTAGTTTCCACAACTGAACGAAAGCTGCAAAAAATTGCACATTTACTTGAATGTTTTCTTACGTTTAATTTAAACACCTTAAATACAGTAATTACAATTTAAAATTGCTAGCATACATTTAGTTCGATTCAAAAATATATAGAAAGTTAATGAAATAAAAGCACCAATGAAGTAATTAGGTCAATAGATATTAAATTGTCATAACAAACTATTTTTTTAACTTTCCAAAGGGGAAATTTTGCCATGTTTTTTTTTTTTTTTTGCAATTATTGCTACATATTATGTTTCCGCAAATTTATGATGTAACCTTGGTACGAAATAAATATTTAAAAAAAAACGTATCGAATTCAATTTCAAAATTTGTGAACTTTACATTAGTTAAAAACAAATGCGACACAAACACAAATTGTAGTAGAAAAAGTATCAACTTACCATGACCACTTTCTTTGTACCAACAAAAACGATAGCAGCAGTACCTATAAATTAATTTCAATGTTAATTTTTAAAATTCAAATGAAAACAGACAAAAAAGTTACATAAATTCATACAAATTTTTCAGATTAAGAAATGTCGGCGTCCCTAACAGAACAAATTTCACATCTATCTGTCCATCGTGTGAGTTAGTTTAACTAACCCGTCATTCGATGTGTTAAAGTCCACCCATCCAATGCAGTGAGATAGTCATTTTTAAGAGTCATAAAGCAAGTTCGCCTTATTCGACGGTCAGCCATTAACCTATGCAAATATACAATGCACATCAATCGACAATTCCAGTGACGATAAACCAGAATTTGAAGGTTAACGATTAAAGTGTCTTTTATGCCAATTTCGACTTTTACACTGTGGTGCCAATAAGTTAAAAATAGCCTTGTGTAAGGAAAGCTTCTTTTATTCTTTGGGAAAAGTTGATTTATTCGTAAAAATCTTAGATTCATAAATATCGTTTTTAAAAAAGATTCTTTTGTATGAAATTATAAGATTGCAAGCCCAAAATTAAAGATTTAATAAATAATTTGAAAGTTATATGCACAGCTTATAAAACTACTATAAGAGCACAAATTATAATAATTTAAGAACCAGAAGTAAAGAAATTGAATTTCTATGTGATTAACTATTAATTTTGAAATATGCAAGGTACAATTTTTGTATACTTCAAAACCTATATAAAATGCATGAATTAAAAATAATAATTTCGTTTCAGTTCTATGAAAAAAATGTATAAAGGCAAAAATATATTTTCCATTCTCCAATTCATACTTCAATACTTGAGGATACTTTCGATGTTCCAACCCTTAAATCCAGACGTGATCTTTTATGTGTTTTGTTCTTTTATAAAGTTTGAAATATTGAAATATAGATTGTGTTGTTATTCTTAACTCTGTCCATTGTGCTGTTCCATGTACATTTTTAAGAACCCATCGATTATTTGTTAACGTTATTACAAAATCAAATGTCATAACAAATTTTTTATTTATATAAATTCTATAAATTAATAATTAATTAATTAATTAATTAATTAATTAATTATTATATTAAGTTCTCCAATGATCTGGACATTTTTAATATGTCTTTTCAAGTTTTTAAAGCTACACGTGTTCTAATTTTAACTGATTGTATGTCTTTTCTTAATATTTATTAGTGTATTTGTGGTTTTACTTTTGTGTTTCATATTTGTATGTCTTTTTTCTTTGCACCACTGTAATTGGATTTTTATCTGTAGTGTGTGTATGTTTAAATAAATAAACTATGATTCACTTTCGGGGTGACAAAGAATTTTGAATGGTACAAGCCAACAATTTTACATGCATTTTAATACTCTTTCGAAGCTATGTGATATCTCTCGAAGGGAAACACAATTAATTATGATGATGTTCTCTATCAAACAGATACCCCTTTAACAATGCGATTTAGATTTATGATTTCCAAATATCAAAATATTGCAAGTGCCAATTTCACATATTGTTTTCTACTAAAATTATGACAAATAAAGAATTTTATTTAAAAAATGAGAAATGTAATCAAAAATGATTATAGTATTAAAATTTAAACCGCATAGTTAACCAATAATTTGCATCATTAATAACGAATACTTGCATTTTAGTTTTCATTTTCAATTCAAAACCCATTTAAAACATTCAATTCAATAAAAAAATTCTAAAATATTTTCGTTGGTCTACAACACATTTTTACGCCCCTCATTATTCATTTTGCCCTACTTTTCGGTGTAATCTGAACATAAAAACATACAAGAAATGTTTATCAAATAATACTAATGTTTCAAAAGTAGAATTTCGAAAACTTGTAGCAGCTGCTTGTATGGTGACTTGGAAAATACACCCCCATTCTCTAAAAATATTGACTCTTTTCAACGCGTTTATTTAACTGTAGGTTAACAAAAGCTAAAATTACAAATTAATTGTTAATTTTATTATCTTATTAAGTCTTACTTTAAAGAAAGATGCCACAGAAAAAGGACAGTCTTAAAGATGAATGATGTTAACTTGGTTATTCTTTTAGATTTTATTATTTTTAGAAAAGTTTTTTTAGGTTCTCTTACTCAAGTCCGAGTTACTTTTGGGATTTCAAAATGCTTTTTTAATGATTTTGCCTGCAACAATGAATACCATAAATCCTTCTACATTAATATTAACGATATAAACATTTTTGTGTTTCATTGAAATTCAGGAATCAATATAAACACTTTTATTGTTTTTTTATTTTTTTTTTTACAAAATACCAGAATTTGTAATGCTCTACTTTTCATATTGCAGTAATACAATTTTTGATCAAGTTTGTGATACTGCCGTGGCTGTTCTCGAAATTCATGGTTCCTATCTGACTCCCTAAAACTAACCCTTTGAATAAAAAAACTACTTTTAATCAATGTATAGATTTTAAATATAAAAAACATTAGCAAATTACTTATACTATTTCCAATAGCGAAATATAATCATATGTGCCCCCACATTATGCATTCCTAACGGTTTTTATTGCTTCCAGAGAGAGGAGATTCCAGGGATCCCATCCATGATGCCCGGGAGCAGCGAGAGGGCAACCAATCACGTGAGGGATGTCGGACGGTTTTATGGTGCACCATCCCCTCCAGACCCCGCCCTTTCGTCGTAAAAGATTCCGGGACCCAAATCATAAATCAGCCAGACTTAGTGGAAAAATTCCTCTCCAGGATGTAATCTCCAGGAGACACTCGCAAAGAGAAAGAAGAGATTCCAAGAAAGGGAGAGTAGGGGTTACTTTTAAAGAACGGGTGTTTTATAGTTTTCTAAAAACTAAGCTAAACTCCTCGACGCAACAGCCCATTACAGGGACAAGGCCAGTCGTGCCTGTTTCAGCTTTCGTGACCTAAGGCTCTGGGGTGCTGGGCATATGTCCCGGTAAGGTGGCCAGCCTCACGCGAAACACCCAGTGTTTAGTTCCCATGCATTCTTGGTACCCATTTTATCGACCCGCTCAAGGGATGACCTCGCTGTCAACGTCACTCAATCCGAGAATCGATCCCCGGACCTGTGGCATGTCAATGCGAAACACTACCACTAATCACTGGGCCTCTTCATAGTTCTCTAAGAAATTTACATCAATACATGTTTCTGAGCAGGATACAACTACTATATGATGGGTCTAGTTTTCAAAACTCATATTCTAATAAACATTCGGGTCCGGACTGTTTGTGGGTGACTTGGTTCATTTGAATTTACAATTATCAAAAGCATTAATATCCAACTTCGAGGATCCAAATTTAAAGGATTTCTTAAAAAAAGTACACAGGAAATATAGTTTAAACAATATTCTGTTTAAAAAAAAATCTCAATTCAGTAAATATTATTTTAGGCATTTTTCATTTTTTCATCTCGGTTGAAAACCTACAGAAATACTTTCTTCGTAAAACTGATTTTATGTAGTTTAAAATGTGCTATTACATAACAATTACTTAAAAGTATGAGGAAAATATATTAGTAAAAGAGCGTAGTCAATTTCAATCTATCAGAATATCAGTATAATCAATATTGTCTATGTAAATTAAAAGAAACCCAGAGGGATTATGATCTACTCCATTCATTTATGGAGGAATTCCAATTTTAAGAATTTTTTAATATTTCAATTATTATAGGAATAAAGTAGCCTATTATTGTTTTACTTGTATATTACTGTCTTAATCCTAAACACTATTCTTTCTCTTGTATATGAACGGAAAATGGTGGGTGTTGTACCGGTTTATTTAGGATTATTTATTTGGTTGAAACTGTTGCTCGACAATTTGCAAGGAAGCGTCAAAAAGATATACAAAAACCCAAGTTCAAGTCAATAGATTCCTCTGATTTCCCAGCACAGGTTGATGGTAAAATGCTCTGAGTTGTCAATTGAAATTTAAAATGTAAAATGCATTGTGCTCAAAGGCGCAAATGTTTGCTTCGCTAGCAGTAACGGATGCGCCTATCTCCTCTTTTTAAAAGTTATTAGAGCAAGATGTTCATGTTACTTTTTTATGCTTTGAATAAACTAATGTGACGTAAAACTAACATCTAATCACCTGGATGTAAAAAATTACTGCAATATGTAACGTCTTTTTATATGACGTGCAAACTACTTCTCTTTCACTAAGAACAGGTATTTAACAAGAGTTTGTTCTTTTCCTTCTCATTTCGACAAGATTTCTTTTTCCTGGAATCTTTAAATAAATCAGTGGAGTGCTTCTGAATGCCCCAGACCCCTGGTTCCGGGGCCTTTCTGGAATCCCAAGATTGCTTTAAAGTTCAGGTTTCTACAACGATTTACGATGCTGTTCGTCTCTTTCTTTAGTGGAACGGAAGCCCCATTCCCTAATTGTAGGCACAGGCAACAAAGATGGGCCTAACAATGATGTATCTCTGGGGTGTAATGGCTTTTTTCCGTGTCCCAGAATAGATGGCTACTGCTAATTGTAGACCATGGGCATGGCATATTGAACTTTAAGACCTCAGAAGATCTTCGTGACGTGACGTTATCCGTCTGGTTTGGATTACAGGCTTTTCCGAAGAAAAATTTTAAGCTATTAACCTAATTAAAAACCTAAATTAAAAGTACGGACTACTATCATTTTCAGATTCCAAACGGACTTCATTCCTCTCTTTCGAGGCAGCTGACAACCGTAACTGATAGTGTGATGTCATAGAGAGTTTTCCTGGCTTTACTAGTCGAGTCGGCCATGCCATGGGATACACACAAAGCTAAATCCAACAAAGATACATTTCTATGGGGAGTGAGAATAAACTTTAAGACTCTCGACCGAAAGTTGGTAACAGTCATATCAAGAATAATATTTAAATCTTTGACATTTTGCTCACATAAATTAAACTATAGACATTTTACTTCACTATAATGGCAATAGCAGCCGACTCATAGAAAAGTTTGCCCACGCCCTGCATATTTAGACTTATTTGAATTCGTATTATAAAATAGGACTTAGAGGAAGTATAGTTATATTTATCGCATGAAATTGTGCTGAATAGAGATGTCAAAGTATCGTTCATGGAAGCGTTGAATTCATTTCTCGATTCAATCTATTGTCTGAAGTCAATGCTTTTTTATACTTGGGACCCTGAGAACCTTTTCGAATTGAATCATTGCTATTCATCCCCCTTTCACCAGAAGTTGAAGAAAGTGTTGACGACCAACCAAATTTGAGAAAATCGAAATAACCTCCAAGTGTTGAAGTTTCTTTTGGTCTTTCAAAGGCCCAGAAGTAAAATAGACATATCAAAGATTGATTGAGAACTAAGAAATCGTTGAAACTTAAATGTACTTCAAATAGCTAGAGGTACAATGGTAACTTCTATAGAAGTTGCCCCTGCAAAAGATTCTGAATAGGACTATATGGTAAACTTAATACAATCCGAGGTATATGTGTCAAATTAAATATATAAGCGTTAATGCTTTAAAATTTTATTTGAATTTAAACACCGACCAATACAATCTGGGATTTAACTTTATACTGCTTAATACTATTTTGAGTTTGTGTAAATTGAGACCCTAAAAAAAATATTGCAAAAGGTACTGACTATTCTTAGACGTTAAAAAAGCCATTTATTAATGGAAAATTTGGGTAATAAACAGCTAAAATTAATTTAATTTCCAATATAAAACCATAAAAATATTCAAAGCAGAACTTCCTTGAATATGTCTCGGTTTTAAATTTGATAAGGTAAACATTTTGTAATCAATATGAATTAAATCAATATAATCTCAAAAATATTGAATAAAGTTTCTGGAGTTTTAAAGTAGTGTTAAGCTGATCACAATTAACTAAACTATTATTATTCTAAAACTTGTAATTACATTTGAGAAAAAGGAAACAATAAAGAAAGATTTGACTAAAGATAATTTTTAAAACGTTTTTGTAACTCTTTCTGATCGAAAAGGATTGTAGAAATATGCATTATACTTATTCAATGTGTGTTATAAATCCTAACTATCATTTTAGTTTATTAACACATTTCTTGAATTTTATAAAATTATAGAATTTTATGGATGAATCATTAACTATGTTTACATTTGCGGATTAGTAACAAAAATACTGAAGCAATTTTATACTACAATAAAGTAATCTATTTATAACACTATTATCATATACAGACAAAAAAGACAATATCTTTATATGCTCTATAAAACTTTTCTTTCCAGATTTGCTCAGCGCTGAGTTCAGAAAAAATTGAGGTGCGCCTTCTTTGACGCTGTTTTGTACAAACAAGCCGACATAGATAAGACAGAATCATGAGTTTTATGTACTTTATATGTAATAAAAGGTGCTCAAGTAAATTAAAACTTATATCAAGATTACTCTAAACCATTTTATATAGATACCAATTTTTAGGTAAAATCTTAGTTAAGACAAAATTTCAATCGATTGAACACGCTTAATTTCTAAGGTTTTAGCGAAAAAAATTTAAATTGTGTGCTAAATATTCAATGAAATTTTGTCCCTTAAATTACTTGAACTCGATTAAGGACGATATACATCTGTCTAAGAGTAAACAGATAAACGCATTTATTTAAAAATGACAAGAAAATAATATTTAATGTGAGATTTGTTCTTCTCAGGAATACAGACGTAGCAGTAATACGTCAATTAGCTGTCCTGGTTTTCGAGCAACTCACTTAATTTTTCTTTTTTAATTTATGAAATTTAATTTTTACGAAATTTTAAAACTGGAAGCTTGGGGGAGATTTTTTTAATTATCTGCAATTGAAAAATAGTTTCAAAAATTTAAAGACATTTAATTTTTAGTGAAGAAATCCATTTTATACCTTAAAAAACAAGTTTACACCTTAGCCTATGTTCTTATCCCTCAGAGGGTTAAAAAGCATAAATCTCATTATTCTTATGAACATCTCAATCAATTTTGCGGTTTCATGTTTCAACAAATATATTGCAACATTATTCAATTTTAATATGTGAAAAAAAAACGTTTCGCAAATAAATTTTATCAATAATAAAAAATCCTATTAATTTTAAATTCATTACGCTATTCAATTATTTTAATATTTTTAGAATTCTTAACTTTAACATATTAAACTAGCCAGAAAAACTAGATTGAATAACTTCATCTAAACAGATAAATTACTTTAACTGATGATAATAAAATATTATTTATGTCATGAATTTAAAGTTTCTATAGTTTAAATGAATTACAAACTAATTTTCAACACAGCAAAGGTTTTACAATGTAATTGTCATATCTTTTGCTTTTGTCGAAATACTTTTCGGATTGAAAATTTTGAAGAACAAAAATAAAAGCCCAATGAGATACATATTATTACTACTAATGTAAACATGATATCATCAATTATTGTGCAAAAAAAAATTATCTCGTCTCCTTCATCGAATGTCCTCCTATCTTGATTCGGAGATACAATTTTTCAATACTTCATCAATCAATATTTTCTAGATAATCTACAAAATGAAACAAGTCCAAGTCTTATACATTCTTATTCAAAGTTTTGAATTCATTCTTATTATTTTACATTAATTTTGGTCTACAACTGACGATAAACGATGTTATAAATTTAAATATATTTATCACTTTATTTTATAAAAATGTATTAAAATTTTAATGGTTTAACTAACTTACTCTAAATATTTTTCATGAAAAATAAAAATATTTTCTTTTCTAGTTTTTAATTACTTTAAAATTATGTTTTGAATACTACTTTTTTTTCTGCTCATGCAAAGTATCAAAAATAAAACAACGTTAATTCTGTTGCAAATAGTTCATTTTGTAAAAATAATTTCTACAGCATAAACTATTTGCACCAAAATATAACGTTGATTCCCCAATTAAGTTTTTCATGTATCATGCTCGGATTCATCATATTACTATTCAGATAATTAGCGATAACCTGATCAGGCTTCTTCATTACTATTTAGATAAAGTTTTAATAATTTTTGCTCATTTGAATAAAGTCAGAGTAATACAGTACAAAAAAGTATTGGTTTTAAGTATTGAATATAATAACCCATTTTAAAACAAGTTAAATACTACTTGTCTTGCTGAGAAAACTGCAGTAGGGAAAACACAATTTTACGTTTGCAACGTTCAGTAGATAATCAACAGCGTAAGCTAAATTTTTTTGTGTTGCTAAAAATTATATATCAAACAAGGTTTCATAAAGTTTTCCATTATTTTAAATCGAAACTATTTTTCAAATTTCAATTTTTTCCAATTGCTACTTGTCGTTGTAAAAAATGTAATATTTATAAATGTACGAATTTTAATAAACATTACTTAAGGTTATTTTTTACAAATGTATTCATAAAAAGTACCGTTATTGCCAAAAAAATTAAATTCCGAGAAAATTTTACAAATGTTTTGCTTATCACTTTTAAAGCATGAAAGCGAAAACAGAAATCATATCCATATTTAGTTAATAAAAATGATTAGATATTTTTCAGTTTAATTTTTCAAAAGTTATAGAAATGAAAGCATTTGTAAATTTTCACAGAATTCATTAAACAATTTTTTTTTAATTTAAACTATGTATTATGATTAAATCACCTAATGTTTTTTTTTTAAAAATATTATATTTCTAGATATCAAGTTTCCCCTGAGCTCCGATTGTCAATTTTAGGAGAAAAGTATTTTTGAAGAACAACAAAGAAAATGCAGAAAACAAAAACGAGAAAGAAGTGGGTAAACATTGCTTATCGTTTTTTAAATTGAGTGTAAGTATTATTTTATTTGAATTTTGATATTAAATAAAAAAAAACTAAAAATATATTTCATCAGCATAATGGAAATGAAAAACAAAATGGTCTAGAAACTTTAGATTATAAAAAATGCAAATGCAAACTAATTGTAGAGGAATTTACCATTTATAAAAAAAATTAGTCAAAGTATTTATTAAATACACAGTCCTTTTAAATGCATAATATGCTTTCCTTTAAATCTCTTTAGGCTTCTTTACTTTTTCTCAATCAATTCATTTTAAATTTATTTAAATAGATTCAAAGAATTTCTACTCTTATTGGTATTTCAAGTACTAAATAATACGACTTTAAGTTATTCTTAGGTTTCTTAATGCCTAGATAGTGCTTGCTCAGGTGCTAGCCTTGTATTTACATAAACCCCTGTGTAGCTTATTCAATATACTATTGCAAATTTGATGCTTGTTTTAACTAAAATTAGTCCCTAGTAGCTGCAATATCTGAATGGTGAAATGTTTACGTGAACCATCTCAAGTTTATATTTCCTAAACCTAAAAATGGTTCAACCAAATACCGAAAATATGATGAAACACTTCAAGATACAGCTGTGGAAGCTACTAGGAACTATTAATATGGCGAAATCAATTACAAAAGTTTTAACGGTGTACATTCAAGCATCATGTGTCTACAGAATAACAAATAAGCTACACAGGAGCTAAAACCAGTCAAAATTATAAAATAATCACGTTATTTTTCTTATATTAAAGCAAATATCACTTACCCTGTCATACGATGTTACAACCCGCAGTGGAATAAAACGCAGATAACGCTTCGTAGCCTAGGCGCGAGTGACCTTTGGCAAGCCGAGCGCGTTTATATCAAGGCGTTTTTTACGATTATTTGATAAGTCACTGACACCATAGTGACCCTATAAAAAAAACTGATAAAGTGGCCGCTGTGGTATAAAAAAATTATCTCCCATGACATACATATGTTCTAATGTGTGAAGTGCCGAAATGTGGTTTGATATCCGGTCGAGATTTCCCTTTTGGTGAAAGAATCGTTGTTTTTAGAGAGAAAATGAAGAACCAAGTAGTTTATAAATTGTTTATAAGAAAAAGTTTTGCATCACATCATTTTTATTCCATTTATATAAATTTTTCCATTCCATTTATATACATATATTCCATTTAATACATTTTTTCAAAATCGAAATAAAAAAAAAGAGTTTTTGATGAAAGACTTTTAGAATAAAAAAGATTTTGATGTAAAGCCAACGACAGTAGGTTGCATATGTTTTGTAGTGTGTTGAGGGCTGACATGGGGTTAGAAAATATTCATTTTTTGCAAAAGTATTTTTTGTAGCAGAAAAAGAGCAAGAAAGTTGTAAAAAAGTCTATTAAGATATATATTGCATTAAAACTTTTTTTTTCAAAGACCTTGATAAATCATGATAAATCCTTTTTCAAATGTTTTGGACCGAAATTTGTAAGATACCAATGAATTTTTTCAGTGCAAAAAAAAGAGAATTTTTAATTGGTGTTAATAAAAATATAGTGATTTTTTATTTACCCATTGAATTGTTATTTTAAAAATAATTTTGTAAATATCAAAAAAAACTTTAAAAAGTCACTCGCATCCCATTTTGGGGGTAGATTCATATGGGGCACTTCGATACGTTTGAGAAAAAAAGTTTTAAAATATAATATGAACTGTATGTTTTGCAAAAAATAAAATTAATGGACAAACCATTTTATACAAGTAAAGAAATTTCAACTATACACAAGTCATTTTTAAGAATATCAAAGCAATTAAAATAAGAATTAATGGTTTATACTTGATGATCCTGATGCCTAAAAATCCCCGATTTTCCTCTACTAACTTTTTTCCTATTTCTTTCTATCCAAGCTTTAAAGTCATCATTTTTTTCAACATATATATGTTTTTTGTTCAAAACTATCTTCCTCTTTCCCTGGCAGGTGTAATTTAGAAACAATTCATCAATATTAAATCCCACAACTGCCCTAAGAATGCATTAGATTCACCCAGTGAAAATAATAAATTATTCTTATTTATAAGAGGGAATTATAGTGGAAACTTTAAAATAACAACAATATTTTTTTTTCAAAATGTAGTGCATTTTCTAAAAAAAAAAGCTTTCGGTTTTCGGTATCAGTATGCACCATTTATGGGAAAAATAATGGAGCTAAGCAATAATGCGCTATTTTACAGTTTTCTAGATTACAATCAATTTTAAATGTTTTTGTATGTGCGTGTTTGATTTATAAAGTTTTTTAAAAAATGAATAAATGGCAAGGAAAATATAATTAAATATAATATATAGGATCTCCTCAATATACCCATTTGCAAAAATCTTAATTACCTAACAAAATTAATAACTACAAATCTTAAATAACCTAACAAAAAGCATTTGGAACTGAATTAAAGTATTTTTATTAACTAAAAAGGAATCTTAAAAACTTGCATTATTCAACTGCAATTTTACAACGAAAATTTACTTTTGATATTAAAAAAAAGCCTAATATAAAATATTTAAGATAGTTTTGAAACTTCCTGTTTTGGTATCGTAAAAAATAGATTGTATAATCAGTTCCCAAAGTATCAATGTACAAAACTTCCCAAACCTTATATATTTCGAAACCTTTTATTATTAGTTTTCAAAATTATCTTAAATTTGAAATTTTAAAAATTTGAAGATAGCGACTAATTGCAAAACAATAACAATATACTTCAGCACTAAAAGGAGTAAGTTTAAAAACAGTATGTAGTACAGTAAAATGTTCCTATAAAATTCTGAAAAAATTACCGGTTCTGTGGTTTTGATAATATAAGTGTTGTTGAAAGCGACTTTGTATAATGCACAATTAAAACTAAGATAAAATCCGCATAAAATGCAAACGAAATAAGTTTATATTTTTTAAACACAAATTTAGAAAGAAAGCAAACATCAATTATTTACGCAAAGTTGTTAGTAGTGCGTCATCTAAACATGCTTATACACTTCGATTTAGAAATCTTAGTAACAAAAGAAAATATCTTTTTCGTGCATTAACTTTGTCAAAAAAGTTAATTAAAAATTGGAAAAAAAAATTAAAGAAGGACATCGTTAGATTTTTTTCTGTAGTTATTATTATAGTTTTAATCATTTTAAAACTAATTGCAAAAAATTAAAATCGTTTCTTTAGCAAGGTTTTTAGAACGGGACCTACTTTCTAAGTAGGATCTTAGAAAGTCTTCTGTCATGTAATATTCAGAATTATAAGACTAATTCAGGATATAAAATAACAAATTTTGATTTCTGAGTAAAACCCTTTTATCTCTCTTCCCATCGTCCGACAACTCGCCGAGAGAGACGAACAGTGAGCGGTTGGGAAAAGGAAGGAGTTGCGCCCGACGATCCTTCTCTCCGCATCTTCCTAAATACGGGTTAAATCAACGACAACTCGCCGAGAGAGACGAACTAGGAGCGGTTGGGAAAAGGAAGGAGTTGCGTCCAACAATCCTTCTCTCCGCATCTTCCTAAATCGCGTTTCGAGTCTTCCGTTTTGGATAGCTACATTAAGCAGTATTTTGTAGGGTTTCTTTTTACGTTGCAATAACAAGCCTTATATTTATTCGTTTTTTTTAACAACAAAATTATATTAATAATTTTCGCATTTTTTGCATTTAAATTAAGAAGGGGAAATAAACATCGCGTATATACATAATGTTCAGATGATTTTTTTTTGTTTAATCTTACATAAAGAAAAGTAATGGAATTAACCGGGGTAGCCCTTAACAGGATTTTAAGCATTCACAAATTCTCCGCCTAAACACGAGGGGCATTTTAGGTTTAAAAAATTAGATTTTGCTAACTTTTTTTTATAAAATCGGCTTAAATAAATGTATTTAAATGTTTATTTTCTTTTTTCAATATTCAAGGGCATGTTTCTAAAAAATATTTGCAAAACTATGATCAATTTACTAAACCCTATTAGTAATAATTAGCATATTCTCTACTATCGGACAGAAGTTGGAATCGAAAAATCAAGAATAACTTAATCCACACACTCTAATTCTCGTCACATTTATCGAAATCTTCAATAATAGCCATAAAAGTTTAATTTTTTGTATAACTGTTTAGTAAAAAAAAATAGCAATTTACAGGAATACGAAGAAAAAAGACGAAATAGACTTAATTTAATGCTACATTCCCTGTCATTCCTTTTCATCTAGATTTAATTTAAAAGTTTTATTTTGAAAGAGAAATTTTACTAATATTTATCACATATTTTTTCGTTGCGCACAAATCATGCATTTTGTTTCAGTAGGTATTACATAAAATTAAGTATAAATTTTAAAAAATCATAATAGCATTGTCAAACTCTATCGTTTCAGATTTCCGAAAGAAAACTACTAATGGAATGGCAGAAAAAGACGTTGTCTCGTCCAAGGTCACTTAAACCACCTCTCCCTTACTTTTAGACTACCTGCTTATTTATGACCATTAACATTCTCGGAAACTCAGTAAGCTTCTTTTTTTTTTTGCAAATATCACCAAAATCATATTTGAAATTCTAAACGAACATTATTTGACATAAAAATGCATTCTGCTTATAAATTGGTTTATGGATTAGTCTTAAATAATGTTATGGTGTCCAGTCTCTTACCGATAGAGTAAAAGCAATATATAGTATTTTAACTTTGAAAATTCTTATTTCAAGGTATTTTTGAAATAAATTAAATGAGCCAATATGTTCATAAAATTGATTTCCCTTTTTCCTCGTTTTATCAAACATTAAGTTGCATAGTTGACATAAGTTGTTTAAAACAATAACGTTTTTACTTAAAAATTGTTTTGAATTAATTTTAAATGCCTCTGATGCACTGGCAATTTATCGATACATAAAATCCATTGTTAAATTTTACAATGAAATTATATTTCAAAATAACACGTAATGTATTTTATATTCAACTGCATTTATATCTACAACACTTATCGCATTACTTTAGTCACACTTAACATTTTCATTCCCAATGACAATTTCTCATCAGCATTTTAGAAACTTTTTTTTCTGGTCGTCTCTTGCCATTTATGATATCAAAAGCCCATCTTTCGAATCTTCAAACTTTCTTCTATTAGAATTTTTTTTAATTAATCCTAATAAATGTCAGCCCTATTATTATGTTTTAAATTATGATCAGAAACGTGATGATGCCAAATCGCCATTTGGCAGCATCACTGACACTGAATGGGTTAAATGAGACTAAATACATCTGTACATAAAGACAGAACAACAGTCATAGTATATTACCATAATATTTTACAAGAGTTCTCTTAAACCAGGGTACAAATAACTAATTAAATATAAAACTGCATTAAATACGATACCGTTTCTCTTCCTCTTTCAGATTCATCTCACCGAAGGAGGAGCTACTGAAGCGGCAAGGAGAAGATAGAAGAGTTGCGTCCAACGATCCTCCTCCGCATCTTCCGTAACACAGAAGCGATTGAACGAATGCGATGGTCTTCGCTGAGGAGAACTATTTTTAATTTCAATTTTTGTGATTTTCAAAAAAAAATATTCTCATGAAATTCTAAACGAACAGTTTTTGACATAAAAATGTAATCAACTTATACTAAATTTGTATGTGATCTATATATAATATAAATTAATAGAATGTGAAATGTTTAGTGGAAGAACGTGTTAAGTGACATTTTTGAAAAAAAAAATTAAGATTTTTTGTATCAATGAACATTTTACTAACTTCTTTAAAGATATCAAGTTTCCTCTTTTTTCATAAACTTTTTGAGTTAAGTATATTTTTAACAGATCTGACACTGCAAACGAGAAAAATTTAAGCTTTTTTTTCTCGCTTTCACCTTAGTGTCACTAAGAACGTTCTTCATTCAGCTCTTCAAATAAGATTCTTTACTTCACAATTCCTAAATATTTAAGTTAGATAGATTCAATTGCGAAAATGTGTTATTTAAAGTGTTAATTGTATTTAATTTATTTTCTTTACGTTTCTCACACATTTAAAAGAGAATAATACGACTCGTATCATTTTCCTGTTATGCTAATTAAGATAAGTGACAAAAACGCAAGCATCTTTTAATTTATAGAAATATTGCATGGTACAATGAATTTGAAAAACAAATTTTTAAATAATACTTAATCATCTAACGATAAAGTCTCGCCAAATAAATTCTTCAAAAACTTGGTGGGGATGTTGTTGCAATTTCTATTTCAAATATTTTTTATTTCATATATACTTTTTTATATTTCAGGATGTAGATATTGGTACAAGGAAGAGTGAAATTTCTTGTCAAAAATTATTTTGTTATCAGTTGTGTATACCATTTATTCATTTTATGTTATCATTAAAATTTTCTAATGATTGTTAATAAATAACAATTTTAATACCGGAATACTTTTTAACTTTGACATTTTATAAATTAGTTATTAAAAACGTTTAAATAAACTAACATTTATGGTTTACATATTTTTAAATTTTGAATTTGAAATAACAAACCAAATATCTATATACTTAAATGCCTAACCAAATTACAAACCAATTGCTACATCATTAGTATAATAAAATTTTTTAAAATTGTTTTTTAACTTTTCAACGCTCACATTAAATTTTCGAATATTTAAGGGTATTTCGTATTTTTAGTGAAGATATATTCAATGGTAAATTTTCAATAAATGGTACTTTTATTCTTACATTCAAACTATCAAACTTTAAAACTCCGAACAATCAAATATACTTTAAGCATAAAAATATTAATATATTTACCTTGGATCAATATTTGTTCAATAACAGTATAAAGCATCACATCTACAAAGACAATATCCCAATAGCGCACTATAAGCATTACGTCACATTATTGTTTGAGGATACCTTCCTTCTGATTGGACGCTTCCGGCTAGCGTTCGAACTACAAATTGTCAATTTGCCGATCACAGTTTCGATACGACTAATGGCAACAATGATTATTCTTTATTGACAAATTTTATCACCTGAGTCATGCTAAAAATGTTTAATGACTTTGGGCATCTGGCAACGTGTAAATTGTGATTTCGGTAAATGTGTTTACATTTCTTTGAATGTTGGATCCTGTATTTGGTTGAACATGTGTTTGATTTTTGAGTATTTTTTCATAAAAATTACATTTTATATCGGAGAGATGCAGGTAATTTTTATGTTATTTTAGTAAATGATTTTATTTCTTTAATGTATAATTACAGTTCTTAGATTGCATGCAAAATAAAATGCGCAAAAGAGCTGTATGTCTGAAATGTGCTTTTTTTTTTCCTTTATACATTTCATTGTGCAGATATTTAAAAATATATTAAAGTATTACAATCCAATATAAACTTTTGACTAACTTTATTTTGAAATTTTTATCAGTACGCAGAATAAGAAATTGTAAGGACAGTCTTAGATTCAATCGTGTACTTTTTTTTTTTTAGCTAGCTGGCATTATACAATATAAGTAGGATTTTTAGCAGTTATATGTTTCGTTTGGTTCATTTTTATTTTGAAGTTGGAAAATTATATGTATGTATTATAATATTTATAAGAAAAACTGTGTGAATTTTAATTCTCTAAAGAGATAAACTGATGTTTAATAAATAACCAAATGCTAAATAAATAATATGTTTTTTTTATTTAAACTTATTTGTATATTATAACATTGCTCAATTGTTCAGCACATTAAAAAGGATATTAATATATATTGTCTAGTTTGTTTCGAATCAAAGAAATTTAATAACCATCAAAATATATTACTATTTGCAAAGCACCTCTTTTTTAGTTTAGTCTATTAAGTATAAATAATAGAAAACTTAAATACTTATATTTTAATGCATGATAACTTTTTTCTGCTTAAGACACTTATTTCTTAATGGAACTTTTATATTTAAATTATTATGTATATTATAACACCTTAATCTGCTTCTAACAGAATTTGCAAAGTTAGTTCTTCAGTTTTTATTTAAAGAATGCAAAATGAGAAAATTATTATTTTGCTAGTTTATTTCGAGCCAGCAAAAACGAGATTTAGTGAAGGTAGCAATAAATTTATATGCAATGGACCTACACAAGATCTCATTCAAAATTCATATTTTCCAATTCATATATTTTGTACGTTAAAATAATAATTTTAAAATTGAAGCCGAACTAAATGTCCCTTTTTGTTTAAAAAAAACCAATAAAGGCAAAATTTTTAAAATAACTATCAATAAAAGTGAAATTTTATAATCGTTTTCTGAATACTAACATTTACGTAGTATTATGTAAAAAAAGATTTTGAATAATGATTAATACAATTTATTAATATCTCCCACAATGTAAATATTAGGAAACATTATAATACGGCTATTCTCATGATAAAATCAACATTACGATTAAGCACTGCAAAGTGACTAAACATTTATAAAATCTATTTTTAATGAAACTGTTAATGTTTAACTAAACTAGAATAAAACATCACAATTATCAATTTTACTGACTCTAATCTAACTATTAACTGTAACTTATCAAATGAGAAATTTCCTAATAATATGCAATTTCAACAAATTTATTATCCATAAAGCTGACCAACATATGTTGTTTGAATTAAAATATATATTTGAATTAAAATGCAATTTCCTAATAACCAATAATAGTAAACTTGCCTATATCCAGTATAAAATACATAAATTACAAATACTAACTCTCAAACATAAGTAAAACTGAGTAAATATCCAAAGAAAGAATGTTGTTTAGATAAATCCCCGAAAAACTGGGCACAAATTATTTTAGAATTCCCTGTAAACAATTCAGTCTGAGCAAAAATATGTTATTAGAGATTTGTAGAATTCGAAATTGATAAATTTTATTGTTAGTAGAGCATTGGATAACTAAACATTATCCAGAGTCTTAAATATTTTTAATAAAATTATCAAAAAGTAATATATTCCTGTTTTCAAAATACAAATGAAACATTTTTTAAATGTTTAAGATACTGATTATTTATCTTAAATTGATCATGTTTTTTAACATTATATTCAACATTTAAATATCATTGGAAATACTTAACAAACTTGTTCTCCCCCTTTAATAATTAACAGTATAAAAACTTAAGAAAACAACTGTACCAGTTCGAGTCTACTTATGTACAAGTTTGTAGCTTTAAATTAAATGGTTAAAGCAAACAAAAAAAAGATCATTTACAATGACACATTGAAAAAAATTCAAAGACAGTTCCTATAATGTTTTGGTATAATATAGTGATGGTTTATCAAAATTTACTAGCCGGGGAGAAATTAACTAGCGGAGAACAATATTTATCTTGAATCAATTTATAATTCTATTCAAAAATTCTCCAAAAATATTGTAAATTAATTTAAATTCAAATGAAAAGTTGAAAAATTGCAGCATTTTAAAATAACTTTGAGAATCCATGCTTTCAAAATTTATCAATGTTTAAAAAAAATTTGTAAAAATATATATTATACGACTTTTTAAAAAAATACAATTGTGTAATTTGAACGTGAAAGAGAAAGTATAGTCCGTTTTATTTTTTCCACATTCAGTATAAAAGAAAAACAATCTTTGGGAAATGTTCTAAAGAAATTCAAACACAATTTTCTTTACGCATTCAGATAGTTGACTTATTTCAATATTAAAGGATCGGTAAATTCAAGATTTACCTGCAATAAAGTCCATGACTTTCAAAAAGGAAAAATTCCTTTTGTTCTGTGAAAACAAAACATTTCGACGGCAGGTACTTAAAATATGGAACAATTTTAGTTTACTATAAAACAAAGCTAACTTTAAATTTTCATTTTCAATAAAAATTCATTTACATTTTTATATTTTATTTACAGTTGTTATTGAATGGCAAATTAAATGAGAAGCAAATGAAATGCAACAAGAGCAGTAAACCAGTTCCCCTTTTAAAACTGCTGGTTTAATTAATTGCGTTCAATCCTTACATTTTATGATTCTAGAGTACGTAAGTTAAGGTAAAATTCATATTTAAAAAAATAATTCAAAATACTAAAATAAATGCTATTGCGAAACGTTATTAAAAATCTGGGGAATTTCACATGTCAGTAAAAAATCACAATTACTTTTTGAAACTTTAAAAGTGATTTTAGGCTAAACAAATTTTTCTTTATTTTTTAAAGAAATACTCCTTTTACACATAGAATTTTTGAAATCAATGTTCTATAAAATATCAATGCGTGGGTCTATAAAGTTCAACTGAGTGCAATATATCCATTTCAGCATATTAGATATTGAATTTTGTTGACTTCAATAAGGTAAACGGAACCTCCTGAAGTTCGGTTTGTATATATGGATTATTGAAATTGTTGCAAGTTTTATTTAATAAAACATTAACGACGCCTTTGTGAATAGCATTAACACCTTCATTATTGAGCATAAGGTTTCAAAGAAAACGAAACATTAAATAGCAAATATAAAGAAAAAGTTGAAATAGCTAAAATCGTCAAATAATGTTTATATTCTAGAATCTTTTTTTCTCCAAATCTTACAGTACACAGCCAGGGCCTGTTCTAGGAAAACACAGACTGTAGGCAAAAAAATATTTTGGGGGCCCTTTTTATAAAAATGTTGCGTATGATTTCCAGTAATGATGGTGCTACATGACCTATGTATCAAATTTTGGTTGCAATTTTATTGGCTTCCTTATAAACATCGATCAGAACCAGTCGCTTTAGGTCAATTTCTTAGTCAAAATCGAGCAAAAAACAACGTGTAGTTTCAGGATTTTTTTTAGCTTACTGATGTTTTGGGGATTTACAGCATTTAGCATTATAAAAACTTATATTTAGGGGCCCCTAAAATTGAGGTGGTTCTAGACCGGAAAAAGTTGGGTGGAAGATTGCACCAGAATATTGGAACTTTCTCGCTGCCACCAATGTTTGGGGAGTTGTTTTACCTCTTTTACGATATACCAAACTTATGTGTTTACTACAAAATTGGTAAATTCTCGCTCCAAATAGTGGTGGAGCTAACACGTTCCAAGAATCTGGTGCAATCTTCCACCAAACTTTTTAACTGTGTATGTGCTTGGTACAAAAGACCGGGGGTTTACACTTCGCAATGCTTGGCCATCAGTAGGCCACCCCAAGTAACAACGCCTTACCTTCGAAGATAGCTGAAATGAAATTCGACCCAAGCATTTTTCCGCAATAACTCCTCAAAAAAAATATATTAAGTTTGTAAACTTTTCAGTAAGTTGTTGAAACAAAGATATATTTAGAAATACTGTCCCAAGTTATATGGAAAAAAATAAGAAAGAAGATAGTAGTTTTTCATGGGCTACTCCAAAATTTTCATAATCTTGAGTACCATAAATATTAAAGTATTGGAAAAGCAGTAGTACCATATTTATTTTTGCTTTTAAATGTTTCAAGATTGGTGGCTATATTCGACCCAGTGGCTGAGAGGCTTAACGTGTCACTGGTTCGAGACCCGGCTGAGTCGTCGAATTTTCTGGATGGGAAAATCCTGGGCACGTATGTCCTGATTATGTGGCATGTAAAAGATCCCTGGAGGGCCCATTTCTGGTTCTCTAGGCAAAATTAAATCTCGCAATACTTTAACATCCACAGTGAGTTCAGATTCATTGTAATCTGTTAGTCAAAATTGGTAGCGAGAGCAGCCTAGATGGTGCCACAAAAAAATGACACTCAGTTCTGGGGAGCAGAGTCTGCGAGTCTGCAAATTCTTGATTGCCAATATTGCAGCCCTATCAGATAAAAAAATATTTTTGGCTACTTGTTAAGAAAGTGAATGAAATACAGAATTGTTACTTTAAACGTCTTTTTTTTGGGGGGGGGGGAGTTGAATCAACGTCGTACAAGAGCTGCATGAATGCTCTTAGTTTCAGTTTCGTTCCATTTTTGATCATGAAAACCTGTTATTACCTATATATTATTTCAATTCTCTAATTTAAAAGAATAAATGCTTGGACACAAGTTTTCTTAATCAAGGTAAAACATCAAGGCCTTATTTTTTTAATGATCTTTCCTCCTATTTTCCAAATTCGTAAAATTACAAATTAGCTACTTTATACTACCTCCTATTCGACTTGGACGTTCCCAAGACTTTACTACGACCCTATAAATCGACAAAATTAATCTACCGACAAATCACGAGCGCTACAGCTAATCAGATGTCGCGCACTAAAAATAAGAAGAATGCAGTCCGAACATCAAACAGCCAACCACTTCGCAATGGAACATTCCATCCATGGTCCGGACCACGCCTTTTATATGTTCTGGACCAATGGCGGAGAGTTTGAAATGGATTTTATGACCCCACTATAAAAGTTGGGACGCCTGTAATACCTGCTTCCCAACAGGGCCCGCGAGCACAGGCCATTAAAAAAGATCAGGGGCTATCGCAAACCTTAGTTTGATGATGTTGTAACTACAGTTCACTTATTTTGTATAAAATGGGCTTAAAAAATTAATTTTAATGAAAATCAATAGCAAATATTAATAATTAATCACCAAACATTAATTTGTATCCGTCATGCAAATACCATATTATTTAGTTTGGAAAATCATATACATTTCATCAATATAACAGAGAAAAATTTTTTTTACTAAAATGTCAATTACATGGTTTTCAAAGTTACATAATGCATTGTTAATGGTACTGCAAGCCTCTAGGCTCACGCCTATTCTAATTCTTAAATCCGTAAACTTTTACGATCTTTGCTTTTGGATATTGCAGCTGAGTTTGCATTATTTTTTAACCTGATTTTTTTTCAGTGAAATTCTAGAAGCCTTAGTGTAAGAAACCAGATAACATTCCCAGGGATTGTATATGAAATTCCGGGTTTTTATAACGCGCAACGGGGATGAATTAAAATTGTATTTGATTTTTTAGAGTTTTTGGCGCTATAAATATCGCTTATATCTCACGTATATGTTTTAAAAACTGATAGATAAGCGCCAACTTTAATATTTACATTGGTCTTGGATACCTGAGACTTTGAACAGATGGGAATTTATAGATATATGCAACCTATAAAAAATATTTCTATGCTTCTGGGTTTTAAAATGTTCTTGCTTGATTGTAGAGATTGCATACCGTAATAGGATCAGGTTACAAATATAATTATGAAAAAAAGCGTTACGTAAGTTTCAGCCTTACAAACACCACGAGTGGGTATGGTCAGCAAAAAAAAAATATATAATATACATCAGGACAACATCTGAAATGTTAAGCTTAAATTAATATTTGTTCGGATACGATGACGAAATACGTATTTTACTGCATCAAAAGTCATAGCCATTAAAGGAACTTATTTTTATAACACTGGGAAAGATTACGTATGATTTAAATTTAAAAAATTTACGATCTTGACTTTGGATCCTGCACCAGAGTTCAAACAGCTGAATTTGATTCGCGTAATTCAAGACGCATTTGAAAAAAAAATCCCTAGGTGATATGGAATTATTGATTTATAAGTTGCACGAATTTTTAGTTTGGGATAGTTCTTCTCTCATGCGAGATTTTGTATACAGTGGTGGAAATTGATTTATGAACTGACAGTTTTTTAACAGTATTTCTTTATTAAATGCATTTTTATCGATTTAAATTTTATATACTATACAGGCTTTGCATTATAAATTATACACGTAAATAAAATTTTATATAATTTCGTAAACAATTTATTTTGTTGATATTTTAGTTTTAGCATAGGGAAATTGATTTATGAACTTTTACATTCAATCTCAATTAATAATTGCTAAAACTATTTTTTGTCGCTTATGCTTCCTTGATTTTGTTTTTCATAGACAACACAAAACTTTGGGTCAAGTTTTGGTCAAGCAATTTGCAGTTTTTAATGATTAAGTCCTTCTATTCCATAACTGATGCACACTTCATTAAAACCATACTCCATTTGAGTAAATTATTCAAACCAATTGATCTCAGACATTATTCTTGGGGTTTAAGTCATGGCTATTGGCAGGATGATCGAAATGAACAACACTTAGTTCATTTAACCAGTCTTGCATTTCGTTTGAAATGTGGATATTTGCATTATCATGCCTAAAAATCTAATAAAAAGCATAGTTTTACCATGCAAAAAGGAATTAAAGAATTTTCTAGAACTAATCTGCAATAAAGTGATGTTTGTCAGCCCTTCAGAAATATAACCTTGTTTCTCCAATCATAAGATATCGAGGCCCAAACCATCAAACTTCCACCACTAACATTTCTGCTGAAGACAGATCTTGGTTATTTCCGAAGATCCTTTCAATAACATTTTAAACCATCACGTCCATCCAAATTGAACTTTTTTTCATCAGCAAATGTCACTTTTTTCCCATTTCTCTACCCCCGACCCCACCCAATCCATTTTCATTTAGTTACGACTATATTTTAATAGCCTGTTCTTATGGTGAAGAGTAAGCTTTGGACCAGCCTTTATTTTGGAACATTTCAAGTTCGACGACGATATCAATATTTGTCCTACTCTTCTAGGAGTTACAGGAAGTGATTGTTCATAACAAATTCGCCCTGTAATGCACAAATGCTGACACAAATGGTAACTTTTTGGGATACAAGTCCAATAATCCTGCTTTTGTTCCTCGTCCCACGAGGGTTACACCTTTTTTAATGATGGTTTTTGCCGAAGTCAGAATGATTCTTCAAATATTTATGAATTATATTTATTGACATTTTAATTAATATGCTAATTTCTCTTACAGATTTGTTACAATAATATATATAAGGGTCATTTTTTACCTTTTTGGCTTCAGGCAGTCCCGAAAGCTTTCCTATTTAGTAAAATGGGAATAAAACAGATAAATTTCAACAAATTTGGTCCTAATCTTATTTATAAACACTGATAGTAAGCTCCCCTGAAGTTCAAATGAAGAACTAGTTAAAATATTTGGTACCTGGGTTCAAAATAAATTTGAGTTCATAAATCAATTTCCACCATTTGACATGCTTAAAAACTAAAATTAGATATATTTTTATTTAATATTATTTTTTGAAAAAAATTTTGTGCGAAATTTCTTTATTGTGCTCTGAATATCCAACACACAAAATTTGAATTGCTAGAACTTAATATAAAGCGATATCTGGTGAAAAGAATGTTAGTTCATAATTCAATTTCCACCACTGTATAAATATACCAAGTTCTGGAGATTTTGAGTTTCACAATAAAACAATGCCTTTATTATTTTAGAAGCATATTTGTATGCAAATATTTTGACATAGATTCAACTTTTTAAATAAATCAGTGAAAACAGCACATAACTCTTGTACATTCCTTAACAAATAGACCTTAGTACTTAGTATAAATTTTCGATAACTTACAATTCTGAATTTTGATGTTAGTAATATTAATTAAAATTCTATGATGTCAGAAAATATAACATAAATGTGAGATTTTGGGCATATTAATATGATCAATAACTATTGTAGGACGAATTGCACTAAAATTTGCTTATTATCACCAATTCAAATTACAATAACAACCATGTTAAATAAATTTTTAAGAATGCAAAGGGCATTTATAGTCGTTCTACCGATAAATGACTCATGCCTTTAGAATGAAATGTTAAATGTGGAATTAAAGCATGCAAAAAAGCTTGAAATTGTTTGAAATTTATTTTATTCTCATAAATTCCCCTCAATTTCCCATGGCAATGTGTAATGCCCAATTTCACAAATCACTAAAACATCCAAAAAGTTGTTCGGTTGTCATAGTTTTCGGAAAGCCGATTAATGCGGAAATTTTTATAATGTTGTATTTTACTCGCATTGTGATTCATTTTATGTACTTTGCAAGTTTCAAACACAGGCTTTACCAAATCATGTTATAAAAAGGATAAACCGAAACCAAATTAAAAATAAGAATAGAAGAAGTTTTTATAGAAATATTTTACCAACATAATCCAGATGTCTTAGGAAACATAATTTGCCAAAAGAAAAAACTTTGCATTTGATGTGCTTTGATAAATTGTGGAAAAGTAAATATTAAGTTAGTTTACTTGATAGTTTTAGTTTTGAATGTTGCAAGATATTTCGGTCTACATTTTTTTTATTTTAAAGGAGATTTTTTTAAAAAGTTACTTGTTTTGCTCTACTATTATGTACATAATAATGTTTTATTTGCAAATGGCTTGGTTTTAGGGCTAAGCAAAAAAAAGTGCAATTTGGGAGGCTTGACCTCAGATCAATTAAGGATACTTGAGCCAAGTAAATTACAAGAAGTTTTAAGTCATACTAACAAAATGAATGAGTTGGGTCAAGCATAAATATACATTGGGATACATGACCCTAAATTAAATTTTAAGCAATTTATATTTTACTACTGTTGCAGTTAATACGTCAGAATAATAATATATATTGTATAGTACTTAAAAAAAGTATACATTAGCTGCATTTACACTTCCGTAAAGATTTTTTTTTAATATTACAAGCCCAAAATTACAAAGTGGGTCATATGTGCCGAGTCAACCTTACATATTACATGTGCTATTTGTTACTGGCATAAAAATGCGTAAAATGTTTATCATGTCCCAATAGGGAAGGCTACTTTATTAAAAACCATTTTAAAAATGAGTATTTAAAACTCTTTTACAAATCTACCTAATTTAATGTAACTGTACATAAATTTCAAACCATTTTTAAATAAATTTTTAATTGCATAGATCTCTAAAGAATTCCATCCATATTTTTGGCAAATATGCTATCTACCAACTCCCTGGGAAACTACGTCAAAGAGTCCATATTTTTTTATTGGGTTCTCCTCAACTCATGTCGCTTTATGACACGAACTCCTGGTAGATTGACGGAACGCAGCCCAAATTCATTATTTCAACCCTTATGTCTGCACTCCAGGAACAAAATGGTGTATGTCCAAAGAAAGATGAATAAACCTAGTTGGTAAGAGGTTGGTCAGCAGGCCTTGAAATACCAGAATGCATGCGTTTGATTAGGAACTTCCGACACCTTCATTCCATTGTAAATGAAAGTAAAAGTAGTAAAATGCAAAATAAGACTAAAAATACTGCAAAATAAATATTTCTTAGCTCCATGTCCTGGAGCCACCCAAAATTTAGCTTAAGATGAAAGAAAGAGTATGTATACACATAGGCTTAATCAAATGATTGCTGTTCCAAGTGACCAACTTAAATAGTCATTTTTAATACACCAGTGCAATAACATTAGATACTTTAACAATCTTTAAAAGGTCGTGGTAAATTTAATGTATACAAGGTAATATATATGACGTCTTGTTAGAATGCTGCACAATATTATAGTGTATTAAAAATTCCAGCCCATCCGGTAATGCAAGTCATCACCTATTCGGTTACCACATTTGTAAAAGAAGGTAGTAGAAAGAAGATTAGTTTTTTGTAAAAATAGTATAAAATATACTTAAAGGGCTTAATGGTGAAAAGATAGCAGGCCCGTCTCTACGCTAAGATTGAGTGTGATTCTGACCGAGATTTTCAGGGGCAAAGCTAAGTTCGCATGTCATATGCATATAATAATGTAATGTATAAAAAAAATCCTTATAGTTGATAATTGGAATGAATAATTCGGGCAAAATTGAATTTAGAATACCTTCCAATTTTTAGTATGCTTTCACATTTTTTATCATACTTTTCACAGTTCTCAGCCGAATTGTAATCCGTGATAATAAGAGCCGCTTTGAGGTCACAAAAATCTTTCAGTTTGGACGAACTAGCCAGGTCTGCCAATTCGCTGACTAACAATCTTGTTAAGAAATATAATAATGGGTAATTAGAAGTGATGATAGATACTACAAACTATAACTTTGGATGTGGACGATGCTTTAAAACGGCATTAAATAAAAGGTCTTACGCGGCAAAAGTGTTTGAACAAACTGTTATACCCTTTTTGCTCTGATGTCTATATGTCTGGTTCACGGTTAATGTCCTGTAGTATGATTTACCCGATCCTTATTGCAGGTCCAATATTGTCCAAATCCCGAAACTTACGACTCCTAAGAAGCTGCGCCATTGGCCCAAAAGGTCTTTATGCAGCCCATAATATTAAAAGCTGATGGCTGTCTTTATGGCCAAGTATTATATATGAACTCCTTATGAGGTAAGCCCTCATAATCTCTTGATGCTATTGGATTTAATATGAGGAATGTTTCGGGTAACGGGCTATTTGTAAATTGAAAGATGGAGTATATAGATGCCTAGAACTAAAAATGACAATCTCAAATTCAATTTTCTTGCTACTATGCGAAATCACATTGATGTTTTAATAAAAATATACCCTATTAAAGTAAATGACAAATATTTTAAAGGAAACGTCATGCAGCTTTTATGTATTACATCTAAAAAAATCTTATGCCATAGGAAAATATTTTACCAACGTGTCTTCTAGTTTTTCGAATAATAAAAACATTTCGTCTAATTTTCAAGCTTGAAAATTAATAACTATTGGAAAAACAAACGAATAGTAACACACAAAATAATAGAAAGTTATAACAAGTCAAAAAACAAATATAAACTATATACTTCTGAAATAGAAATCATTTTTAAAAATTATAAAAAAAACACATCGAATGAAATTCGACATTTGAAAAGTTAGGATTTAACACTTTTTTTGGTTTCCAACCAATGTTAAAAGAATGAATATTGCAGTAATTCAAGAATTTGAAATACTGAAATCTGGTAAACAGCTATCAATCTACAAAAAATTGTACCTTAAAATTACTACTTTAACGTCTATTTTTTTCCTTTATGAGGATACAATTTTTTTTTAATGAAAATCCCTTTAAATAATAATTTGAACTTTCTACATGAGAGAAAAGGTTTATAGACTCGAAATAACACCATTATTACGTTATTCATTTTTGTGTTCATAGAGCCTGTATCCTTCTGATAACTTTACATTTGCAGTAAATATTATATTTTGAAAGTAATAATATTTTATTTCTATATAATTTAAATCTTTCACAAACTTGTAAACACCACAAATTATTGTAATTTTTGCACTATTCTGAAAAGAATTCAGCTTAAACGAAAGTAAAAGAAATAAATTTGTATTTAATTTTTGAGTAATTATATAACATATCTGTAATAATAATATTTAAATACCTTAGAAACGATGTATTGTGCACAATATTTTTGTTAGTATTTCTAAATATCTTCTTGTTTAGCACAAACTATTTTAACATTTTTTTTTTCATCATCACCCTTTAAAAATAAGGATTTACAAGTTTTTACACATAGTTCTTTGCTCAATAACTCGAGATTTTAAAAAAAAATCTAATTATTCATTGTAAAAAGTATTTAATAAGTAAATCAAAAGTTCGCAAAATTGCTTCAGAGGATTGAAATAATAAGAATTTAAAAATATATATGTCTTATTTTTAAAATACCAAAAATATCAAAATCAATATCAAAATATCAAATTGATTAATTGGTTGAAGTGATGTCGCTCCAGAACTCTTTTCTAGACTGTATTTTTTTGTTAACTGGTTTCTGATGATATTTAAAAATTATAAAACGTAGTCTGAATTTACAATTTCCTATTAGCATACTGCTAATTAACTAGTAACTTAATAATTTTCTTATGATTTTTTATTTCCAGAGAATCAAGTTTGTAATGCAGAGGAACTGGCCGAAAAGTTTCACCCTAATTTCAGCAATCTTCATAATTAAATATGATCTTATTGTAACTAAAAGCAAGTTTTTAAGTTATTATTAATTTTGATGCTCGTGAAACAAATATTTAAAATCTTTAAATGTTTTTGCATTAGTTATAATATTTATGACCAATTATTTTACTATTTTAGACTTACGAAGTGGAATTATTAAAGCCTTCTGCGCTTAGAAATACAGAAAGAAATGGAACCAAACAGTAACGCTTAAAGATATTACAAGATTTTTAACTATTATTGAAGTGTTTCTTAATGAAATTTTTAAACACTAAATCTCTTTTAAAAGTAATTAGTTTTACGATTTTTCATATGTTTCTACAGGAAAAAAGCTTCAATTCCGTACTACGCTTCTCGTAACATCTTCTTAAAAATGTTGATATTGTTTTAGAATACTTTATTTTTCAATTCGTTAGAATTTTTAAAAATAAAAGGTAGGTTTAGACAGCGAAGCCATTTATGCCGTCTGCCTGTACCAAATTAATAATTCTGTTCTTACTTTATCATTTTGATTTTTTTTTGTTAGAAAAGTTATTTTGTACGTACTTTTTGCAATTGTCTGCAAACTTTTCCGCTTGCCCGTCTGTTTATGAGATGGTTTGCATTTACTTCAAATCTAACAGTACGATTTATTTAACCCTTTCAGTCCCAATGACAATTTTAGTAACATTTTACATAAAAAGAATTCTACAGCCATCTCAATCAATTTCTCAACAGCCGTCACCACATTTCGTCTACAGCCATTTATAATATCAAAAAGCACATAATTCCATTCTTCAAACTCTTTTTCTATTAGAAAATATTTTTTATTAATCCCAAATAGATGTCAGCCTTATTAAATTGTTTTTAAAATTATGATCAGAAAAATGATGCCAAATGGCATCACTGGCACTTAAAGGGTTAAAATCTTTTTAGTTTGATAAATGTGACATCAGATACTCTTATTTTTTACTTATGTCATCTGTCTATTCACTTTTTCGTCCGTCTGTCTTATGGCGGTAAAAAATTCAGTGTTAATTGTTCAATTTTTGTCATCTTTTTTGTTAATAAAAGTATCATATCAGATACTGTCTTTTACACTTAAACTGCAGTTAAAATTTCTACTATTTTTGTAACGTTGTATACTTTTTTTTATGCTTCGAACAAATGCTTTAACCACGTGCTACTCTACTCATAACTAGCAGGATGAAATGTGCACTTAAAACCGAGCTCTAAAAATCTCTCAGCGGAGATGAAGTACAAATTTCGCTGTGAGTAAAAGAGGCACTTAATACGGGCTGCAAATCGTCACTAAAAATCCTTACGACCCAATAAGAGCTTAATTGCAAATCTGAAGACAGCGGGAAGTTACGCAGTTATGACCCACAGATTTATATTAACTGTCCGTTTATGAGGAAGTTTAGCTTCCACAGTTGATTTTGCTCCGTTTGGTGTTTGATTAAAGCCCATTTAATGATAGAGGAATTTTTGTTTTTAATATGGAAATAAAAATCTCTAAGAACATTTTGAGAAATTTTCCAAATTGCAGAGTTAGAGTTGTTTAAAAAACAAATTAGGTTAATTGATATTGTTATAAATTATCAACATTAAATTTATAAATGTTTTGGTATATTACTTTTAAGAATATCCGAGAATATTTGTAGAAGTGATCTGAGGAATTACCTAGAAATTTGGCAATTTATTGGCACATATAAGTAACTTCTAGTTATGTTCGAAAGTTTCTATTATTTGACATACAGACAGGAAATGAATTTGGTAAATTGTAAAAAAAATTAAATATCTAAATATTATAATATAGTTTTGTCATATAAGTCATGATAAGGGTTTTGTTAATTCTAGTGAAAACATAACATTATGTTTCAAAATTACTCCTATTAGACGGACCTACATATTAAGCAAGTGAAAACAAACTGTCTTTAATTCTTTCTGAGATTTACTTTCTTCAAATATTTTAACTTTGCTTACACATTATAATACACTAATTATTTTATTAGTTTACTGTTAATTAAAAAAATATACTTAATATCCAGGCGTGGATTATGTATAGATGCGTTCTTTACAATAGCCAATTGTGAGAAAACTTGAAAGATTTGACCTCTTTATTACAAGGACTGAGGAAATACACATGTAAAATCAAAAGACCTATTCAGTATTATGTATGGGATCGTGACTAAATGAAGAATCAAGGCAATGCACACTCTCACGATATGAATGTGTGATAAAAGGATTCGTTTTTTAAATGATAAGCCGTGGATAAATTTATCCTGATATACAAAAAGGAATTTTTTTAATCCTCTGCTAAGGGTATATTTCAATCGGAAAGTAGTTTTCTTTGGAACTATTTTACATACATGGATAAAGTAAGTGACATGTGAAAATTAAATAACGTTAGTTCAAATTTTAAATTAAAAGACCATGTTTTTTGCAGCGAAGACTGCTGGCTGAAAAACATTATTTCCAATTGGTTGTTGTTGTACGATCAAATGGTATAAAAATATAGGAGTGCTACACGCTATTTACAGTAGATTATATATTTCTGTGATTGATATTAGAAGGTTCACAAAATGTGGTATTTGCAATGTATATACTGTTTCAATCTTAGGAAAACAAAAATACCACCTTTTTAAGATGGAAAACTTAAAAACCAAAAATACAATTCCTGAATGTTTTAATTGTTAATTTAAATATTTTCTGTTGTAAAATCGAAATGTAAGATAATTCATTTTCTACATGTTTTTCCTCACCACTTTTAAAAATAAAACATTCTCTTTTGCCAAAATCTTAAATTAATACTATTTTTTTTTAATAAATGGAATAAATGAATAGTAAAGTGAAATAAACAAATAAATTACATTAACTTATAAAATTTATCACATTTTTCACCGTGTCCAATTTGATTTTACGTTATTGAAAGATGCATTCATTGTTTTGGGGCCTGTTTCAAATTTTATTAAAGACTTATTACATATTTAACTATTGTTAAACTTATTGCATGCCAACTGATTGGTTTTGTAAAAACAACTTCTTAAATAAAAACTAAAATTCCAACTATTTTTACATTTTGATTAAAAAAGGACAATTTAAGATTGATGTGTCGATCGATTTTGATTTACTAGACAATACCACTAGAAACAGTTTGCTCTCTTATCGTCAACTATCATTTAATAATGCATGCTTTTTCGCATCTTCTATTGATTAATTTATGGGTTTCAATAAAATCGTTATGTTTCCATTAATTTTAAAATAAGTTTATTATATTTATTAAGTAAACTTTATGTATTTGAATTGATATTTACTTTAAATACAGCTATTTTGGAAGAAAAAGAATAGAAATTGTGCAGCATAGATTTTTAATACATAAAAACATTGTAATAAATTTAGTATTCTCCCAGAAAATGCTCAAAAAGAATTTTGTAATAATTTGTAATTCGATTTCCAAAACAAAACATTTCAAGGACAATTTCTAAATTTTACAAAAATTGAAATAAAATGTAGCACAACTAACTAGCCTAAAAAGTACAATTATTTTTGTTGAGATACTTTGTATGATACGAACTTCTGCATATACATGCATACATTATAAAAACTCATATTTCTTTCAGAAAATGTTGCTTTGCATTATATTGAACGATTTTATAATTACTATAAATGTTGTTAATACAAGTTGATTTAAAATTAAGCTCGCATTTTGAATAAAACTAGTAGGGTATGGTGGAAAATGCAAACATAGAAATACCTTAATTCCACATACTAATTTATGAAATAATTTTTTAACAAAATCTAAAATGTTTCACAAGAGTAAAAAAATTACTAAAAAAAACATAAAAAAAATTATGATACTGTATTTTTCTATTTCACTTTTAGTACTATTATTATTAAAAATGTATCGCTACTCTTAAGAATCCATTTATAAGAGAAAGAAAGAATAATGTTACCAAGTTTTAACATTAAAATGGTTCGAAACATTTTTTCATTTTTTTTTCTTTTACATGCAAATTCCAAACTTTATTTACTATATCTTCTAAATTTAAGCTTAATTTGTATATGCATTGGCAACTTCATAGCTATTCGTAATACCTTAGAAAAATTAAACAAATTATTATTAGTTTTAAAAAAAATAAAATTATTATCAGTTTTAAAAAAAATAACAAAATTAGAATTAATTGTATAAAATTTACTCACAATTCTTTTTTGCAGAATTCATCTTCGAAGTAGCAAAGAAAACGCAGAAGACAACGTGTTAAAACAGATGTCTCAATGATATGCTCCATAACAACTGAATTTCTATAGAAGGTAACAAAACCATTCCAAATAGTATAAAATACAAACCCAAAATAAAATACTCACTTATGTTCAGGTATACAAGAAAGAAAGTGATTGGTTGCCTAAAATAATTCAGGGTTGGTAACAACTTCGATTTCCAATATTGCCTTTTTTTAATGACCAATTGAGAATGACCGATTCGGCTACGCTTGTAAAGGAGAGTAAATTTATTCTTCGTCTAGTATGTATTGTTGTTTATAAAATGTAATTCGAATGGTTTTGTGTTATTGTGTTTTACTTCAAATGCATTACAGTATAAAAGTGGCAAATAGTAATTCGGAGATCAGAATAAGTTTAATATATTGCTTATATTTTTCTTTCAATTGATATTTTTTTAAAGAGTATCTACGTCTGAATTTGTAAATTTTGTGGTAATTCTCTGAATATATGAATAAGTATGAATAAATTTTTTTTACAATGAAGTTCTTAGTATAAGAACAAATAAAAGGGGGTTTATTTTTCTAAAAAGAATATTTTATTTTAAATATTGTATTAAAAATTTGTCGATAGTATAAATATAATTAAAACTTTTCTGCGTATTATTAATAAGTATAATAAAAATTGTACTGGCATTTGAATAATGTTTATAAGTAAAAAATATTAATGCATAAAATACTGCATGCAAAGCAAAAGAAAAGAAAATTATGTAACGTGAAATATAAAGTACCACATATTCAATATTCAAAGCATAAATTTCGTTTTTTAATAAATGACACTGAATATTGTCGACCTGTCGCGTTCTGCATATTTTTTTGCAAACCAAGTAATTATTTGAATATTTATATTAAGAACTAAAACGTTTGAATATATATCAAGATAACATAAGTTCATGCTTTCGAGCCAAAACTTCAAGGTGATAGACTAGTAAGCTTTCAAACCCGATTTAGATTCAATTGAAAAATTAAACCGTAAATTAAAAAATTAAACCTTAAAAATATTTCATCGTAGATGAGTTAAAATAGCAATATAGGCTGATTGGTATGAAATTGTACAAGTGGTACAAACAGTGT
Source organism: Hylyphantes graminicola (assembly GCA_023701765.1). NCBI lineage: Eukaryota > Metazoa > Arthropoda > Arachnida > Araneae > Linyphiidae > Hylyphantes > Hylyphantes graminicola. The sequence continues at coordinate 2,938,082 of CM043116.1, forward strand.
ACATGCAGTGAAAAATCGCATAGACGTAACATTATCACACACACATCAAAACAAAATGCAATTTATACAATTTTGTAACGAAAATGTTAATTCGAGTTATGTAAGCGAATTAGGTTGATTTTCTCCAAACTTTTTGAAACGGATTAAACTTTCTAATTTTCACTATTTCTACAAAAAAAAATTTAATAAATTTTACTTTTTCCGTCATTCATTATTATATTAACTATTAATGTGTACAAGATCCCTATTACCACTACTTTTTTACAAATCAATTATTTTGAGTGACATTTGACTTAAAATGTGTTGTGTCTAAAACTCTGGATTAATTTTCTGCAGTTATAGCCAAGTCAAGTGTATAAACTAAAAATAACTGCACTAGAGTATTAAAGACAAGCTATTGCCGAACAACTGTAAATGTACAAACACATTACGCAACATAAGTTTTATGGCATTTTTTTTTTTACATTTGTAAAATTTTGTAATATTAAATACATTTTAAATATCATCTTCAAATTGTTAAAAGCTAATTGTCTTACTTTAAATTTTTTTTTATGTTCATTTATTAATAACTTAAACATTTACTTTGTGCTTTTTATTTTTATGGTACTGTTTCATGATTACACAAATATATCCAGAATCGACTTTACTTTTAAATGCAAAATGTATTTTATAGATGAAGCTGCATAACTGCCGATAAAAACTCACTATAAGACAATTATCTTTTTAAGATTTTAAAATTTCAATATTGGGACTAATCAAACGTGACATGTACGAAAATTTAATTGAAAACTTTATATAATACTACACTCTACAGAAAATTATTTTCATTCGGCGTTCTTAAAATTATTCGTGAAAACAATTGCATTTATATTTTTTAACTCATTTTAAAAATTGAAAATTTAGTTCTTAGACTCAATCGGAGTTACGTAATTGTCTATGTCAACGTAATGTTCACAAATTTCATTTGGAATTTGAAAAGTTTGATTAACGAATTCCTAGAAAAACAAAATCAAAGATTTAAAAAAAAACTCTCTGGCGCAACAGTCAATTACTTGGCCACGGCCTGCCGTGCCGAATTATGCTTTCGCGACCTAGGGCTCTGAGGTGTAAGGCATGTGTCCCGGTAAGGTGGTCAGCCTCATGCGGGACCCCCAGTGTTTAGTTCCCAAGAGTGCTTGGTACCCATTTTATTGACATACTCAAGGAATGAAAAGATGGGTCAAAATTGCCCAATCCGGGATTCGATTCCCGGACCTGCGGTGTGGCAATGCGAAGCACTACCACTAAAACTCAAAATCAAAGATTAGTAATCAATTTTTAGAAACCTATTCATTGGGAGTACTTACAGATATAAGAGTAAAAAATACTTATTTTTTAAGACAATTTACTTTTTATTATTTATAAAAAAATGCAAGACTGATATTTTAACCAATTTAGAAAGGCGCTATTTCGTACTAATTTTTTGTGCAATGCTTTTGTTTCGCAAACATCCTTCTTGTTAGGCCAAATTATTACGAAATTCTCTTTACATCAGCTCTTAAAATTAAACCACACACAATGTTTTCATCTTCTTAATAAAAGGTCTTTGCTCAATAGGGTAAAAATAATCAAAGTTTTTGTTATAAAAAGTAAATAGCCGACTAATTTTAAAATTTCAACTTTTTCATTTTACTCATTTTAAAAATCGCAAATTCGTTTCTGGGACACAATCGGTGTTACGTGATTGTCTAAATCATAGTAATTTTTAAAATTTTCATTTTTCCATAGAACTAGAAAAGTTTGATTTACGAATACAGGACTCTCTTGGGATCTCCCTCTCTCCACATCTTGAAAATCGTAATGTCATTCCTATGGAAAACATTCGCAAGTCAATTTCCGCCACAATTTTAATAAAAGGTTACTAGTTTCCTGTATCATTGTAAAGAACGAAAGGATTAGATTTCATAAAACTAATTTGTTTTGTGAAAATCACATATTTAGTATTTTTAATAATTTTTTTAAGTTAGTAAAAAATGGAGTACGCAGAAATTTTTAAAAATGTGTTCCTTACATATTGCTCTATGATTTAAACTGAGGATATTTCGCAGTATAAAAAAATACTTTTACAATGATTTTTTTTAAGTATGTATTACAAAAAAAAAACCCAAAAATATTTTTAGTTCTTTAACTTTGCTTTAAAGCAGAGGAGTAGGAAGGAGGTGCTAACCGAAGACTTTGTAGAAAAAACAACATGTTAAATATCATCCACGAGCATTTTTGTTCAGTTGGTGATATCATAATTGTTGTTAAACTGTTTTTATGATGTTTTCAATTCTGAATGAATTTTCAAGCTAAATTTAAAAAAGTACTATTATTAAACTTAGTTTTATCGGCTCGTGTTTTATACTTATGATTACTTTCACTGCAACCATAAATTTTTTTTAAGTACAACCCTACTCATGAAGTTACTATTGAAATCAAAATATGACAACAGGGCAGGTTTACAAAATTTTATGGAGCACAAATTCCAACAACGTGTAGTTGGAATTTGTGTTACATAGTTTAGGTACGTTTTTCTACGCGACGTTGCAACGTCGCGTAGAAAAAGCTTAGTGCTTAAACTAAGCTTAATTTAAATTTTTGTGACATATGATCAAGATGCAAGTCAATATATGATATCCTCGGTCAAATGACAAAACCATGAATGAGCAAAGACAGAGTGATGGAAAAGTGGATACTGATAAGCCCACAGTTTTCAAAAATCGCCAATCCCTATATTTTGCAAATTCATGGTTTTGTAATTTGATCGACTATAAAAAGTAATATAACCATGTAAGAAGTTCAAAATGTTAAAAAAAATGTATAAATGGTCTACAACGCAATAAAAGAAGGATTCAAAGAAGAATATACTAGCAGAAAACCAAGCAAGAATATAAATATTCTTCATACATATGAATGACTCGACTAGAAAAAAATGTGTCATCCTTCAACAAAATATGAATTCATTTTGGTAGCTTCAAAAAATGGGAAGCGATCTCGCCAATTTTTTGAACATATTATAACTCCGAAATTTTTGACCAACTCTTATATACTTTAAAAGATTATATTTTCAGTGAAATTTGTGAAATTAAAGTTCATGTAAAATAAATTAGAATTTTTTTTTAAAAAACAAATTCTCTTATCTTGGAAACTCTTAAACAGATATATTTTACAATAAAATATAGGGGAGAGTGTTGTACCTTGGGACGCTTGTACCTTGGGACACTGACAATTTCTAAGAATCTATTGGCAATATTCATACATTGTTTATTTCTAATAGTAGCCTTAACCAACAGACATCATCAAAATAAAATTTAACACTAGCATCATTGAATTGACGAATTAGTGACAAAAAATAATATTTCATTACCCCAAAGTAAATATTTTTCTCATTCTAATATAATTTTTTACCTTTGTACTTTTACAAAAAGTCAACTGCATTTTATTTTCTTCATAAAAGAGAAGATCTTAAAATATTTTGGTTATGAGAAAATAATGATAAGGCATTTAGATTGGCCACTATCTTGCTTTTGTTTAAACCATGTAGTGTGTTGTACCTTGGGACAGCAATGCATATTGTATCATCATATAATGTTAAATAATTTGGACTTGCAATTTCGCTGTATAATTTAAATTATTCTTGAATTATGAAGTTTTATTTGTGTATTTCCTTGAAAAAACAAAGTTTTGTTTCCTGACAAAAATTAGTTCAAGTGTATGACTATTGACTGAATTATAAGGCATGTCCCAAGGTACAACATCATATTGTACCTTGGGACAATTTATCCTCTCTACTTTAAATGAGTGGCAATTTTTTTTATTTCAATAATTAAAAATATATATATTATGGAGGAATATATTGGTGTGTTGAAATGCTGCTTTTAAATTTTTATTTTAACTATAATTATCGAAAAAAAAATTAAAATGTAAAAATTGTCCCAAGGTACAACACTCTCCCCTACATAAAACTAAAAAGTTTTGTTACATTTATTAAATCAATTTAGGAATAGTTGGAAAATTTTTACATGCATTTTTAGCAGACTGTGAAAATGTGCCTTATATACGGGACACGTTTTCAAGTTTAACATAATTCTGTTAAACGACTTTCTGTCAAAAACTATCTTTTCTTTTCGGAAAAAATCGTAATAGTTTGATGGAAAAGTGAAAAAAGATATTTTTATTTTTCAAACTTCAAGTCTTATTTTCCTCAAAAATCTATGAAAAAACGAAAAACTAGTCGCGGTCTCCACTATAACTTACTATGTGGTTTAATTTATAATGAAATGAACTTTTCTGGAAAAAAAAACCTTGACAAATATTATTAGGATTTCAAATAACCTTTTTTTTTCTTGTCAATTGAACCTATTGCATTTTCAATTAACAAAATCGGACACATTCAAGCCTGCTTAAAAGAGCGATTAATTAAAAAATTGCATATTAGGTTCTACAATTCAGTTTCTCGAATGAAATATATTAAAATATATACTGTTCCCAATCTTGCTATAATAAACTGGGGCTTATTTTTCTGTAAGCTTAAGTAAAATTATTTCACAATTTTTAACAAGCCCCAATAAAAATTTATTTTCTATAACTTCATTCTTATATTCATAATAACAAGATATATTTTTTCTAGAAAATTCTTAGAGGAGGCTTCATTCAAAGCAAGGAATCCAGCTTCTCTTCCCCCCCTCCCCTCCCCATATTATAGTCCAATGATGATGACCTTTTTACAAATCGACCGAAGAAAAGCAAGATGTCACTCAAACGGTCAAAATCATGTCATTAACATCTACAAGAACATTCATTGGAATTCTATTGTAAGATTGTTTACATTGATGTCTGCAGATCTAGCTACCTGTGCTCTGATAGGTCGATTTGGACACTCTTAATGACGTACTAATTGTATACTTAGTATTGATTCCATGGGCATGTATATTGATGTATTGAAGCTTATGTTACGAGAATTCTCATTGGTTGATATTCAGTTACATTAATGCAGTACTAATTGAATACATGGTGACGATTTGTTTTGGTACCAGCAACAAAAATATTTTGGTGTACGAGTTTTTTTGAAAAATTTAAATGTCGATTCACGAATTGGTATGATGTGTGCTATGAGATGTGATACTGCTGCTTGGTGTACGATGTAAGTAATTTCTTTAAAATTGTTTTCGTTTAAGTTAGTACGTAGTGTAATTTCGAAATCATTTTGGAAATTAATAAAAGTGTTTATTGAATTTTTCAATCGAGTTGTATCTGATAGGATGTCCCTAAATATGATAGAAATTTTTATAGGAATGTTGAATTTGTATTATAGTTACATATTAAAAAGTATGTTTTATTACAACACCAATAAAGGATATTCATAAGAAAAATTATTCTTATAATTTTACTATAAAAAAATAACAATGCGTATTACAATAACAAAGCAAATCATATGCTTATTTTCTTACCATCATAACTTTTTGTAGATTGTTTGTAATTTATTTTGTTTAACTAATTGAACTATTTCATAATATTTTTATATGAACAAATTTATGATATATATCAAACCTATATTGAATTCCTTACAAACGTTTTTATTAATGAATAAATTCATGAAACATTAATGTGCACAAGCTGTATCTTGAAAATTTTTGTATCATTTGTAGCAAATCCCAAAGAAAAAATATATAGTCTAAAAAAAGTATTGTTAAATCCTTAAAAAGTTTGAGTTTTCATCTCATAAGTAACGTACTGAAATAATTATAAAGGGTAAAGTGTTTCCTCAAACAAAGCCAATATTTGAACTTAGTTAAAACATAGAATTTTCACTTCATTTAGTAACCTGAAGTGTTAATCTTTCATTAATCTTAGTTAGTATTAATTAACCTTGGTTATAATTTCTAAAAGTACGAATACTTAAATAATTTAACTAAATTGGTTATTATTGATATATTACTCTGCATTAATATGGAACTGTTGGTTGTCCAAAAGTTCAATAAGAACATGGCGTTTGACGCAAGTTTATTATCAAATTTTATTTCAGGTGTATTTATCCATTGCCAAACACTTATTATTATCGCATTGTTTCAATAAAATTCATCTAGGACAGTGACGGTTACATATTTGTTTTACTACTTTGACGCATGTGATAGGATGAGAAGAAATAACATTTTATAGTTAAATAAAACCATTTTTGTTGTGTTTTGTTAGTGAAATCAGGGCCTGCTCTTCCGTAAGGCCTGTTAGGCCCGGGCCTAGGGCCCCCAAATTTTAGGGGCCCCTAAATTTAAGTTTCTATTATGCTAAATGCTGTAAATCCCCAAAATATCAGTAAACTAAAAAAAAATTGGATGCTCCCCTCCATTTTTGTTCAATTTTAAGTGAGAAGTTGACCTAACGATATAGTGTTTTGATCGATGTTTGTAAGGAAGCCTATAAAATTGTATCATAAATTTTGTACATGGGTCATATAGCACCATCATTATTGGAAATCATACATAAAATTTTCCGTAAAGGGGCCCCAAAATTGGTTGTGCCTATAGTCTGAGATTTCCTAGAGCAGGCCCTGAGTGAAATACTTAAGTTTGTTTTACTGGCAAGATAGCATTAGACAAGCATAGCATTTGACAAGATAGATTTTCTTAAGCATTTCATAGATTCCTTAAAACAACAAAATTGCATCCAAAATACCCCATTAAAAATATTTATCTTTAAATTAAATTTTTATAAGATGTATTCCTCTTTTTATCAATTGTAAACAAAAATTGTACATCGAAAATTCGTGAAAAAGTCTATTATCACCAAAAAGCTATTTTTTAATAAAATAGTTGATGGTTTAACATAAGATATTGTGTGACACTTGATAGACTAGTGAATCTGAATAGCTTTAAAATATTTCACAGACTTGTAGTTTCTTAATAATTGATACATTTTTAGTCCACAAAAAAGAATTGCGAAGTAAAAATTTAAATAACTCAGAGAAAACCAAGCAAGTAACCATAGTAACTTGGGATTTAAAAAAAACTACTGTCAAAGTGAAATTGGGTATATACAATAAGTTATTCGCCAAATTCAAATTTAAAAAAAAACTTTTTCTTAAAAGACTAATTTAACTATAAAATTTTCTACGTTAGCAGATTATTTCAAAGTTACAGTGTGGTGCTCTATAAAACCATCATATATATTCAACTGAATAAGTTTTTGAATAAAACTTATATTTTTGACAAATAATTATGTTTCTCATGTAAAAAAAAAAGTCATGTAAAAAAATTCTCGCAACATGAAAAAAAATCACGTAAAATTCGCAAGCCACATTGCTGGCGCTCTTGTACATCTATATTTTTATTGTTTTTACAATTAAATTGTAATTATCTGAAAACTTTACCTGTTATACCCTACAAAAAAATGTATCTAACAATTGTGTCCAATTGTAAACAAAATTCATAATTGTGCAAAATCTTGTAATTATCTTTACAAGAACTTCACGGCTACACAAGCCTCCAAAAACATATTTCGAATAATACTGTTCCACACATTTCATCTTGCTTATGCTGGCAACTAAACAAGTCAATCAATTTACTTAATATAAATAGATTATTTATATATAATTTTGACAATCACACTGTCATTTTCCAACAAAATAATGCATGAACAAAAAATAATTAAAATAATAACCGGTAAAAATTCTACTTTAATATTACAGAAACAATGATTTAATTTTATGCGAGCTTTAAAAGAAAATTATTGTAAGCTTATGCTTTACTTTGTCAAGACTCAGAATGTCAAAAGTTAAACCTACGAATTAATAACCTATACTACTGAATATAGAGTTACTTTTACAGATTTAAAGTCGGGCAAAGTCATAGAAGCCTAGACAGCAAACCTGGCAACTCTAACGATTTAACTCAGTCACAATTGATTTTTAACTACTTTCTGAATTTCCGTGTCATATGTATCAATTGCTGGAAGTGGGTATCATTAAACTTTATCTTAGCGAACAGAATCCTAAAAATGGTTGTTACCCAGTTAAATCTACACTGCAAATCTCTGAACAGATTATGAACACATTGCAGAATACTATATTTGTCTCCTAGTTTAGATCACATTACAGAACACTTTCTGGAACATATTTTGAAGTGCCTTTCCAAACACTTTATTTTGTCTCCCTTTTTAGATCACAATCCGGAACGCATTTTGCCACGCATTTCGAAACACCTAATGGAACAATATTTTCTTGAGAACACTTTTAGAACGTATTTGGCAACTCTTTTCGGAACACATTCGGAAACACTTTCCAAAACACATTCAGGAACGCTTTTAGAAACACATTCGGGAACGCATTTTCAAAACACAATCGGGAACGCTTTTTCAAAACACATTCGGGGACGCTTTTAGAACACTTTCGGAACTCCTTTCAAAACACTTCAAGTAGGATTTACGGCACACTTTCAGTAACACTTTTATTGAGCAGCAGTTTGTTGAATGGTATAAAATTTAACACTTGCTTTAAATTTTTACATGTAAAATGTTTGTAGTCTTTAAAAAAACTAGTTCTTCTGTTTCATGTTCAACGGTCATGTCGACTTGTCTTATGGGCATAAAACAGAAGAATTTTTTTCTTAAAGACTTCAAAACATTTTTCATAAAAAAATTAAAGCGTGTGTTCACTTTTTACCATACAACAAACTGCTACTCAATAAAAGAGTTACTGAAAGTGTGCAAAAATCATACTTAAACTCTTTTGAAAGGTGTTTCGTAAGTGCAGAAAATAGCGGTCCTCTATGCGTTTTGAAAAAGCATTTTCTGCAAACTGCCGCTCAAATGAAAAGTGTTGATGAAAGTATGTCAAAAAGAATTCGATCGTTTACGCCAGATACAATTTTCAAAGATATTCTATTTCTGCATATAAATAAAGAATGGCAAAAGCTCCACTTGATATACCAAAAATATTTAATTTTGTTAGTAATTTCTAGTGTGGAATTTTTCTGGAAAAAGTCCTTGAATTTGTAATAAAAAAATGAAAATCTCCCGATTTCTGCCTATGATCTCCTTATTTTTAAATCTAGCAGGTTGGCAACTCTGGTAAATGTCTTAACATTATAAGACAATCTAACAAAATGGTTAATAATAAAATGCTCATAAATAAATGTTACATAATTTTTGAGTCAATCAACTCACAATTTTAAAATTTGACCAAAAACAATTTTATTTTTGAAATTAGTTTCAATGAATTAATGCGCAATTATATTAGAATTTAAGGGGTCACAGGAGTCTTAAAAATGTGCAAAGAAGATACTACAAAGCATAGTTTGATCTTTCATGTCATTTTTTAACTACTCAATAAATAAGTATAATTTTTTTATATGTAATTCTACAAGATTTATTTATTATAAAACAAGTTTTAAAATTTACGAAACTTTAGCCAAAACTAAAATAAATGATATTAAACATGAAGCCATTTGAACACATTGTGATTAGGCTTGCGCGGCAAATTGTGAGGTCAAAATTGAAAAAAAGACCAAGAAAATGACTTTATATTGTACAAATATGTACAAACAAAGACTTATACCTAAATTCTCAGCTCAATTTTAATTAGAAATTATTTTAAGAACTTTTTAGTAAAAAAATTAATAAAAATTTAAAAATTTTGATTTTAAATTTTTTTAAAAATAATTTCTAAATAAAATTGAGCTGAGAATTTAGGTAAGTCTTTGTTTGTACATATTTGTACAATATAAAGTCATTTTCTTGGTCATTTTTTCAATTTTGACCTCACAATTTGCCGCGCAAGCCTAATCACAATGTGTTCAAATAGCTTCATGTTTAATATCTTTTATTTTAGTTTTGGCTAAAGTTTCATAAATTTTAAAACTTGTTTTATAATAAATAAATCTTGTAGAATTACATATAAAAAAATTATACTTATACATTGAGTAGTTCAAAAATGACATGAAAGATCAAACTATGTTTTGTAGTACCTTCTTTGCACATTTTTAAGACTCCTATGACCCCTTAACGTGGATTATTATTATTTTTTTGAAAACTAAGTCATTTATCTTTGTAAAAACACATGGCAATTTAACTAGCCCTTTCCACAGTCTATTAATTTTGATGTTAAGTTAGTATTTTCCTACAACTGCAAGATGCTTTTGTGCAGCTCTACAGCAATGTTGAAGACATGTATGCCTGTCTAACCTACGTACCCAGCTGCTTGCTCGCCTCCCTGCCTAACCTATCTGCATGCCTTACCTTACCTGTGTTTATCTGTCGGCCTGCCTAAACCACCTACATACTTGCCTGATTATCTGCCTTAACTACCAATCTGTTTGAATGCCTGCTTGCTTAATTTACCTACCTAGCTACTTACATTAGTTACCCTACTCTACCTTTAGTATATATAACTAACCTGCCTGCCTGCCTAACCTTATTTTACCTACCTGCAAACTTTTATTGGCAATAATTGTGATTATTGTTTTCATTGCCTACTTTGTTACCTGGAAAATTTTATGTATTCTATTGGAGTTAGAAAAAATATTAAAGCAACATTACTTCAAAAGCTCAAATGAATGCATTTGTAAGATGCAGTATAGTTTAAGTATATACATATATGACCTATACTAAAAAAATAAACTACTCGTCGCAACAGCCCATTATTGGGCCAAGTCCTTCCGTGCCCATTTCAGCTTATCTATTGCTCTGGGCTGCTATGCATATGTCTCGGTTAGGCGGTCAACCTACGCAGGACCCCAGTGTTTAGTTCCCAAGCATGCTTGGTTCTCATTTTATCGACCCACTTATATTATGAAAGGCTGAGGAAACTCGCCCAATCCGGGATTCGAATCCCGGACCTGTAGCACGGCAATACAAAGCGCTGCCAGTTGCCTCATTTCTTATACTAATGATCTTAATCTCACTAGAAAAAAAAACTAGGGTCACCAACCAAAATTTAGTTGAATTATGAATGTCTTACGCTAACGTTAGAATTAAAACAATGAAGGTATGCATATATGATTTGCAATGTACTTAAATGTTAAAAGATATTTTTGTTTTTACATTTAAAAAAAGCTTTTGTATTTGAAAATTAAAAAAATATGGTTTTGACGAATTTATTTAAGCGTAGCATACTTTACGCCTTTTTATTACATAAGAATATTACGATATGATCCATAAACTGCCTTTGGCAAAAGTAAAAGAAACACTAAAAAATTGCACAAAATAATTTTAATAAGAAAGAATCAATTGACCGTACGTCAATACATACAAAAAATACGACATACAACAAATACAATGTTAATAAAATTTTGGAACCATCTATTCCTTGATTCAAATATCAAATCAGATACCAAGACCCCCAAAGTCAAAATAACTATTTTCAGATGTCTAATCGGATCGAGATTCGAAGTCCAGATCATTTAAATATATAGCAAAATCATAAATTTTAGAGTCAATAACAATCGATTTCTTACAATTCACACCTGGTAAGATGTATCCTCCACAGTTTAGACAATTTAAGCAGCCACGCCCCGCACAAACTTAAATATAATAATTTCAAAAAGATTCACGTTGCGGATCTTAGTTTATTTGTTTAAACTTGTTGTCCAGTGTCTTCTGTGGTTGCAAAACTGTTGTTGTCCACTTCTACCCTCTGTTAGGAGTTTTAACATGGCCAACTACTTTTTGTAATCTAAAAGCACGGTCAAGTGATTAAAAGTGTTGCAACCTCAAATGTGCAAGTGTACAGCTGTGGAAATAAAAAAGTACCCACTTGAGGTTACTTCATCCGTTAGTCATCCTATAGAATCGGACCTTTTTGACATTTTGAACAATTAACAATCTGAGTTAATTGCATGAAACAAAATTTGCATAAGGGGCCATCTTCATATTAAAAATGTTACTAACTTTAAAATTTCCAATAGTAACACCCCTTTTTGAGTCCATATTTCAACTCTATGACCCATGTAAATACGAAATGCCAAATTTTGTTAGTTTTTAAGCATTATTAGGGGAGTTAGAGACATGCAAAGTTTAGGTCCCATAATGTTAAATGATTTGCACATAAAAAACTATCCCAATCTATAAATAATTAAGATAATGAAACGAATTTTTTACTGAAATGAAATTATAATAACCCAAACAAAATACATTCAATATTGGGGTATTTAGAACAATTTTTATATTTTTAAATAATTATTATATTAATTGTTTAAAAAAATATGAATAGAAACCCCTTATTATTTTTAAAGAAATAAATTTAAGAAAGGAAGTTTAAGCGAAATCCCAATTTTTTAAAAATTTTATTCATAATTTGCTGAGTAAATCACAAAATACTTTTTAATTACCCTTTATGGGACTGTGTATAAGATTACGTGTGATTGATAAATAAAGACGACCTTGCATGCATACTTGCTTGTCATTTTAGAGATGGTCCCCAAAAGGTCCACAAGTGATTCGATTAAATAGCTCGTCAAATATTCATCCAAATGTAACAAAAACTTAGATTTAAGGGTTTTCAAGAGTGCTTAACATTTCTAAGTTATTAAAATTGGGTGTTGCCATTGGAAATTTCAAAGTTCGCAATATTTTTAATATGAAGACGGCCCCTTATGCAAATTTTGTATCGTGCAATTAAATCAGAATGTTAATTGTACACAATCTCAAAAAGGTCCGATTCTATAGAGTGACTAACGGATGAAATAACCTCAAGTGGGTACTTTTTTATTTCCACAGCTGTACAAGTGTTCTATGAAGTATTTAAAATCAATTGAGATCGTAAAATTAGTTTAAAACTCTATCAAAACATATATTCAATACTTGTAATTTTCAACGACAATGTATTCTACCATGTGATTCAAAAGTGTTTGCAATATGTTCTATAATATGTTCCAAAAAAGTTCGCAATGTGATCCAAAACTGAAATTCAACAAATCCCTTAGCAGAACACATTCTGAACACTTTGTCAACGGTCCTGGAACGCTTTCAGAATTCGATCTATGCGACGGAACGTATGTGGAACACTATCGGAGCACAATTTTCCTGAAAGCGCGCTAAATCTGTTCCGAATGTGTGTCCCGAGTTTGCAGTGTAGAGAATTAGTAGAATTCATGGTTAAACTAACATCGCACTAGAGCCTAATTGCAGGTCTGCTTTAGAAATTTTATTTACACTTCAGAATCTAACAATTGTTTATAGCCTTATCTTAGATATATGACACATACATGAAAAAAACGTTCATGAAAGAGATTGAATTTTTTAGTTACAAATTTTGAAAACGCATAGTATAGAGTCCAAATTATTCAGGTAATTTTTAGACTATACGTTTTGCCATTCAAGCATTACTTTCAGAACCCAACTGTTTTATTAAAAAAAAAACAGAATAGTGTCTGTATGTTGAACTGATACGTCAGTTACAATAATATTGAATTACGTTTACATTTTAATTAATAAATACATTGTCTGCAAATGTGGAAACATGTAGAATTTTTTAAATCTAAAAAATCATACCGAATTTTTTCCCTTCATTCATGACAATAAATATGGAAGGATATAGTAAGATGTCAAATTCGGTGTAATGGTGAAAAGGGAACTTCTGCTCATTAATGGCAGATGCTATAAAATTAACAATTACATTTTTAGGAGCCGGGTTATTAAAAACAAACCTCACTGCAAATGATTCCAACACAGATTGGTATATGTCCCTTCTCTTGTAACTTTTCTGCATGGCGTCAGAAATTGAGCAGCCGGACTGATTTTGTTTTAATTTTTCCTACAACATTTTAAAACTACAGCTAGAAATAAGCGATAAAACACTTTGAATTTGCTTTGCATATCCAAATGCAAAATCAAGCATAAAAAATCCTGAAATTCCTCATTTTTAGGTTATAAGTTCGAATAAACTTATATAAGGCTTCTTCGAAACTTGTAAGAACGCACAATTATAGAGTTAGTATTGAGAAATAACGTACGGTTTTTCAATTTTAAACAATTAAAAGTACTTACGTTTTCTTTTCTTCTTTTTTCACCACTACATAATTAAAAACCTAAAAATATATATTTTTATCCTCAAAATATTCCACGTATGTTCCAGTCTGCGAAAATTTGGTAAATAATAACGCTCCTGGCTGTCGATTTCTAGCCACTGAGTCAGGAGCTTTAACATGGCTAATGTAAGGCTCGTAATTTTAAACCTCATCATTGTCTATACTTAACATATCAATTAAAGCAAGCTAAATTTGTCTGGGACAGTGGACCAGAAGCTTATTTTAGTTGTAGATGCATTATTATAATTTACTTCTATTAAAGTTCAATTTGAATAACAAAATTTTATTTTTGAAGATCAAACTATTCTAAATCAAGCTTATTTAGAGTTGATGTATACCATAGATAATATACCCATGTAATTTAAGATTGTGATCAAGTGACAAGGACAACTCCTGAGCTTGCTCTCCCTCGAAGTAGATATGAGCTGGCTGAATCAATAAGGAACCTATCCACTATCAAGGAAACTACTTTTCTCCTCAAATAACTAATTAATAAATTATAACAACAAACTAATTTTAATCAAGGAATTCGTCAAGTAAGACAGACACAGACAGAATTTTTACTGACACAAAGAGAGAAATTACACACATGGTGAAGGCGAGAATCGAGCCCGCATCCGGTACAGTGCGCAGACTGTTAGCAGATGGTCAGCGATCTTAACCACTAGGTCGCCTGGGCCCCCAAGTCTACGGTATTTCAGGTGCCAAAGACCAAACTCAAACCAAACTTTTGTTATTTGACTTCGAGTTTCGAAAAATAGTGAGACGTTGTATTTGGGTTACGTTGAATTATCGTCGCACTAGAGCTACATGAGAGTATAGGACGATGGGAGATATTCCTTCCAATGTGAATCATTTTGAAAAATTTGATATTCAGGATTTTTAAAGCTTATTTAGCGTCGTGGTAAAACTCAGGGGCTGGCCTCGTCACATAAAGATATCCCCGAAATCCAAACTACGAGCAATCAGGATAGACGTCGATATGTATTAAATATATCTTTTATAAGGCGCATTTACATGAGCCGTCGAATCCATGGATTGAAGAGCAAAATCAGCAATTTTTCCTTCTTGGGGATTTTCTAACAGACAGAACCGGAATTGCAGGGTTCATAGGGGATTTCGCAAACCCCCCAATGAAGGGGGTTTGATGTTTCATACCATGGATTCAGCCACAGACTATCATTTGTGTTATAAATCCTGCTCGACCTCTTTTTCCCCTAAAGGGGATTTTGGCATTCCATGTATTAGATGGCTCATATAAACGCGCCTATAGGAATATTAAGTCAAAAATTAAAAGTGCTAGGTTTCAACTATTTTCTTTTCGTTCTGGGACGGCTAATTGAAATGGGACCCACTGAAGAGCCAAAACACCATCCAAAATAGGATTTAAACCCTCAAACTCTGGTACTGGAGAAAAGCTCCCCAGCTATATGGAAAACATATGGCTGTCCACAGAGCAACTTTTATTAAAACCTAACATTTATATAACAAGGAGGTAAAAACAATTAAAGGAAAAATTACAATCAACAAAAAAACTTAATCTTATTTTAGATTATTTCCCCCTCCATACACCCCGACACGCGTTCGACAATAGAAAACATCGAAAAAACTGAACAAAAACACCCCAAAAAGCCACCACAATGCCCGGCTTCTTTTCCCTGACGAGGGGCATGTCAGGCCCGGCCTTATCTATTAGGCAGGCCGAGAAAAGGCCGGGCCATTAGTTTTGTCATCTTCCACCAGGGCAAAGAGGAATTTATGTGGCCCTCGACAATGGGACCCGCGGAAGGGACCCCGTACCGGACAGGTGGGGTCCCCGAGTCCCGATGTTTGTTCGATGGCTTACCGACTAACTCGGTCTTCCAGAAGAAAGTGGAGGACAATGGTTTTTGGAGTCGGGGATGTGAAGGAATGGAGTACATTGTTATTTGTAACTGCGATTGCGAAGAGAAATTTGTTCGGCGAGTGGTTAGGGCTCCTCCTATACTTGTACGCAGTACTAGTTCGTTCCTTTATTAAGGTTCTTTAGCACAGTACGGCCTTTGATGCCCTCGCACTATTAAGCCCAAACATCCATCCATGCTGCTGCATTAGCGGGATTTTTATTTTGTTAATTAGGTTAGAACAACACATTTAACTGAATATTTTAATAAAATGTGTGTTTTAAAATTCCAATTATGTTAAGCAGTTTCAGGCACTGAACTCTGTCTTACTCCTAAAATTCTATTTATAAGCATTGCCTGCATAGAAGACTTTTTAGTTTTTTTAATTAACATCGCATTCTTATCTAAACTTCGATTTGAAACACATGTTCGAAGTCTATTTCAAGGGAAAACATTTCTAGAGACTACATTTCATTGCTTTTTAAACTTTATGTCGAATGACTTATTCAAAAAAAATGAACTAACACAAAACGTAAATCGAAAATGCTCTAAGTCACTTAAACACAAGCACACTTATGACTTATGACTTCTTTGGGGGGGGGGGCAAGTTCGCCGAACACTGCGACCTTAGGTCTATTGTATTCAACCCCAAGAAATGATACAGTCACAAGAGACACACAAAGAAAGAGACGACACAAACACATAGACAAATAACAACATTTATTGACGGTCACAAACATCCATGCCTGACCGGGATTCGAACCCGACCTCAGCAGCTCCAAAGGCTAGAATCCTAACGAGTGTGCCACCGAGGCGGCCAAGCACACTTACGTGTGCATAAGACCCATCAAAAAACTATTCATTAGGTAGCTATTTGGCAGGGATCAATTTCTCAGCTTGTACTATTAATAATTATACTTTGGTTACAGCTAAACTTTATTTGAGACTATCAAAGAAATAACATAGCCCTCTTGCAGCTCTATGTTGGATGTAAATTCCACAATACTATCAGCTATTGCAGCAAAACAATTTAAAAAAGTAACAAAAAAATTAAAATCTTTAAATAAAACTTTAAAATTATCGCTTACCTGAGTAGTTGTCTGTAGAAAACTGAAACAAGTAACAACAGTTGTCCAGAAGTATCGCCACAATGGCATGCCCCATTGGGAATCGGCTAATATCCCGATTTGCAGCAAAAGTCCCCCTTCTCCTTTGGTTTCTTTGGCAATTTACGTCAGATAAGTTGTACTTTATAAAGACTTCGGCTTTTTTGTAATTTGCTGTCTTGGTTTCTCGGGCAATTTCTTTCGCCACGCTTCGAGGTTTTGTTGAATCGAGCTGCGGTTTATAAAGACCCAAATTCGTAACGGATACCGGTGTTGACATGGGAAGCGAGAAGAGTTGAGAAAAAAATTAAGCTAAGGTTCAAATTTACGAGGCAGCTTTAGTTTCTAAAGATTTCGACTCGTTGTCAATAGTATATTATGTAACTCCAGGTAAGCAGGGACGCTATGTCGCAGTCCAAACATCCTTATACTCGTCATCTGATAATGGATCATGATTACGAAGCAGTATTTTGTGGTACTTCTCAAAAGGATGGTCTCCAATTCCTAAGAAACTATATAGCGTGAAATAAACTCAGTGTTTGTGTTAATATTTTTTTCTATCTCAAACTAAACATGTGCAGCCTAAAAGTGTCCGATAAAAAATACCTCGAGCACGAAGCACACGTTAAATATGCCGCTTAGTTCCGGCGCTGCATAGGATGTTGCTCAAAAAAGTTACGCTGGATTGCAACTCAGATTTTGGATCATCACTTGACCGTTTATCCAAATTACAACTCCCGTCGCCAATAGCTCTCATGTAGCTCTAGTGCGACTATTATTCAACTCAACTTTATCTAATGTTTAGTCAATGGAGATCAACTATTTCTAAGGTTACCTTTTAAATGGTTAGCTGAAATCTCTTGCTTTGAAGTCACCGTGGAAAGTTTTTAGAATTTCTCTATTTAAGAATTGGTATGATTTGATAACTTAATGTTTATTATTCATTAACAAATTCAAATGAAATTTTACTAAGAATTTACAAAATTTATGAAGTATGTCTGTTTATTTTGTCTTGTCTTATTTATATTTGAATGAATAAAACAATCCAACTGTAAAAAGGACAATGTTTAGATGATTTCAAACATTTATTTCTAAAACACTAAACACATGTTATATCAACAGCTTATGTACAATGAATGTGTACAAACAAAATACTATGGAAATCGGCGGATTAGCACTTTTTTACTAAAATAAATTATTTTATACAAGAAACAAGTTTTCAATGATAATTCATAAAAAGCACACAATCAGCATCAAATCAGATAAAATGCATTAACATTATTAAACATATATAAAAGCTGTAACAGATGATGTGACAATAAATTACAATTTTTAAACAATGCATCGGATTTGTAATGAAATATAATAATAAATTATAGTTACAATTTAAAATAAACAAATTAAAGAGAAAGTTTACTGAACAAATTTTTAAAAAATCAGGAAGATTTCTTTTTTCAGCAAATCCAGTGTCCAAAACGAGTCATTTTAAAATTAACGTTAAAATAAACTTCAATAAAGTAAGAAGCTATAAGGTTATCTTTTAATTAAAACTTTCTGAAAAAAATAAGTAATTAAAATAGTAATACAATAAATATTTTTTTGTAAAAAAATATCGTTTTAAAAATGTCTACAATGGAATAAGCATTTTTAACACTAATGCTGTGTTTAGTGCTGGATTCCGCCGACCTCAGAACTTATTTAAAAGACTCGTCAAATATAAAAATGGTAGAATCGCGATGTACAAATCTATGTAACAAATATAACAATCTGTACAACAAATACAACCAAGTGCACACAAAAAACAGGAAACAATCCAAAAAATGAACATTTCTTGAAGTTTTATCCGAAAAAAAAGCCAACCGTTTAAAATAATGAAATTCATCGCAACAGCATATAATTGTACTGTATGTACAAGAAACTACCATATTGAGTGAGAAGAAACTTATGTTTAAAACAAGGTTATTTCTGAACTAGGGTCTGGAGCAGTATTAGTGGATCTTAAAAACAAAATATCCAGTCTTTTTGATAAAATATCGAATTTAGGTTATCAAAAATTAAAGAGTTGTTCTTAAAAACCAATGTTACGACTTCTTAATGTTTTTAAAGTTTATGTTAGGGAAATTTTTTTAAAACATTAAAAATTGATTATCATTTTTCATTTACATTTAATCCATACAATGCAGATATTTTTTAAGACTGTTTATGAGAATTAAAAAATAAATATAGTTCAAAGCTAACCATCACTTAAATTTTAAGAAAGACAGCAATATAAACGAAATAAGTTTCCGTGCTAAATATAAAATATTCATAAAAATATGAAGGCTTTAATTTAAATTTTTAGCTTAATTAAATTAATTTAAAGTAACGCTTTAATTTAAAGTATACTTATAATAAATAGTAAGGATTTTTATGATTGGACTTATATTCAAACAAAACCCAATGATTAAAAAAATGACAGACGCTCACAGCGCTGATAATCTTTTTTCGTTCTAGACTATATTACAAAATCTTAATGTTGTATGAGAAAAAACGCACTTTTTTTCATCTACACCTACTGGCAATAAATACAACTGAAAACAATGCAGACACCAACAACTTTTGTTCTGTACTATGAATAGTCGGTTATGCTTACATCTCGGTGTGATAAAGCTGTAATTGACAATTTTATTGTTATTTTTTTTTAAATACGAGTTAACATTTTTTAACCAGTTAAAGGCTTCATTTGCCAAGTCAATCATCAATCAACAACAAAAAACAAAACTTAATTAAATTTATTTTGGCAATTCATTTTTAAAAGGCAAGTAAAAGACTCTGAAACAGAACTTGAAAGTATACTTAATTCGTCTTTCGAAGAGGATCTTTTTATGAAACTCAAGTCTCAATCCTCTTCTACATTGATAATTTGAAAAAAAGGTCCTGCATGGCTTATTATTAATTACTATAGAGCAAAAAAAAACTTTATTTAACATATTTAAAAAGTACTTGAAGAATTTTTAAAGGCTGATGAAATTCAAATTCTATTAGTTTTCCCAATCAAAATGAAATCTTATTTTATTTATTCTCAATAATGTAATAAGAAAGTTATAAACTAATTCTCGACAAAATGTCGTTTACAGCTTTGTCACAACAATTCAGAAAGAAGGAACGTCGTTCTCTAGTATTTCTCCATACTTTTTACCATTGAAAATGGCTGTCATGATTAATGGTACATTCTGATTCTTGCTTTTATACAAACACGAGCTTCCTACATGATTATATTTACATTTTACATGAAAAGTTTATTTTTGTGTCGGTGTTTAAAATTATCTGTATTTGTGAAATAAGCATTTTTTTTTTACTTGGTGTCGATTATAATTAATTAAATTTTTATGCAGATTTCGAAATAATAGTTATGTTTCCTGTATAGAGTTTTCCTACTACTTTACAAATTTTGTAAAACCACTCAAAATACATTGAATTCATTAACCATAATTATCGTCTTACATTTCGTCAAAATTTAAACATAAAATTTTTAAATAACAAATAAATAGGCCATCATCAATAGTTTGTTCTGCATTGATAAATTCTTATTTTTAACTGAATCGATTTTAGTTTAGTATATGAATCATGAATTGACAGTTTTATGCAAGATTCATAGTTACAGGAATGTTGTACCTCTGATTAACACAATAACATATTGTAATATCAGTTTTCAGTGGATAATAGTTTATAGTGAAAAACGTCGCATGTGTTTACTAACGCCAGCGATAGCATCGTGCCTGGCCAAAGTGCCAAAGTCAGTTATTACCAACTTGCATGGCTATTCGACCACTCAATGACTAAAAGCATGTGGTATTAATAAAAGCTTACTTTAATCTAATGTCCGTTGTCAGAATTTGAAAGATGTACCAGAAATTTACCTCCAAGATGTTGCAGTTACCATCTGATGAAAGTGTCTTCAGACAAACTTTGTGAATTGTTATGTAAATGAAGAGAGGTCTAAAGACGACATTATTTATGCAAGTGATGAACGTGTCTGTGAGAATGTCTGAAGTCGAAGTATATGCCATTATTTGACCAACGTCCAAGTTTTGAGAAATCTGGCCCAGACAAGTCTTCTTAGTGCGAAATAAATTAGTTCTTCTGCAATATCATGTAAACTCAATCAATTGTCAAGGAAATTAACGTCTGGATGTTGATTTCTTATACGAAGACTTTAATTGAAGATTGAGGAACGATTGAAGATTTCCTATATCTATCAAGCGTCTTTTGCTGACCGATGAAAAACGTTTTGATAGAAGAATCTTATGACCACGTCAGGAGTTGTCATAAGACACACATGAACTTCAAATTTTGAGTCTCTTGAAGTCAGTTAAAGGACACCCGGAAGAAATTTCTGGATCCGATCTAAAGCTTATTCATGTCCAGCAAATGAAGCCTGATGTCTGAAGTCAATGTCTGCAGGGCACAAGATGAAGCCCATCTTCATCTGAAGGACTCGAAAATGAATTCACAAGATAGACACTGACGATCATCGAGAAATATGTCCGTCTTACTTGACCGACGCCAGCGTCTGTCCATTGGCGTTGAGGATATTGTTATTGTTGTTGTTGTTGTTCTGTCCTGTCGCGTCCCCTCCCCCGCCGTTCCTCTGGCTGTTCTTCTTGGACTTCATCCGCCGGTTCTGGAACCATATCTTGACCTGTCTCTCCGTCAGGTTGAGGTTCCTCGCCAGCTCCCACCGCTTCTGCTTCGAGACGTAAGCGTTGAAGAGGAACTCCTTCTCCAGCTCCAGAGTCTGGAACTTGGAGTAGGGCTTGCGCTTCTTGCGGACCGTCACGTTACCCGTCCACTCCAAGGGGTTGGTCACCACCGTGTCGGACACTGCGAAGATAGAAAATAATAATTAGCACCTGTTATTATTATTAATAATGTACACACCAGTTACCAGATATTGCTTCAGTTATTATGGATGTTGTTATTGTTGTGTTTACCAGTGCAATAATAATAACAAAAAAGCTATTATAATTAGAGGCATGTGGTATAGAACAGTTAAATAGTTCCAAAAGAGTGGAGAACAGCACTGGTCACATCAGTAGCTTTGTCCGTATGAACGGTTTACCGGGAACAGTTAAAGTCAATCTGTTATGGATGCTTATCTTTTAAATGAATAGTAAACATCAGTTAACAATTAATTGGTTTAACATGATGCCTTTTGTTGTTGGAAATCTCAAAAGTCATCTATTCACTGGTTTTAATTAGAGTTAACGAGATTTTCAAAGAACATTGACGGATTGATGTCTCGTTAATCTATATTCTCTACTATTTCTTATTATTTACCTTTGCAGAAATAAGTATTTATAGAAAATTTGTTTCAAAAGTATTTTATTAATTGTAAAAACATAATATCCACTTAAAAAGCCAAAGACACTACATAAAAAAAGTAACAAAATCGAGTTATGGTTTACATTAAGGTTAAATAACGGCTCCAAATAAATACAGATCCAATGAAATTGACCTTTTAGCGGTCTTCAGAAGCCGTTACGGGGGGGTGGAAGAAATCTCGCCACTTGTGAGTGTTGGCGATAGCTATAAAAGTCGCCGTAAAAGCCCCCAGCACACGCTTAAGAGAAAGGAGTCACTCTTAAATGGCGCCAATAAAAATGACGAAGTGGATTTGCCAACTCTTTGCTTACTGGTCCGGGGCGAAGTTGGGACTATGAGGATTTAGATTTCAATTCAATATCAAATATTAAGTATGCGGGTTCGTAAGGTATGAAATTTTGGATATTGAACAATAATTTAATATGTAGTTTAGAACTATGTTGAAGAGAAAAGTGTAGATGTGACAAATGGTAGATTTTAATTGTTTCTTAGGCTGATAGTTTATTTTAAAACTATAACAAATGTACGCTTTTTTCGTCGTATAAAAATAGCATACAATTTACTTACGATTGTATTTTTCTCTTTTTCGAAACATTCGTTTTAAAATTCGATCATACTTCATGATTCACAAAATTCAATAAATTAAAAAATTTCTTTTGCCTTATTATATTCCTAAGATATTTTTCAACCTTTGGTCTAAAACTTAAATTTCAAATTTTTTAACTTAAACCAAACATTAAAAACTTGGCAATAAGATTTTATTTGTTTCGTCTTTGATTTCAAGCCACATTTTCGTTTAAATTTTTTCGAATCCAATCTTTGCTCGAAACACAGGTTGCAATCCACTGAACTCTGAATTGCAACCGAATTCGATTTTTCCA
Organism: Hylyphantes graminicola; assembly: GCA_023701765.1. NCBI lineage: Eukaryota > Metazoa > Arthropoda > Arachnida > Araneae > Linyphiidae > Hylyphantes > Hylyphantes graminicola. Next base: position 2,961,355 of record CM043116.1, read on the forward strand.
TTCCAAAAATAAGAACCCCCCCAAAAAAAATTCACCCCGACAAACATCGACGTTCCACATCACTGGAAAACCAAATTGAACCTTATTCGAATGGGGAATAAGGGGGGAGACAAGAAGAACAAAATTGAGATAGCGTTCGAAAGACTCAATTCCCCAGCTGTGACGTCACCCCTCTGAGTCAACCCCCATTTCCAATTTCGCCCCCCCCCCCTTTTCCCCCCAAGCGTCCCCCCAAAGTGACACTAAACAGTATTGTAGCGCCATCGACCGATGGAAAAAGAAAATATCTCGTTATTTATTTTCCGAACGTGACACTGAGAATGTCATTATCTTCAATTATATAATTTTCAAGGGGGTAATGTTTTAGAGGGGGTTACTTACAAAAGGGGAGGAGAAGCTAATTTGATGCTTATGTTAAAGGGGCAAGGTTTTGAAATTTCAATTTCGGTGATGTGGAGCTGTGTTTTAACTTTGTTGTAAAAGAAACTTATTCCTATAAAATAAATTTTTAATTTTTCCAAGAATTAATGCTTAAAAACGGAGAGAAAAGGGTATTTCTCCATGAAAATTAAAGGGCGAAAGCGTCCGAATGAACGCGGATATCCAAACCAAAGTGGTTCTGTGTTAGACAAATGGGGGGGGGGGGGATATTTTCCAAGCCACATTTCTCCGGCTGTATTGAATATTTTTACAAACGTTATATGATACACAAACGTGTAGATAACTAAAAGGCCTCTATAATCCCTTTTTGAATTTTTTAGTAATATTTTTTGTAAAATCATTTATTATTTATCAATTGGTATTTAAATCTTACTAAAAATGGAAAAAAAAATTGTAAAGTCGCTAATTGCTTCAAGACTTTTTCTGTTTAAATATAATCAATCTACACACTAATTATTAAGAATGCATAAACAGAGCTCATTTAAATACTTTGTTTCTTAGTTCAACCTCCTTCATCAAGTAAAACATATTTATTGGATGTTGAATATATTAATTTTTCCGTGTCCCCATTGGTCAAAATTATTCTATTCACGTGTATAAGAACATGTCGGCACCAACCTGTGCTAACAAACGCCTCGTCATTATTTTTGTACATTCCCTACTCTGCTTAAACACCTGGTTTTTCTGCTGAAGATAATTTGCAGCTTTGACGTTTTGGCAAAGCAAACATAACTTGGTAGAAATAATAATAGCTTTCTAAAGAGTAAAACGCAGTGGGGTAGTTTCAAGAGACGCATATAATGACTTTTTTTTTCTAGTTTCAAATATTTTTTTAATAAATTTTTAATGTGTATTTAAGCACATATTGTGGTGCCACTTTTGAAGTTTCTGTGTGCATGGGCAAGCACTTTAAATATTATTGTGGTCTCATGTAAAAAAAAAAAAATAGTATACAAGTTCAGTTACATCTGCTAATAATTAGCTGCTGATTGCAATTACGAAAATGTATGTATTAAAATCATAAGACAAATTGGGAATTTATTGTGAGTGTTTTGAATCAATTTCAAATTTCAATTTTCAAATCAAATTTAAAAAATTAGCTTTTAGTATTGAAAGTTATCCAATTTCAGATTTTTTTTCAAACAATTGTAACAATGATATCGATAGCAATCAACTAACTTTTATGAACTACCTATCTTCATTTTAAAAGCCCTTAAAACCGGTAGTTTAAACCATGAAACATTTGTTAACATTCTCAGCTGCTTAAATGGCTATATTCGTATATAGGCTTTTACTAGAATATGCCATAATTGTTATACAATACTTCATATTAACGATCTATTTTTATATCAAATATCACAAAAATGTCGTAAATACCGAAATTTGGTTTTGTTTTGTTGTAAAAATATATAGAAAGTACGTCACTGAAATTTATGTGATGCCTATACTTTTTTTTACTGACTTGTGCTCAAAGTGTTGTTCTATTCAGTTAAGTTCAAAATTGTCTCGATTTCGTCTATGTTAAGACCCCCAAAGACGACAGTTGAACGTCTTTTTTTTACATCGTAACCATCTCACTGGCAAGGGAATGTTTATAAGTTAGTGAAAATATAAATAAGATAACATTTATTTCAATTACAATTCAATTAATTTATTTTTTAGAACATTAAACTTATAGATTGCCATTTCGAAAAAACGAGAAACAAGCTAGTTTCCGAGCTAAACGATGGGTGTTTAGCAATTACTTTATTTTATTGTGCTTTTTCGCTTTTTGCTACGACTCGACTGTAAACTTAAATTATATTATTATTATTAAATTATTAGAAGCTTGTATTTTTTTTCTTTGTCGGGTTAGCTAGTTGATCTGATTTATTTATTACCGTGATTGGTATCAATTTTACATCATTATTTAATGAAAAAAAATTTAAAAGTGTCTATTATTATTAATTGGCTATGTCTATTATTTAAAAGTGTCTATTATTTTATATCATTATAACCAGTTTTATTCACACGTGGCTATTATTTCTCAGGTATACATAAAAAAAAAGCATGATGTCAGTATGAGATAACCATACCACTACTCTTCGTACGATTGCAAGTCATAAAATTTTTATCTGGTCAAACATCAACCGTTACTTGGCAGACTGTAAAGTCTCGGATCTGTAAAAACGAACTTAAACACCTAAACGGCCTTATATTTAAAGAAGTTGACATTCGTCAAAGCTTTTTAAAAAAATCAAGATTTAAACGGTTAGTAAAATTAACAAACTTAATTCAATGGAAAAATAAATGTGTTTAAATACTGAATGAAGGCTAAAAAAGGCGTTAAACATAGCTGCATTATTATTTTCGGAATGTATTCCGTTGTCTCCAAGAACTTTTAGTGTAAATTATAAATTTTTAATGCACTAAAATTTAAATTAATGAAAATTTATTTTTATAAAAGTATGCCTCCCTACTAAGTAATGGGTGATCAGCAACGTAGAACTAAAATGTTCTCGATACAGAACAGTTTATGATCTACTAAGCAAATATGAAGCTGTACTGCTTATAGCTACGCAAGTATGACAGAATCGTAACTGACATTTTGTCAAAATTTCATTTATACTTGCATCAACACCGTTTAAAACTTTCATTTTTAAACCAATTTAAATAGTTACTGATGCACATTATTAAGTAATATTTCCTTTTATTTTATCTCTATAAACATTTAGAAGTTTAACTTTTAAAAAACCATTTCTTTATGCATTATCAATTGCTAGTTACACTGTTGTCATGCCAACTCTACCTTCCGTGGCAAGGGGTGACAAAAGGGCCCCTTACGTGGGGGCCCCCTTTCGGACTTTCGTACGTCCTTTTGGTTACTATTAGGAAGTCATAAATGCACAAAACGATCAAGGTGCGTGAAACGATGATCGTTTTTATCCTTTTCACATAAACATCGTGAAATGGGCTCGCGGAAATATTAGTTTGGGGTCTGCCGAAGGGAAAGGGTGATAAGTTAGAAAGAAAAAAATTAATACTTGCATTTCAATTTTTTAATAATATTTTTAAAGGAGTGGATGTTTTGAAAATAAATGTATATTGTTACAAATAAATCGTCTTCTTTCGGAAAAAAAAAATTGTATGGTATATTTAGTAAGATGTTATTTTTGCTATATTGACTGTACTTGCTACCTGAAATCTTAGAAGTAACCTTTTTCATGTTTTTAAACTTTATAAAAGTAATTGTGAATTAAATCCTACAAAATATAAGAAGATGTTTTTAGGAAAAAAAATTATTAAAGTTGCTCACTTTTTAATCGATTTTAAATCATTTTTAAGATTACCAATTCCAATTTATTTTACATTTTAGAGATATAGTAATTATTTCAGTGGCCTCATATGTTCACTTACAGCTGAGTGTCTTTAGGTAATTCATAGATATAAACTTAGTATAATAGACATATTAAAGTGTCATGCCTTCATAACTTTTTAACTAGAATTTAACATAAAATTGTGCATGAGAGTAAACTTGATATGAATATTGGCCATACTGCTGTAATGGGTACTTTGAAGACTTCATTGAGGAAACTTCATTTATTCGTATGAATGAATAAGTGAAATTGAGATGAACTTACGAGTGAGTTAATACTTAAAAAGTAAAATTCAGGTGAATATGAATATCGGTCATACTGCTGTAAGTAGACAGTTTGGAGAACTTATTAATAAAACTTCATATATTCGGGTTTGGCCTATTAACAGTGAATGAATGAGTAAAATTGAGATGAATTTAGGAGTGGGTACATGATAAGCAATATTTAGCTGAACTTACCCGTTCCAGCCGGCACGTAAGTTGGCTGCGGATGACTCTCGGCCGCGGCGAAGGTCCTCAGGGTGTACCCGTCCGTCGCATGGGCGAAACCGTCCATGGGGCCGCCCCTCGCCCTGTCCTCACTCGTCGACAGATACGTCACCGGGGCTTGGGGCCCCCCGTGGTGATCCATATGTCGCCCGGAGTAAGGGGCGTAGTTGCACCAGGACTGGGGCGCGAAACCCTGACAGGCCTCCGTACTCGCCGTCACGGAGGGGCTCGTACCGGAGCCGGGGAGGTCGTAGGAATTGGACCAGAACTTGATCTGGGGCTTCCTCTCTATGGAGGCCGCCCTGTGGTCGTTGTAGTAGTAGGAGGGGGCTGTCATGCCGGCGTCGCCCCTGCACAGGGCCTGGCTGGTGGCGTAGTGCTCGCCGTAGTTGTCGTAGTTGCCCCAGGGTTGCGTTGGGTGCCGGATCACCCCGGAGGCGGGGCTCTCGATGTCGTAGGCTGAGACGGCCATGGGGCGCTTGATGCTGCTGTGCAAGCTCTGGCTGTGTTGGGGCTGCACCACTTCGACGCTGGATCGGCTGTTGGAGGTGTCCTCGTACAGGCTACCGTTCATTGCTGGGGCGTCCGCCTAGTTAGGGAGAGAACATGGTGTTAGCTCGTCACTTGACCAGGGTTCTAAATTACGAGGCGTTATTGACTGTGTTAAGACTCCTAAAGGAGGCTAGAAATAGGCAGCCGGAATCGATTGCATTACTCATGGTGTCAACTGGCTCGATACATGAACAACCTTCATTTTATTAAAAAAGTTTTGTGACTGGTTAAAAAAAAAGCTTGAAATGAACCATTAAATATTAGTAAAAAATATTCTTTACACAACTAGATGTTTAGTTATCGTCATAGACTTGTCAGACAAATATAATATAATAGGATTTGTATGAATTCCTGATTGATCAATGTTTCACCTTGCAATTATGAATAAGTTTATTGGCATTAAGTATTTCAGAGTGGATTATTATTAGTTACTTAAACAAAAAAAAAACTTTTTCGTGTTTCAGTTCATATTATGATAAGTTGATTATTACTTGTTGAATGCACTTTCCCCTATAAAAACGAATTTCTCAAGAATGGAGTCAAAATTAAAAAATAAAAACTCAAGATATTTAAGTAAAATGTACTGCTATAAGCGAAATATGTTGATTTACCCTTAGACATATATTCAAATAATTAACTAATATGGATACAAATATACTATTTTGATATTTACTGATTATAATCAAATGCATTTAAAGAAATAGTTTTTAGGCGAACCAAAATTGGGAAGATTAAACTTCCTCTTAGGAGTTTACGCTTATATTACATAGTTTCTATAAAACTTCTGAAAGTTTAAACAAAGATCATAGCAGATTAAAAGTTATTTCTAATGTGGAACATACCTTCATTTATAAAATTCTTGAACAAAGTAAATATTGCGCAATAATAAATGCCTTTCAGCTTCATTCGACTTTTATGGAATTCCAAGGACTAGAACAAATTTAAAGTCGTTGCTTTTTATGTAACTGAAGAACACTTTGGTCTTATAATTTTTGACTAGATCTTTAATTCTTACTATATTCAACAGCACATAAGTCAGTTGGATCAAACTGATCCAATATTCAGCTGAAAAGTTTATAAAGAATTGAAAATATGGAAGTAGAATTGAATTCAATAGTTTTTTCTATTCATTCACGAAGACTAAAGTTGTCGAAGAAATTATGTAGTCCAAGTGTTAACAGTTTTCTGATGTTGTACCACGTTTTGTATGGTTGTCACTGAAGATATCTAATAGTTTATAGAGTAGTGAAGGAAAAACGATTGCACCAATCTATTCAAACTTCATCTGACAGTTCATTTGTTTCTCTTCAAGCAATGACATCAACCAATTAGCAGTCCTGATGAATTCTTCCGAAAAAAATCACAATTCAACAAACAGAAATAATCCAATGACAAAAAACCGGCAGACGATTTTCAGGAAAGTTCAACAAGTTGAGAAGTGTCAAGGGGGATGCAGCAGCAGGAACCGAAACCACGATCTTTCCACAGATCGATCCTTCGCCGGGTGTGTTGTTCGACTGTTCGAAGTTGCAACTGCTCCTACCCCTCAGGCGATGCAAAGTCGTCTGCTGCGTTGTGCTCTCGCCAAGATCGGTCGCCATCTAAGCACGAAAACCGAAAAGGGATGACCGAACTGGGGGCGCCCTCCGCGCTCTGCCATTGGTGGGATGTGGGCACGTGACCAAAAAAGGGGGGGAAGGGGGGTGATTAAAAAAATATATATACAACACCGGGGTGCGAGAGATGGTAGAACTTCCTGGAGTTTTGTTCGATGGAGTTTTGCTCTCTTTCTCTCGTGAATACGAGAGAGAGTTTTTATGCAATTTTCTCTTCTCTCGCTGTTTTTTAATATTATTATTCACGATAATAAGGTGTTTTTTTTTTCGACGTTTTAGTTAAAATAATTATGAAATTGTTATCTTCTACTTATTTACTTTTTTAAAAAGTAATATTGCAACTGTTTCTTTAATACAAAGAATAACTTTTGCATAAAGAATTTCAAGATGTTTTCAATGAATAGATAGATACCTTGTTTGAAAATAATAATTTAGGAAATACATTTGATTGCAATCAACAATTTTGCACCCAAAAGAAAAGTCCATAAAACTTTACTTGAAAAAATGGACAAAATAAATCACATTAAAATACAGAAGAAGTTGCTTACCTAAAACTACGAAACACATTTTTCTAAATTCGGTATATTTATGTTGTTTAATACCCTATTTCTCTCTTATTTTTTTTTTAAAAATTCCATAAATGCAAATATCTTCATTTATTAAAAATGTTTTACTTTTGTAATGCATAGAGTATTAATGATTTGAATTGTCTTGTTAATTTCCGTTAATTACTTACAAGAACTCTAAATTTTTAAATTGACTTAATAAAGAACTCAAATATAACAGTACGTGATAGTTACGACAAAAGGTCAAAATTTCTTTTAACGTTAAAAATTAAGTAAGTTTAGTTAAACTTCATTCGTTAATTTAAAGATGTAAGGTCTATCAACTTGTTTACTATAAAATTTTTGCATAAAGAAAACGCATATACAAGGCTACAAAAGAGGTTTTAAGAAAAGCGATGAAAAAAAAGTTATAATATATAAAACGATATAAGTTTTTTTTAAAGTGTTGTAATAAATGTTCGTACGCATAATTAGACCTGTCGACACTATTATAATATGTTTGGTTAAACTCGAGTGAAAATAAGCCCTTTGTATGTTACGCGAACGTGATATAAAATAATATCCTTTAGAGAAAATTGCATAGAAGACAGAGCTCAATTAAAATTGAAATACAAGATAAAAATTTAGTGCAAATTAATTCACAATTCAATAATTCAATTTAGTTTAATTTTCTTCAAAATATATTAAATTAGAAATACTCATTTGAAATAAAAATATTTTATTTTTCTCACGGTGTAATTGATTTTAAAAATAAAACATTCGATCGCTTAAATTAATAAAACCCAAAAATACAAATTTATCATTTTTTTAGCAGTTTACAATAAGCTGAATACCAACTAAAAATAACAAGAAATTTCTATAGACATCAGAGCACAACTAAAAATTTCAATAATATTTTTGCAACTGTATTATCAACTCAAATATTACCCAATAACTTCAAGTACGATAGCTCCATAAACATCAAATTTCTAAAAACATCTATTATGAGGCATGCGATTCAAAGTGTGAAATTACGACAAGTGTGCTTCGAAATTCATTGGTGTGAAAAAATTGGAAGTGATATATCAGTCAAAAATAAAATTTCAATTATGTAGTAAGAGAGTCATACTCTCAGGAAGATTTCCATACAAGCTCATTTCTTACTAAAATTTGAAAGTAAAAATCTTGGTTTGGAAACTTTTTATGGTCATACTTATTTTTTTTTTTTTTTTACATTAAGCGATTTATTTGTAAAAATTCTCATTGTCAAAAAAAAATTAGATTTTGATTACTTATTGGGAAAATAAGGTGCAATAATAGTTCTAAATACCCTTTTCAAACAAGACATTTTTATTACACATAAGATATGACTTCATTCAGCCATTGCACTAGCAGAAAGAAAAAAAATACCAGATAAAAGAGTAAATTTATATGAATACACTTGTCAATAATCATGCTTCCTTGTTTAACTGAAGACACAAAGTAAATAGGATTTCTACATTAATTCCAAGACTTGATTGAGCCATTTTCCTACTTTCTAAAAAATATGAATCAATTGGATACTAAACGAATAGCAGGATAATCATCAAATTAGTTTTTGAAAAAGTTGATTAAATGGTTATTTTACACTCTTAAAACAAACGAGTGAATTTAACTCAGTCTGATTTAATTTTCACTCTTTTCAGTGTCGATACTGATGCTATTGGACTACTACTGTCGATACTATTGGAGTGGATTTCACTCTTTTGTTTAGTTAAAACTCTGACAGGATCACTCCAAACGAGTGATTTTAACTCAGTCTGAGTTAATTTTCACACATTTCCAGTGTCGAAAATGCACTTCTAATATATGAGTGGATTTCACTCTTTTGTTTTGAGAGTGTATAAATTTAAACGCACTATCTTTCAATAATGATTCGGGTTTTCATTATGAAAAATACTCCCATTGCCTTCTTCTCTAATTAATTCATTTAAACGGTGGTTAAATTAACCAGTGATTCATATAAGCGGCGCAATCACTTGCCACTTTTGCACACTAAAGCTTCGCACTGGGCTAATAATGTGATACTTTTCCGAAGCGCATGCGAAACCGGGGCTCGTAAACGGCTGGTTGTGTGTATCGTAAATTTACTTTTGAGGTAACGGCCACTTACGCCGCCGTAAAGCGATAATGTGTAGTAAAATTGCACGGATTTATTACACAGATGTAAAAGGCGATATATGTTACTGTGGAGTAAAACATGAATCGCTTATACAAAGTGTGGGTATGATATTAAAATGATGTATCAATTACCGCCTGTTACACGGATCAATTCAAGTTGAAAATAGTCAATTTGTGGATTTCGATAGCGCTGTACATTTATATGTAATAAAAAAATAATAATAAGTACTATTTCTTATTTTTATTACTTCCAAAAGACAATATTGTTATTATTTTTTAACTTTCAAAAATATTTTAATTTGGATTTATATAAAGTTTTCTGCATTTTATTGTGTTTAAATTAATTCAAAAAGAAACAAGAAGTTCCTAAAGAACTAAAATAACCTACTTTTCTTCACTCAAATACTTACTAAATTTCTTACCGGGAAACAACTAGATTCGTAACAGTAAGTGATATCGACAACTGTTTCTACATTAAATTTTTACACATTAGGAATAAATTTCACTAAACACAGCATCCAGCTATAATTTAAAGTTCCGAAATAAATTATTTTCGTTAATTTTCTATCGCAAATAAAATAACTATTACTTATCGTCCGCATGATTTATTTGCAGTTGTAAATAAATATTTAAATATTCGTAGAACAAAAACCATAAAACTATTCCAAGATACTCTCAAAATAGGAACTGTAAATTAAAACTAATAATGATTATACGCAAAAAAATATGCCTTGCCACTTACTTAGTAAACAAATAATAAACAATAAAATAATCACATTCTCGACGTCATTTTAAACTTATTTATAACCAAAATAAATTTTGCTTCAAATAATATTATTTTTAAATGCAAAAAATTTCTCATGCCATTGTTGGGTTATCAACAGCGGTATAACTGACTCGAAATTGAATTTCAATGCTAATCCAATGGGAAATTCGTAGACAAATAGTAGATTTATGTCCGTCCTATCGTACAGTCAGACAGAAAAAAGTAAAGATTATTGTATTCGCCAAATATCCTATCGAAAAAATTAAATATATTTGAAATTTCGGAAAAAAATTAAAAATTCGTATTTTCACCAATTAAGGAAAAACTTTATGAAAAAAATTTCCTCACCTCCCTGAAGAGAGTACCCGAAGATGTCGTAAAAACGACTATAGGGAGAAAACATCATTACTAGCCCTACTACTGCCATCTGGTGGTGAATCAATCAAATGAACTTGGAGAGAGACTAAAAACTATAGGAAATAAAATTGCCTATATTCATGTTACTTTTACTTTCAGAAATAGTTTAAGTACGTAAAGATAGATAAACAGACGTACATAAAGTTTTAAAAACATATATATGTTTAAATACCTATTTTAACAACTAAAAAAAGAAACCGATTATTTAAAATCGAGTTGTTGGAACAAAAATTTAAAATGTACGGGCAGATTAAAGAACGAATGTTTGCCTCTAATGCCATACCTGTCAAATAAGAAAAGACATGCGAAAATCGGAATTGAAAAGAAAGATGTGGGGGGGGGGGGCTAAACAGATGGAAAACACCATATCGCCAACCAACTGTTATTAACTTTTTCTTTCTATATTTGAATTTAAAAGAATAGAATGAAGGCTAAAAAAACACGATTTGTTCAGCGATTTTTTTTCTTTTGCAGTATCGATTTCTAAACGTGATACTAAAGCAATGGAAAATATGAAGGAAAAGTTCATTTCAAAAGTAAGGAAAACTGCGAATAAAACATTTCCTGATATCAGTTTCAATTAAACATGTTTTTTTTTATTTATGTGACCTTTAAATTTCATTGAAGCATTGTTAGGCAACAAATATGTGGAGGAAAAAATATTCATAAATAACAAGTATACATAAACAACAAGTTCATAAATAACAAGTACCGACAAAAAAAAATTAATCAATTACTCAAATTGCATGGTTATATGACCTTATTATGTGCATTATAAAGTTTTTACTTATGTCAAACACAATGCTAATTATATAAAACAATTTAAAAGCAAATTTTATTAATACATTTGTCAAGGAAATAATTTTTAATTTGATGTCAATGTTCATTCAACAACCTTTTTTTCTTTTAAATAACGATACTCGTAAAAGAAACATTACCGTTGTTAAATGTAGTGTGTTTAGAAAGAGTTTACTGATTCGAGAGAAAAGCTAAGAAACTTGAATGCAGCTAAAAATAAGGATAACATATTTTATTCTAGTTCGTGTATTGAACTTGTTAACATTTTTAGTTCATTAAGCATGGATATTTCATATTCCTATTTTTTAAATTTTGGAGGAATCAGTTTGCTCAAAATTTAAAAAGAATGTGCAAGTATTATACAAATATATTTTACAACTAATGTTTATAATAAGAAAAAGGTTTAAAAAAAGATGTTTATATTTGATTTTTTAAAAAACCTTTTTTTATCTATACATCTGTTTTTGAATATTATAAATATTTAAATGAGGAACAAATATATCATACATTTTAATTATACAATCAAAAGTAAAATCTTTCAAATTACGTATGCAATGATGAAAAATGATGGTGTGAGAACGGTAAGAGTTCCTTCTGAATATATA